>CM018572.1:5860000-6412500 GCA_009078335.1 Salix brachista
CAACTGATTGATTTTCAAAATACATGATGTAACTAGGAAGATGCTTGAAACCCGTGTATATTAATTTGAATAAAAGTTAATTTATTTTGAGTAGAGCTTAGTAAAAGTTAAATTAATGTTCTTGGGATGAAATTAGAGAAAAATAAAATTTCTTAGAAATTGAGTTTTTAGAACATGTGTAGGTTGTTATAAGAGTGAAAATTGGGAGGTAATAAAGCCTATAAAGGCCTGCCACGTAAAGAATTAATGGGGAGTCTTGCATTTATGATATTGTTAATTAATCGTGTTATAAATGTGTGTATGATCATGTGAATGGAGTTGAATTTATGAAATGGTGAATAATTAAAGGATAAAAAGATGAAATTGTATAATTTTAGTAAACTTGTAAATTGTAACGGATTCATGTTCATTAGATGGGAAAAAAACTTTATGTTAATTGGAGGAGGATATTGTAAGAATAAGTTAGATATTGACTAATTAAATGAAAATTAGAATTGTACTATATAAGTTGAAAAGTAAATGAACTTTGGTATGGATGAGCAATTGAGTGTAGTTACATTAGATGTTATGATGAATAAGGAGTGTTCTAGGATGTAATAATAATTGATGTAAGAACTTGTCCATTTAGGTGATACGATTAGAATGTTCCAGCTGGTCGGATGAGGTAGACATAACTAGATTATAGGTAAGTGTTCGAAACACAACTTTACATTGATTTATGTTGAACTTCGACTCTTGAATACAAAATCACATAAAAGAAATTGCGGAGGTAAAATCCGAAACGGAAAACTGAATACATACGCTAATTAACCCAGGTTCCGAGTTATGTAAGTTAATCTTATTCATTTTTGTTTTTTTTATATCAAATAAATTAGAAATTGGATTTTATAAATTTTTTTCAAAACCTTTTTATCTAAGTTTTTGTATCTAATTTTTACATATTAATTTGAATTGAATTCAGATTTTTTTATTTATTATTATTTCCAATTTAATCCTAGAAGATTGGGTTAATTGAGAAGATTTATAAAACAATATTTGTTTTCTATGTGGTTATCATTATGAGTTAGGTTGCGAGTTGAGTTAGATGACTCAAGATTTTATCCCATTTTTAGTTGTTTTTTTTTATTAAATTTAATATTTAATTTCTATGAGGTTATTAAGGTGTTATAACCTGAATAATGAATTTAATTGTGCAGCCGGTAAGGCCTGGGGTTGCCAAAGGCAATGCCCAGGTTCGAGCCCTGCATATTCAACTCCTCTCGTAAGAGCCTGGGACAGTCGGGGTTTACCCACATTCTGGGCCCACAAAGTGCGCTTTCCGGGATGTGGGGTTTCCCCCGAATCCAAAAAAAAAAATTTAATTGTTAAACTCAAATTGATCCAAATTCACCTGAAATGTTATTAAGAGTAAATTGCATTTTTATTTGTTGCCCAGGTTGATTTTTATTTATTTTACCAAGTCAATAAGGTCAATTTTATGTGGTATTTTTTTTTTGCTAAAAAAAACGTTAATAATACCTATATATTTTGTATGTTAACAAAAATAATTCAGCCTCCAACATAAACATGATCAATGATTAGTTAACATATACTAAAAGATCTTGGTTTTCCAATATAACAATGGACAATTAAAAGCCAAACATTTTTTTTACTTTAGTTCTCATAATTTCTTAAGACTATTTTTTTTTAATTTCAAACTTGTTTTTTTAAATCATCCTTTAAGATTGGATTTAATGGGTATAATGCTTCATATATATTTTTTTCTTTCCATGGAGTTATTTTAATTTTATAATTCGAGTTATGAGTGTAACAAACTAGTTGTGTTTGCTTGGGTCATTTCTATGTCCACTTTTTAATTATTATTTTTATTTATTTTATCATTCAATACTAGGTTGATCGTGAATCAAAGTTCATAATATTTTTTTTCTATAGAGTTATCCTGATTTTCTGACATGAGTTGTCAGATTTACTCAAGTTATTTTTTATCCTTTTTATTGGAGTTTTTCAATTTAATCCTTCAAAAATGGGTGTATTGAGAATTGCAATTTATTTTATATGCTTTTTATGGGTTTATCATGATCTTATGACCTAGATCGTGGTTTAAATTGATCGACACATGTTTTTTTTTTGTTTTTTTGTCTTTTTAGAGAGTTTTTTTTTTAATTTTTTAATTCAATGTTAAGTTAACTAGAAATTAAGTTTAATAATTTATTTTGATGTATATTATATGAGGTTATTTGGATCTTATGACCTGAATCGCGAGTTTGATATGTTTTTTTGTATTTTTTAATTTATTTTAATAATAAATTTACCCTTGAATATTAGGTTGATTAAAAAATTTATTTTGAATTATTTTCTGTAGGGTTATCCTAATCTTATAGCTCATATTTATCAGGTTAACTAGAATTGACTCAACTTATATTTTTAGTTGATTTTTTTTTTCAATTACATCATTCAACGTTAGATTGATCGAAAACTGAGTTTATTTTATTTGTTTTCTATAGTGTCTTATGTCACGAGTAGCGAGTTTAATTAATTAATTTGATTTGATTAAAGTTGATCTAATATGTTGTTATTTTTTATAGTAAAAAGAATATTACACTAATTTTTTTTAATCAAACTATATCTTATTTGTAGCTAGATTGTTTTGAATTTAACAACTTAATCAAATCACATCGCAACAATTCTTATAAAATTTATTTTATTTTATAAATAAAAAATACATTAACAACACTCAATTAGTTTTTTTTACATTTTAAAAAATTAATATTACGTGTTGCTGCGTATCACGAACAATAATTTAGTACAAGTCTAAATGAGTGGCAAAACATACTGCATAAAATTTGATAGATCTTACTCGAGAGAAAGATTGCTCGTCAAGAAAAATAAGTTTAGTATAAATGTTGTTCGTGCATAATGTACAAGTTCATTGGGATCAACAATGCCGACACCTTGCACAGATAAACAGGAAAAAAAATTAAATTTCTATTTAATGATCATCTACAGCTTCATATTCCATTTTAAGTCAGAAAAAACTTGAAGAACTGGCTCATCTATGTCTAAATGGATGTTTTTATCTCTCTCTCTCTCTGTTTTTTTTTTCTCTGCTCTTAATATTTTTCTTTGATTGAAAGGTTAATTTTTTTCTATTTATCTTTTTATCCATTACTACCTTCGTGTCTTTTAATCTCCCTACCTTCGTATCTTCTTGGTGAAGGGTGTAAACTTCCATGTTTATTTTAGTCCCTCCTTTCTTTGCATGCCATTTCACTCACTGTTTTTTGTTATAGATTGTAGGTGGTAAAGGGGCTATTTATAATTATTACAATGCTAAATACTGTACTGATATGTGGATAAAATATTTACTGTACTTGTTATCTACTTATCCTTGCTAATGGGAAAGGCGATTGAATGAGAGAGGAAATTGGGGTGATTTAGGGTAGGTTGAAAGCTTTGGATTATATATATATATATATATATATATAATTGGTTCAATTTTGATTGATTTTAGCTTTTTAAAGCAGAATTAGACAGGTTTTTTTTATAAAAAATACTAGTTTTTTCCTCAGTTCGGTGCATTTTACTATGTTAACGTGGAAGAGGGCCTTGTGTTGAATTATTTATGGAACCTTGGATGTTGGCCTTGCACTGGGTACCTTTTAGCAGCTTTTGCCACAGGATTGTTATTATAAACAACTAGACTCTTACCTCAAGGCAGCAAATCGCACCCCCATCTTTTACTGGCACGTGTATCCTGGAAAGTGGAGGAGTTTCACTTTTTCAATATGGTACCAAAATAAACTTCTATTCTGAAAATGTACTGGACAAGACAGTCACATATTCTCCCCAACAAAATCCCTAGAGAAGTCATTCCCGAGAGCTACGTAAACGAATCACTTTACTGATGTAACAAGAAAAGCATTCTCTAACACGATTCTGATCCCAGCTGTAGCTGCAGCCATAAAGTTTCCGCGAGATCATCCAGTTACAAGTCCGCGTGGTCATTTGTTTCATCCTCAGGCCAGGAGCCCTTAACTGATGTGAAGCTGGACGGTAGATTTGCAAATTGTCAAACCTTAACTTGAAACAAACAGAGTTCTCGACCACAGAGGATATGCAGGAGGTTTTTTCAGGCAACAAAGAGAGAAAACTCGCAGGTTGATAGATGTAAAAAACAGCCAGAAATGAAAGAATCTGGTTACTGCCAATGAATACAGCAGCCAAAGATTATACAAAGCTTCGCTAGTAAAGGAGAAAAGAAAATGTTCAGCAATGCACAGTATTCTGTCATAAAACCAACATGGTTTTCAAGAAGTAAAGAGAAGGGGGGAAACCTCCTTTAAGAGAAGTGATCTTTCTTGCACTCCAAAAGATCATAATTTAAAGAACAAGGTTATATATGATAATTTGGATATAAACCTAACCTCACAAAATAACACGCACCAAGAAAGACAGGTATTGAATTAAGTATCAAGTTGAACAAAAGAAGCAATCTCTATTAATGTTTAATCCCAATAAATAGTGGAAGTTGCACCCAAATTCTTTCAATCTTCTTCCAGATTAAACCTAGGTAATTTTCAGGATTCAAAACACGTCATCCACCTCTATGCAATCTTAGCTCCAACATGGGTCCTGGTTTAGAAAGGAAGATGAATGAGAATCGCAACAGACCTATAAGAAACCATCACTTCTTCGCCATCATATCATGCATTGTGGAAGCACTAAATTTTCATGAGTTCTCAATGGTTGCTGTGGTAATTCTTATTGGCCGTCTCCTTTCCTGCTCACCACTTCGTCTCCAAAATGCCCTCCTCCACCAAACCTCAAATCCCCTTTGTATATTAGGACAATCTTCACCAGAATTCAGAAACCGATCAAACCAAGCAAGCAAAATATCCTGCTGCCAAGCAAGTGGGAGAGTTAAAATTGTGTTACTCAGGCCATCCTCGATCAAATGTCGATCAAGGCCTTTTGATCCCCTCCTCATCCAACAAAAATCATCATAAAATGGCACCAACCATGTCTGTAGGAGTAAGCATCTTGCCTCCTTTGATGCCAACAGCTGCCCCTTTCCGATCCCAACAAACAACCTGGCTGTAACTCTACTAATCTCATGCCTATGAACGGCTGGAATTTTAGGATGTACATCAGATAATTCAGATTGAGAGGCCCATGTTTTCAAAAATTCCTCAGCAATCTGTCTATCAATCATAATATCTAAAATCCAATGCAGGTTATCTGCTTGTCGTGCAATCTGTCCAACATCATTCAAATCCCCTGAGGCTGCACGGAGAAAGTGGTCTTGAAGCAGTTGCAAACACCCATTGCATGCCAAGTACAATGACTCTTTCCGAAGGTCATTCTGAGAAGAATTCTCGCGAAGCATCTTCGACACTAACCCTTTCATCTCACGCCTCGCTTTCTCATCTTTGCCTTCCAAAACTACTTGTAAGAGCTTGAGAAGCACTTCTTCGTTGTCACTACTATCACCAGTTCCACGAGTAGCTTCAACAGAAACCCTCTTCAAAACTTCGCCTGCTCCAACCCCTTCAAGGCGGAGCTCTGATAGCAGCGAAGCCACCTTCTCTTCTTCATCCTCAGCCCATGGAGCAGCCTCTAAGTACTCCAAACAAGATAAAACCCCAGCATCAAAACCAATTGCTGCAGACACCTAAAAAACACATAACTAACATATTAAGCACCCCAAGACCCTAACCAACCATACATTTTCCAAAAATTCAATCAGCAATAAGATCAAAATTTTCAGAAAACAAAAAATAGCCTACATTTCTTCAGCCACGCAAAAAAAATATAACTAAAAACCTTTTAACTCTACTGATCTATTTCCACAGTTTCTCCTCCACTAAATATATCAATCTATCATTCTAAAAAAAAAAAAAAACTAAATGCAGTTTCTATTTCTACAGTTTCAAGCGACAAAAAAAAACATTAACAAAGAAAGACTTTACCTTTAAAATACCAAGAACTCTAGACACGTCCTCTTTCATAAGCTTCCTTCTCAGATCCTTACAGTACATTAACCTCAAAGTCTCAATATAAACCTCAACATCATCACAATCAGCAATCTCGACGACGTAAGGAGTCGACGTTCTTTGTGGCTTATTAGACCACTTATCCGACAATTTCACTGCAAAAAACCGACTATGACCCACCAAGATCTGCCTATGCACACTCATTGAAACGCTAATCCCATCTTTAGAACTCAATGTCAACTTCACATCACTAGAACTCGAATCATTAAACTGATTACCAGGACTCCGGCTTCCCAAAATGTCAGTTATACGTTGCAAGATTAAAGCTTGCCTATCTTGAACCGAGTTTTGACTGCTCTGTGTGTTTCTGAAGCTGATATTTCCATTATGGGCGTGAATGGGCACCTGGGTTATAGTTCTGGGATGCGTTTCGGGTTCACTAGCCATCATCTCAAAAAGGGTCGGGCTTGACCGGGGTTTATGATCAGGTGGAGGAGGTGACATGGGATTTAACAGACCGGCAGTGAGTGCAGAGTTGAAGTTGGTAAAACTAGACGGGAATGAGTGTTCATTTGGAGAAGCAATGTGATGGTGGCCATTAGGCGGTGTTGCTGCTGCTGTTGTAAAGTCCATGACTGGCGACAGACTTCCTGGAGACAGCTGGATCTTGAATTTTGAAGATAAAGTTGAAACCGTATCGAGTTGAGGACTCGGGCTAATGGGCAAACGGGTTTTTTTTGGAGGTGGTGATGGTGGTGGAGGAGGTGGGGTTGGGAGAGGTTTAGAAGCTGAACAGCACCAAGTGTTATCTGGGGAGACTATAGTTGGTGGGTCAAGTTTCCGGGTTTGGGCCAAGGACGCAGACCCAGAGTTACTATATGTGGTGGCGGAGCCAGAGGAGGAAATGGTGGTTTCACGGTATTTACGGCGTTTGGGCTTGATGGGCTGAGCTTGGACTTTCATGTGTTGAGCTGTGGTGGTTGTTGTCGATGCAGTAGAAGAAGTGGTAGTTGCCATGGTAGTGATTAATTTTAATTGTCTAAATTTGTTGTCTTTTAGTTGAGGGCATTGGGCAAATGGGTGAGGAAATGGTGGGTGTTTTCTGTGGGGATTTCGATTAAGGTGTGAATTAAAAATGGCGATTGATACGAGGCAGAAACAGCAAGGAGTGAATGATACGGCATTATTTATTTATTTATTTATATGAACAACAAAGGAAACTCGGGGGTCTCTTTGGAGTTTATACTTTATACGTAGAGTTGAAATTTCTCCTCTTTTTTTCTTTTTTTTTTCCTTTTTTTTAGGAGGTAAATTCTATTTTAGCCCTTCTATATTAAGAATTACAGTGAAGAAGGCTGTAATTAATTTTTCAATGATATGCCTAAATGTATAATCTGTGCATTTAATGTTTCATTGTAGAAGGAAAAAAAAGTCTTTTTAGTAGGGTTTGAATTTTTTTAAACAATTTTAAATATAATTTTTTTAAAAATAGGGTTTACCTCAAACGAACTTATTCTCATATAGTGTATTCAATTAGGGCTTGAATTTGCTATAATTTTTAATAAGTAGCATCATTAAATAGTTGACATGGATTATTAATGATTCCTTTCTTGCTTCCTTTCCTTTTATTGTTCTTATCCCATCCTCTCCTCCATATTTCTATACATGCGAAAGCATTCCAGAAAAAAATATTATTAAAAGCTCTAAAAAACAAATTTCTAAAGGTGGACTAGCCCTTAAATTCCATTCATGGAATTTCAAATAAGATTTGATCATCTTTATCATTTACTGTCCGTGAAAGAAAGGGTCTCTTGTGTGAGTTTAATTTCTTGTTTTTAAAAAATGGGAGTCCGCCAGGTGAGTGGGGACTATGGAGATTTTAATACAACCTAGACAAGACAGGAAAAAGAGCAGAGGAAAGAGAGGCTGTCCCCACAGTCGCCAGCAGTGTGTGTTTTGTTTTTTTATTTGATGATGCCTGCTGCTGCATATGCGCTTGCAGTGATGCCTTTCTTCTTCTTCTTCTTCTTTTTCGGTTTGTTGCTTGAACAGGTGGGATTATGCCAGTTGTAATTCTATATAATTAATATAATTTATGGAATTTATTTTCGAGGGCACACCCACTTAATCAGAGAGGATTAGGAATCGATGGCGTATTTAACTACTGTTTCTTCTGTGTGGGGATGACCCAGCTGAGAAGGAAAGGGGTCCATGCTCCTTTTAACCATTATCAGGTCTCATCCCACGCGTCAATGGATTGTTCTTCAGAGGTCGAGCCATCCCGACGAGTTGCTGGGGCCATTTTAAAAACAGATGGGTTGGAACTTTGAAGGCATGCTTCTGCTTCTAATTTCATCTCAATCATCAATAATAAGCAAACATCATTACCATCATCATCATCGTGTGTATCGTAGAGGGATGAGCAATAAAAAGCTAGTAAATTCTCATGAATTTTTAGTTGTTGATTTGGCTAGTAAATTCTCAGGAATGTTTACTTGTTGATTTGTAAAGACGGATAGATAATGGGTGATTAGCTTTTTTGAAGACAATTTGGAAGTAGCTTTTGAGGTGGAGCAAGTGAAGAAACACATGTCCTACCAAAAAAACATTTATTGATAATAAAAAATTTGTGATTTATACAATAAATTTTAAATTCAATTCAGGTCATGTATATATTATAAAAATTTAGATTCACCAGAGTTTTATTTGTTCTCCCTAACACATAAAATATATATTTTAAAAGTTAGGGTTTCTCGAGAAAAATAAAAGTGAAGAAACACAACCCATCTATGGTCTTTTAAAGCAATGAGCAAGGCGGAGAGGGTGTCCACTTTTGCTTCAAAATATTGGTTCGGCTTTGGATGTCGTGAGTCTTGTGGTCTCTCTCTCCTGTGAAGACATTTCTTCTCATGGGGCTCACGTGTTGGAATCTTATGGATCCATCCCTTGAAGGACATGTGGCTGATAAAAGTTAACCCATAAAATCTTATGAGTTGGGACTCTTTGTCTTCAGTCGGGGCCAGTCATAGCCGTGGGTTATGAGTTGGGACTCTTTGTCTTCAGTGGGCCAGTCATTGCCGTGGCTCGTGACCCATGTCGGAAATACTGGTCAAGCCCGACAATTGAAAATGACGTTGCACCCGTTGCGTTAGGAACCGCGGTTCAATTGATAAAAAAAAAAGGATTGATTATTTATTTAAAATTATATATATATTTAAGTTATTTTAATGAGATAATTATAAAATTAAATTTTGAAAAATATATATTATTTTGATTAAAAAATTTAACCCACAGCAAAATATTTTTGTAATTTTAAATATTTCGATAAAATTAAATTCACATAGTTTTTCAAGATATTTTTAGTGTTCAATTGGTATAAATGTAATTTTTTGTCCTTATATTTATTTCATTTTTTTTAGTAAGCATTGATAATTATTTTTGAAAAAGAAAAAAAATTGCTTGATACTTAATTTGAAAGTGCATAAAAAAAACACACATCTTCTTTTGTATCATTTCAAATAAGAAAACCTCACAAACTTAATCTCTTATTAACATAGAATTGCTAGAATTCCACCAGAGTAATAAGTTTAATACTGAAGAAAAAAAAATCATAAAACTAAAGCGTTCCCTCGTGAATATGGGGTGTTGAAGTTTTTATTCATTTTATATTTAATAATTTACGAGATTTAAAATTAAATCGTTCGCTATCTTTTCCTTGCTCGCACGAAAAAGTTGCCACATTCCCTTCACCATTCAAATTCAACGGTGATATAGATTTAGTTACTAAGGTGATAAATCCTTTGTAAATCAATTGCGGGGATAGCTCAGTTGGGAGAGCGTCAGACTGAAGATCTGAAGGTCGCGTGTTCGATCCACGCTCACCGCATCTATGTTCTTTTTATTTCATTGGATTTTAGTAATGAAGACATGCTGAATGGGCCTAGCTTTCCTGCACTTCGACCCATGCTTTACTGGACCCAGAATGGGCTCTACTCATTATGGTTAGTGATTATTTCACATTGCAATAATATCACATTCAGACAGATGCAGCAGATCTGGAAGAGATACGTGGAAATTGAAAAGTTTTATGACTTGTATAAATAAATTGATTGAAAATAAAATTGATTCAATAAAATAGAAATACATATGAAATTGATTGAATAAAATTAAAAATAAAATTATGCAAGGTTTCACATATTAAATAATATTTTCTATTTTCAAAATAAATTTTGTCTATATAAAATATAAACTTTTGTATAGATGAATCGAAATAATATCTTCAAAAACTAAACACATACAAAATAATTTTGAAATTAGCTCTGTTAGAACAAAGGGTAATTAAGCACGATAAAATATCATAGAGGAGGAATATTAATTAAAAATTAAAAGAAGGCATCAATTAGAATAAAAAAACAAAATTAGAATAAAAAACAGCAATACTCTAGGTGCCGTAAATGTGTTTCAAAGAAAAAAAGACTCAAACTATACTTCTTATTTAACAAGTTGATTTTATTTTAATTATATGATAAAAAAATAAGTAATAATAGTAAATTGATATTTTTTAAAAAAAATCATGATAACTCAAAAAACAAATTGAAAGTACAAAATTGGATAAAAAAAAATAGTCCAAGTCAACTTATATAGCGTGATAGACATTTAATATGAATAATAAAGGACAAACAAACCTCGCTTAACCTCTAAAACTCGTGTCCCAAGTAATAAAATTGGAATAAATCAATCCAAAAAAATTAAAATAAACCACAAAGTTATTTTTAAAAAACAGGGCTTATTGAAAAGTAAAATTATTTTTAACAAAAAGAAGAAAAATCATAAGAATGATGACCGAATTAAAATAAAATATATAAAAAACTTGGATTGAATGATGAAATCCAAAACTAATAAAACCTTTACAAAAATACCAAGAATAAAGCTTATTTTAGTATTGAATCATTTTCTGTGTTCGCATCTATAGTGTTTTCCACGCATTACATGCACCTGAGAGGGAAAATAGGTAGCTGTTGATGAAGAAAATCAAGCACGGGTGACAGAGTCACATGGGTTCATATATGGTCAGATTTAGTCCCTGTTTGGAAGTGTGATTTTTTTTAAATGTTTTTTATTTAGAAATATATTAAAATAATATTTTTTTTATTTTTTAAAAATCATTTTTAATATCAACACATTAAAATTATCTAAAATCATCAAAAATATTAATTTAAAATAAAAAATAAAAATAAAAATAATTTTTTTTTAATTTTTTTCAAAAATACTTTCAAAAAGTCTGTCAACCACCCACTTAGGCAGTTTTGGGGACAAAAAGAAGAGACATCCCACGTGACAAGATGACCCACGGTCTGACTAATGTCCCGGGCTGATGTCGTTTGTCTTCAGAATCTGCCATCGATCACTTTTATCCTCCTGTTCTTCTCGGGGTCCCAACCCGAAACATTCCTCCTGCGATACTCTCTTCTCGGTAGACCATGCTTGACCTGTTTACGGTAATGGAACAGCATGTGCGATCTCATTAACATTATCAAAGAAACTAGCACAGGAGGGACATTTGCTGTGAAAACGGTATCTTTATGATTTTCTTAATGTTTTAATTTCGATCTCAATTTCAAGTTTTTTTTTATAATCAAATATACACGACATCTTCCACACATCACAATTAATCTCCAAATTTACTAAATATTTTATAAACCGAATGAACAGGTAAAATACCACAAAAATAACAGAACATATATAGTGGTGCTAGACACAGCCTGCTCAATTTCAAGTTTTAAATCCATGGGTGCGTAATCAAAGGCAACCCATAATGATATCATCGAACACAGTCCCACGTGTTTTGCAGCCTCTTTCCATGCATAACACGATCTCGGATGAAGAAGGAGGTCGATAGTTTTGTCTGTTTGCTTCTGTGGTTTTCAGCTCTTCTAGTTTTATCTCTCCATTTTCTTTCTATCTGGGGTTTCTCCCAGCCATTTTTTGGCTGAGTTTCCACCACACAATCTATTAATGTTAGATAACTTCACAAAGCTATTTGAAAAACATGTACATTGTTACTTTTTGTTGGTAAGCTTAATACAAAAGGTATAATACAATTAATACATATACTACATGATTCGTAGTCTCACTGGGTTATGTTTTCATTTGGTTTTAAGATTTGCTTCTACTATTTTTAAGATTGATGTTTATGTTTTTTTTTTAGTTACTTGCTGGTTGTATTTTTGATTCTATTGTTGCTATTGTTGACTAGATTGTTTTTATTGTTGTTTAAGTTCCTATTGATTGTTTTGTTGTATTTTATTCAGGACATTATGTTATATTATGTTGTTATTTGTTCCTGTTTTGTTCATATCTTGCTTCAGCACTTTCTACATTGTCTTTCATGCTTCTTTTATTGTCTTTAATCTTTATATTATGTTTGCCCTGTGAAAGCCTTTGCTATGATTTTACTATTTGAGAATACACCATCCAAGATAATTCTCCAAGTATGTTGTTTCGATTGGAATGATGATTCTTTTTTTTAGTTACAATAAGGTATTTGAGGCTACTTTATTTGACAATTATGTATGAAAAAATATATTGTTGTTTTTTCGTTTTTTTCCTATTGCTTTGATTGTTATGTTTATGTTTTTATACAACACTTTCTTTTCTGTGTTTCATGCTTTTTTATTGCCTTTTCATACAGTTCCATGGCTTCTATTTTGCATTTTCTCTTTTCATACCATATTGTTATTTGCAGTTTGCACCATAAATCATACACATAAATCCTTATTTTTATATATATATTTAATACACTTTTTGATTAAATAACATCAATATTTTATCATTTCGTTTAATACCTTGCAATGTTTTTTTTTTTAAACAGGAGTATTAGCAAGAGGATGACATTTCTCATTTTGAAGAGGGGTTTTAGCTTTGTTCTTCACGTCGATAGCCCTCTGTTTTGTAATGATCCACAAGTAATATAGCTTGCGTTCTTTTGTAATCTTTTGTAACGCAGCGCATTTATTCAGAAATATATGTAACCTGCGCCTGCACAACATAATCCAGCTAAAAATGTACGCATTATATTACTTGGTCTATAACTTTATGTTAATTATATAATATAAGTTTATTATTATGGATTTTATTATGTCCCATTGTATACGCACAAATGCCCGCGGCAACGCGCGGGCAATATGGCTAGTCTATTAATAAAAAACAAAGTCTGCTAGTAAATTTTCTTTTTCTTTCTGGTGGGGGTGGGATGTGTAGGTAGATGGGCGTGCTACTTTTTTTTAGGCTGTTGGCACGGTGGTTGTTCTGAGCAAATGAATCAGCCCTCTTCATTTTTTAAAATAACCTAGGATGGAATGGTCTACGATTAGGCCATGTCTTTTGAATGTCATTTAATTGATTGGCCATGGCTATACATTTTCAAACCTTATATTAAATAATTTTATCATATATTAAGAGACTCGTGATGAATGGTCTAACAACAGACTTTGTCTTTCGGATGTTAATAAATAAATAATAAAACCAATTGATCCTAGGTTATTTAATACCTGTGTATCAGACCTGTTATAGTTCGAAGGATTTATATTATCCATTAAATGACATAAAAAGAAAAGGGCTTGCTATTCAACCATCTCACCCTAATCTATTTAATAAATGATATAAATATTTAATTGAAGTTGTGAGGTGAAATGATTATATGGTGAAAAAACTTACCTATTAATTGATATTATTATTCACTTATTATACAGTATTTCACCCCTCAAGTTTCAAATTGTACATTATTTGATACTTGTTGTTTGAAGATTTTATGTTGGCATGAAAATTCATTTTATTATCACATTTCAATCTTTAACTTAAATTTCAAGGAAGAGAAGACAGTAAGAAAAAAGAGAGTTAAGGTGTTTGGTTGACTATGTAATGAACATAAAAAAGTAAACCTTAATGTTAAAGTGTTTTTTTATATTAATTTCCATGTAATATTTTTTAGCTTAAGTTTTAATGTATTAAATTAATTAGTTTGATTGTTTTAAAATAAAGAATAATATTTTCATTTGTTTTATAATTTCACAATACTTCAAATAGATTATTTTAATTAGTTTCTCCTCTTAATTTTTAGATATATATCATATGATACATTTATAAAAATTAAATAAACTATACATAACAATCATGTTAATGTTATTATTCATTTAAATTTCAATTAATATCACGTCTTTTGTCTTTTAAATTATTCAGTATGACTTTTTTAAATTGCAATTAACTTTTTAATTATTTTTATTATTATTCCAAAGCTGGCTGAACATGTCATCCATCTAACTATATATTTTTTTTAAAATAGATTTTAATTATTCCAAACACGTAAAAAACGGTACATTTAAAGGGAGATCCATCATTAGATCTAGACACGAAAAGAGAAGAACAATGAGAATATAAAATGCAGAGAGATGTCGACTCCTGGATCCTGGAAGAGGAAGCTAGGCAATGACAACCATGGCAGGGAATTCTGATCATAAAAATAAGAGCACAAACGGCCACGGTGGTACGGGCGATGCTTCAACAAAAGTAGAGAGGAGATTAAAGAATATTGGGTGGAAAAGATATAATTTTTAAAAAAATATTAAAATATTTTTTATTTTAAATTAAAAAAATTAAAAATTTTAGATGTTTTTACCTGATAATATCAAAAATAATTTTTAAAAAATAAAAAAATATAATTTTAATATATTTTTAAACAAAAAATATTTTAAAAGACAGCTTAAATAATCAACTTAAATGATCATTCTACCGAACAATCATATAAATTAACAGACCGACTGTCACTTTATTAATCATTGCTTGAACAAGTAGGTCCTCCCTTCTCCTCAATTTCTGCCAAAGCATAGTAGCTAGTGAGAGTATTCTCATTAAAAAGAGAATTAAGCAGAGCTTGTCCTCTTCTGCATGCCCTCATGCTCTATCAATCCAATAACCATTTCATTGTAGGAAAAAGAAATACTATTTTTTTCAATCACATCAATTAAGCTATCGATCAAGTTGTTCCATGGAACAATCTAAAGTAGTTTTCCGCCTCAAAAAACTATTTCATTAAATTTTCTCTCTCTAAATAATGATAAGAAAGGTTCATGCACACGAGTATTCACTACTAATCTAAAAAGCATGAGAAAAATATTGTTTCCCATGCCATTATTTATTATTTATTATTTATTTAATCTAAGATAGATCATTGTGGATTGCCATGATAATTTTCTTTTATTTTTTATTCTAATTACACCCCTAATTACTCAAATTGATTTCCTATGAAAACATATTTATTAAGGAATTACAAGATTCAAAGATAGATGAACTCAAACTTTGTAAAGTATGAACTTTTAGTCTCTAATAATTTATAATATTCAATTTTGATCTCAAACTTTGTTTTCCTTACTTTTTGGTCCATGATTTGAGAAATGAGAGAGAAAATATCAGTTGGGACCGATTATGACCACAAAATAGATGATTTCAGTGTCAATATGTTTCTTTTGATGGAGGGAGTTTATCAAAGATGTTTCAGCACACAAACCCATTTCTACAACGATCACTTTTGAATATCATTTTTTTTTCTCCTGTTTGGAAAAAAGAATACCGTTAAACTAAACGACTACTGCCCGTCTTCTTTTTGTCACTAAAAATCTATGGGTTTTTTTTTTTATGATCATATACGATTAAAGGATGATTAAATTAAACACAAATGTTAATATGAAGTTGCAGGGATTAAATAACGTGGACTAGACAATATGTTTATGATGGCAACATGAGCAAATAATAATAAAAAATAAAAAATTATGATTCAGATTGGAACTCCAAGGCATGAATATAAAAACAAGAGATGAGCCAAAGGTGGTGGCAACAAGTTATAGCTTCCTTTCCGATTGGTCTGGGAGGTGGGTGTAAAGGGAATGGTGTTAGTAGGCGGGTCCTAACGTGTCGTGGCTTTATTGGAGACATGTCAGGGCCAACTTCGACTACGGTGCATGGTGGGCACAAGGGGATGAGCCCCTCCACACAAAAGGCCATCCCTTAACCTATCTTACTTGGCTATTTGTCGGGGTCGCCCTGCCCTAATCTGACACCCATTGTCCCCTCCCTCTCTCCGCCCACCTTCTCTGACCAATCCCTTCTTTGCTGTTCAAAATCATTCAAATTAACTCGTATGAAAATGAGCCCTATTTATGTAAAAATAGAGCGATCCATTCAATACAAATGTTGATACCCAATTTCGACACCCTTATTGAGGTATTTTCGAAGATAAACAACTTTTTTTTTTTTTAGTTATGTGTTTTTTAATATTTTACAGTGTCGTCTCAAAAGTTTCAAATTTAAATGTTTATTAAATGCGTTAAGCTTGGATTATTTTTACACATTATTTTTAAAATTTCTGATTTTACGCTTGGATTCGACATCGATATTTTTTTTCTGTTTCAAAAAGAAAAAAAGAAAAGAAAAAGTCCAAAAAAGAGATTATTAAAGAGAGGGTATTTAGATTGATCATCACATGGAAAAGTGCCTAGAGTTCTTACCATCATTTATCAAGAGAAAAATCGTAATGATTCTTAGGTATTTTATTTTTATTTTCATGATGCTGAGCCCACAAACTAGTACTACTTACAAGAGAGGTGATCATATTAACTTCCTCATGACATTATTATTTATTGCAGTATTTTGTTTCATATATATTTGTTTTTTAAGATTAGGGCTTGAAATATTTAAATGAAAACATCAGATCTTGAAGGTAAGGATGTCTCTTTCAAATGATGATATATAAATGCATGTCATTAACTACATAACAATAGTCTGCATCTAAGGTTCCACCGGATTCCATAAAAAAAAGGTTCTGCCAAAGAATCTGGCTAATCTGTGCATTGAAATTATGGTTTCACTTTGAGTTCTGGTAAAGAAAGCTCTAACTAGGACTCAAATCAGTCCACTCAAGGCCATTTGGTGAAACCATTTAGAAAGGGAACAATGACACCATGATGTGTTCAGGGCACCGAATTGATTAATGTGACGCCCACAGCAAGCCATGGCTGCATGATCTTTTCATTTGATTTCTCGTTTCTATAATGCATTCCTAGCTTGTTTTGTGGATGATATATAGGTGGAGCCATTGCCCACTTCTTCATGTCTAGGACGTTTCAATTTGTGTCACTCCTCCATTTTGGCCCATCGATCACTCGATGATCGAGGATTCCTGCTATTTGCCATCTAAATTATCTAATATTTGAATTTGTTAATCTTATCAGCTGAAGGATAATTGTCAACGAAGCTTAATGTTTAGACAATGGATTGAACCGCTACTCATTACTTTTCAACAATTTCAAATATGGGTCCTAAATTTGTTGTTGAAATGCTTGAACAATCCATTTATAATTAAGTTTCTTAGTGCTTTTTTGGATTTTGAAGACAATTATCACGGAGGGTATATTAATGCTTCTTTATTCGTTGAAGTGTACATTGATTAGCCATCCCAAATCACCATTATCATAAACTCCATTTGATATTCCCTAATCACAATCATTATATTTGACATGATAGTGTGTACCTAACTATAACAATGAGGTTTTGTACATATAACCGATGGGGATGGGCTATTAGGACCTTGGAACATGCTATGTTTGTGTTTTTATTAATAACTTATTTGGCATGGAGGTTAAATTGTGTTTTTGAAAAAAGTTAAATTCTTTTATCTTAAAATTAATATTTTTTTAAAAAATTATTTTAATACTACTAGCTTGAGACATTTTAGAGTATAATATAATCATATTCTGGGGCCTCACCTATGAGCTTAAGCTTTTAGGTGAGATGGTTTTTTAACATGGTATCAGAGCCTTGTTGACCCAGCGGTCACGAGTTCGAATCTCACCACCCCCATTCTATTTGATAAAAAAAATCAAGCACAAGGTAATGTGGGTCTATGCAAGTTTCAAGTCCAAAGGGTTTTCACTTGAGGGGGTGTGTTAGAGTATAATATAATCATATTTTGGGGCCTCACCTATTAGCTTAAGCTTTTAGGTGAGATGGTTCCTTAACAAGACATGATGATTATAAGGGGCAAACTCATGAGTTGTCTTGGAAAAGCTTAGAAAAACTCCATCTTCAAGGAATCGATAAATGTTGGGTTTTCTCTACTGTCTTGGAACGTTGATGATAGTTTTAAATTATGTGTGATCAGTTATCATGCACGAAACATGATGAAGATAAACAACAAGTATTTGGTGTCATTGATGCAGAAGTGGTTGAATAGGGCTTTTGTCTTCACAAAACTAGATTTGAGGTTTAGTTATTGGCAAGTTAGAATTGCCCAGAGGATTAACACAGGATAATTTATGTGATAAAGTATGAGTTATACGGGTTTTTGGTTATGTTATTCAGCTTAACCAACACTCAAACTACATTTTGTAACTCGATGAACAACGTGCTATATGTTTCTAGTTGACTTTGTTGTCATGTTTTTTATGATATTGTGGTGTTTAGCATTAGCATGAAGGATCATGTGGTGTATCTGTCTAGGTTTCTATCTTGGTTAAGAGAACATCATCGTTGTTCGTCAAAAAGGAAAAATATGAGTTTGCGTGTGCTGAATTCCTAGGACACTTGGTAAGCATAAACCAAGTGAGGATGGATCTGAAAAGGGCAAAAGTTATACTGATTGAGCAGCCATTACTACCTGTCTGATTTAAAATCCTTTTTTGGATTGAAAAACTATTATCATGGAGTTACAATCATTTAGAACCAGTCTTGATCGAAGAATCAACGCAGAAACTTTCAAATAAACAGGTACCATATCTGTTTCTCTTAGATGTTTTCCCGACCTTTCCATCTTCAGATGGTTTGGATCATCCAAGAAATCCATTGCTTGCTCTGAAGGTTCCGTTGTTATTTGATTCTTTGTTAAATCCACCACTCCCACGCTCTTCTCCACTTGAATCCCTGTAAATTTCTTAGGTAGTTTTTGTTTGAATACGGTTTACATGGGCACCGAGAACATCCAGAGCGAGCGGTTTTGTGAAGAGTCAATATATTGAAAAACACGATTGTGTTTAAACCATATTATTTTCTCTGAGTGTATGTCTATCACCTGGTTTTTTTAATTAATAAACTATGTCATTTTTCTTTTCTTCTTCTTAAATTTCAACTCTATCCTCCCTGTAAAAAGGGCTACCAATAGGCTATAGCATGTTACTTTTAACGTTGTACGAAACTCTAACCTACCTGTAAAATGGTCCATGAATAAGACACATGTGATATCCTTTCTTATTCCCTCCCTCTATTATATATGTTATGTACCTACGGTAAAATCTGTACTCAGACACCAGAACTCCATTAGAACCCACCCTTCTCTCTCTCTCTCTCTGACATATAGAAAAACACTGGTCGAACAGCATGGGTTTTCCTGTTGGCTATTCAGAACTACTTCTCCCAAAACTCCTTCTCCACGCACTTTCTGTTCTGGGGTTCATAAGAAAACTAATGAACATTCTCTTTCACTACCTAGGTCTCCCAGACTTTCTTGAACCCAGTACTTCTTCCTCTTCAACCGACAATATCCCTCCATTTCGTGTCCCTGAATTCCACAACCACTCAGTCTCCGCCCTTCTCATCCGTGAGATCCTCCCTGTCGTCAAGTTTTCAGAACTTGTTGATCCTTCTGCTGACAGCTGTGTTGTTTGTCTTTACGAGTTTGAAGAGGGTGATGAGATCAGACGGCTTGCAAACTGTCGCCATATATTTCACAAGTGCTGTTTGGACCGTTGGATGGGGTATGATCAGATAACTTGTCCACTTTGTAGGACACCGCTAATTCCTGATGATATGCAGGAGAGTTTCAACGAAAGATTATGGGCTGCTTCCGGTATTCCTGATTTTTATGGGGAGTATCCACAAATTCCTGACTTGTAGTAGATTCTTAGTAAATTCTTGCTTTCTATAAAAAGAAAAGAAAAGGAGAAGAGATTATTTTTTTCCTTTCTTTTTTTGGGTTGAGGTGAGTATGTTCTGTACACATACCAAAATGATGCGACCGAGGAGAAAAAAAAGGGAGAAACTTGAGGGTGTTAGAGAATCAGATTTTCTTAATTCATGTCTTCTACCTATCAATTTTGGATATTTTGGTTGACTGGGCAGAGGTTCATGACACTTTCTCTTGTTCATTCACAACACTCATGATATTTCGTACATGGGCGTGGATTGTGGTAATGCTAGCTTGTTTTCATTTTTTTGGTTTTTTTTTTGCGTGTTTGTATGGTTTTTCAACCATAAATAATGATTATTGAATGCGACAGTGATAATCGTTGCTGGAAGTAGACAGAATTGAGGTCACAGGTAGACGTTAATGGTTTTGTTGTTCATTGCAACTTCTAGTGCGAGGTAACAGTGGATTTGGGATCAAAGTCCAAAGAGCCACTGTAATTAAGACTAAATATATATATGAACACCAACAATCAATGCATCTTAGTTTCTTCCGCTTCACATTTCTTGAAAGGTAAGTTGAGTTTGGTGCAGCTCTTGAAAGGCAAGTTAGCTAGCTTCAACTGAAGTCACCTTCACAGACATGGCAGCCAAACTGTCGAGCATTTTAGCATATTTTGATCTTAGTCGTATATTAATAGAACACGAACATGAATTTGAGTATGAATGCTGTCCAGGTTTTGATCTTCTTTTCTTTCCTTTTGTCTCTCTCCACCTTCGTTTCTTTTTCCTCTTCTGAAAGACGCGATTTCAGAGATTTTAGAAACCGGCCCTCTTCAAGCTTTCCAGGTTAAAATCTTTGAGGACCTTAATAGTGTTCGTTGGTTAAATTTGGAACTTCCAATAAAAAGATTTTTGCTTAAATTTTGGGGATTTTTCTATAATATGTCCAAGTGCTGAGATAAATAACTGGAAAATTGTGACATGGCTTAATTATTATGTTCAAGAATATAATTAGAGGGAGCTCTCATTCATTCTGCAACTCATACTTCCAATAAAATCAACTTTTTTAGCTTAAGATTCGCATGATTTAAATTCAAATAAATTTAAGTTTGATTATGGTTTTATATATGGTGGATAACCAAAGTTGTTAATGGGGAAATTAGATCAGTTTTTGGTTTCTGAAATTCTTTATAAATAAGGGATGAAGAAGAATATTTAAGTTTGGTTTTTCTACACTATTTTAAATAGAATTTCTACAGAAATTCATGACTTTCTTCACCAGTTTTTCCAGATTAACACTTCTAGTTTTTAAGCTTTATTTCATCTCTTAATTTTTATTTTATTTTATTTTCAAGAGTTTAGGTTCAATCCTTGTGAAGATTATTTATTATTATTTTCTTGGTTTATTTGACCTTTTTTAGAAGCGCACTTAAATATGATTGTACGTGTTATTGGAATAATGAGAGGTTTTACATCAAGTGATGAGCAGTAAAACTTTAAGAAAAAAAGAATCAATTCTTGATAACAACAAAACTTGATCAATTTTAAAATGTTTTGGTAAATAAATATTTTTATAATTTTGTTTAATCTTATACAATAGTATGCATGATATGATTGTGATTCAATCATTTATGAAAGTTTATATGTTTGCTTGGTAATTAAACATGCTAATTTATTTATTGTTATGATTTTAGTTGCCATATTTTTATTAAATTGCATTTTAATAAACTAGATATATTTGTATCACTTTAGCCGATTCTATTTGTGAATTTCGAGGAAAAAGAAAAGGTGAGAAATGGAATTTGAACTGATTTATAGACCTACGAAAGAAGGCTCCATAACATTTTGTGTTCTCGAGTTTGCAATGGGCAAGCCCTGTATTATGATTGAGACACTACTTTTTAAGAGACGAAAATATTTGAAAATAGTTTCGGTAAATGCAAAGAACGACCAAGAAGGAGAACTTGATCCAACAAGTGTACAGCAAAACTACAGGCCACAGCATCTTAACTAGAGTGTCTGTTTATCACTGTAGTTAAAGTTATTTTTAAAAATAATTTTTGTTTATATATGTATTAAAAAAAAAAAATTTTTTTTTTTGATTTCAATACATCAAAATAATCTAAAAACACCAAATTTTTTTAATTTAAAATAAAATAAAAAATAAAAAAAATATTTTCCGAAAGCATTCCAACACCTTCCTCCAGACTTGCAAGAGGCTATTGTTTCTTTCTTAGGGTAATAGGCTATTACTTCATGAAGCATCATGTTTTGCAGGAACAATGAAAGTAACATTTTACTAGATAGCCAAATGTCGGCTCTTATTCACATGAAGTGACAAGGGATCAGCCCCGGTCCTAGCGAAGGCATAAATAAGTGCGCAACTCTGCAGGCTGCGAGTCGCACCAAATTTTGCAGATGCACAGAATAGAACTTTGTCCAAGCACATAATGGAGAACTATACGAAAGACAACATGAATAATAACAGTGTGATTATGTCCTGAAAAATAATGGCAATAAAATTCACGACAACGAATTTCCATTTTAATGCACAGTCAACGCACGCACCATTTACCAATTCCTATACTCATGCAAAGTAAAGATAAGAAACAGCTTATTAATTTCCCATTTCACACTTAACCCTGAAGTTCAAACGTTTTATCACCTCCAGACCAATACAGCCACATTGAAATGTTTGTCTGAGATTGCAAGCCAGCATTTATCACAGTGGAAAGATCACTTTGGATAGCCAGGGGGTGGGTAGCCTGCTGCAGGGTATCCTTGTGCCTGGGTTGAATAACCATAGGGCTGTCCATATCCCTGCGGTGGATATCCAACTGAGGGAGGAATTGGCTGATCAATGCGCGACATCTGCTGAAAAGGGGGCACTGCCATCACTGGTTGTGGCCCAAACATGCCGTCTCTTTTGTCCATTTCAACCTTGTGTTGTGTCTGAAAAATAACCCAGTTAGCACAGTCTGATTTGATGTCATTCAAAAAAACAGAAGTTGATAGGGTGTTTTGTGGATCAACAACATACCTGCATGCAAGCACAAACCCTGGCCGGAGGACAAAAAAGGATGCAACAAAATCAATGAGACAGTTGCAAACCAATTAAGTTGGGCGTGTTCAATGATAAGATATAGAAGTAAATAAATACTTACGTGCAGTACACCAGTTCAGCCAAACAAGATAGCAACTGAGAAGCCTCTTGAATTTCTCCACTTCCAACAATCATCGCAACTATAGAAAATATGCATGCAACTTGTTGGAGGCAGAACATAAAACCCTGAAAAGGAGGAAACATGTTTAACTGATTGCAAATAAGCACAAATTACACGTGTTTTTGAGAGAGAGGGAGAGAAGGAGCATACAATAATGCAATTATCACACCGTGTTGTCTGAATGTTGAATTCATCTTGCAACATAAAACGAGTAGAGGCCACTGAATTTCCAAAGCAAAGGAATACCTGGGAATCCAAACATGATACTGGGGTTACTAACATCATAATTACAGGAATGTGTTTCCATGGAAGGCATAAAAACATATGATGCTATTTAAACCCATAAAACCAACTAGAGGGGATAATTCCAATACATTGTCTGGCTGCATTAAGCTAAAATATGTTCACACTATTGTGAGCATAAAAGCATGTCAAGAACCATCTTCAATTGCTTATTCATGAAGAAGAATATCGATGATCCCAATTTCCCTCTGCCTTTGACTAGTTCACCATTGTAAAAAAGAATGCTTCCAATTTTATATCAGTTGAGTGAACTAAATGGAGGGTAAATATTTCACCAGGTATTAGGAATCAACAAAAGAACATTAACATGAAAGATACCCATATTTTTTTGGTATACCTATATGATGCACATCTTAATTAAAAATTGCTTCAACATACATGGGGAAATGAATATAAGAAGCTACTATATAGAAGAATTTCAGGAGAAAAAAAACCCTTAAACACTCAAGAATGCTTCCTACTTTAAAACTTCTACAGATGACTCTTTCTTTTTCAATACATCTTCCAAATATCTTAGGAGCTGAATGTTTGACCTATAAACTTCTAAATAGAGTAAGACATATTGGTTGACAAAAACAAACTATTCCCTACCTCTGTGGCGAGACAAAATTCAGGGCACCGACTTTCACCACACCTGCCACTACATGGCATGTAACCAGCACAACAGACGTACCTGTGACAAACAATAGGACAGCTTACTTAAACAGAAAATAAAAGAAAATCATAAACATTATATGAGAATCGAAAGCATCAATTACCTTGACATGTCATTGTAAAGTGCTCGTTTGCGGAGCAGGTACGATACACATGGCCCACTACAAAAAATGGAGGAGAATTAGGTGCTTCATGATTTAAGAAAAAATCCATGCATGACATGACAAATAAAGAACAAATTAAATGGTTATATGAAAATTCATAAATATATCATGGGAAAAAAATAGGTGCCATTATAAAACAGCACTTTTCAAGCTCAATATTTTTCAGGAAAAAAAGTGCAACACAATCATTTTGCTTTTATGCAATAAGGAAAGTACAAGTGAATTTCAAACAACTCTTTGGAAGGAATTCAAATGAACAGAGCAAAGCATGTTAATTATGACATTTCAATCTTGAAAATGCATTTTGATGCTAGATTAATATTGTAATTCAAAAGATTTTCCATGGTTCAAAGATGTCCCACACAGAATGCAGCGATAAACTTTATAATAATTTTAGGTCCAATGAAGTGATAAATTATACAACCAAAACATGTTAACAAATAAGAACTCTATAAAAAGGCCTACAATTTTTCCCACCTCATCTAACCCCACATTTATTTCATCTTCCTTTATTTGAACCTCCCTTCTCTTACTCATTGATATTCATCAGGCCTTTCTAAATACATGGACCTTATATTTATAGAGAAATTATAGGATAAAGTTAAGCTCAAACTATATTATTCAGATTAGTGTTCTAAATACTAATTCAATAAGAATCCTAAACACAAATCTTTTTTTATCTAGCCTGAAGATAATTCTACAACTAATTATTTGAACCTTCTATCTCTTATTCATTGATATTCAACACGCATTTCTAAATACATGGACCCTATATTTATAGAGAAATTATAGGATAAAGTTAAACTCAATCTATACTATTCCAAGTAGTATTCTAAATATCAATTTGATAAGGATTCTAAACACAAATCTTTTTTTATCTAGCCTAATGAGAATTCTCCAACTAAGAGTCATTGTAATGTTGAAATAACAAAACAAAAAAGTTATTTGAACCTTCTTTCTCATATTCATTGATTCTAAATATGTTGCCTTTATATTTATAGAGAAATTATAAGAGAAAGTTAAGCTCAAATCATCGTATTCCAAAGTATTCTAAATATGAATTCAATAAGAATTCTAAACACAAATCTTTTTTATCTAGGAAACATTCTCCTAATTCAATTAAAAATTCTTCTTCGACCTCTCAAAAATCCCTCGCTTAAGATATCTTAAACACTCAATTTAGCAATCTCCTTGTTTAAAGGTCTTCTTGAGTGCAAACACCAAGTAATTTTGTGAAGTGAAATCTTGTGAGATTCAAAAAGGACTCCAATTTGAGGTTTTCTTCCATATTTCCTTTGTGAAGGGTGTATAGAGCGTCAATATCCCGCAACAGCAAGTTTAACTCCACGAAGTATATCTTGTTTTTGTTGGCTAACAGCCTAAGCATTAGCAAACACTTTTCTTAACCTTCCTTTGTGTGCGAAATAAGGGTTATCAAGTATAATTTCTTCCCTTTCTGATTATACATCTTCTTGATGGTTTCATTGCTCACTAAATTGGGTTTTATTTATCTAACTAAGATTTTTTTATGTAGATAAGAGTGTACTTTTTCATGTGGACAAATAATAAATTTAAGCTGGCATTCCTTTCACTTTATTGATCCCAACTTGGTCAATCTTCGTTTGCCCCTCAAAAAACTTGTCAATGGAGGCTGCTGTGAAGATAGTTGATGTTGATGTTGCTGTTGAGTGAGAATTTATTGTTGTGTTGCAGTCTTTTATACTGCTCCTGCAGCATGAAACTAGTGCTACCTGCTGCGTATCTGTTCTCCTAATCAACCTAAGCTTTGATACCGATCATTGAATATACTAAAACACACAAGGTATTGGAACCTCCCTTCTCATATTCATTCAACAAACACATTTCTTAAAAAACAGCCCTTTTATATATAGGGAGATTATAGGGTAAGGAAACACTCAAACTACATTCCAACAAGAATTCTAAATCCTAATTCGATAAGTATTCTAAATATAAATCTTGTTTTTATCTTGGAAACCTTTTCCTAACTCAATTAGAAATTTTCCTTCATCCTCAACATGTAAAGCATGAGGCCACAAAAGACATGTAGATGTTGTGATATAGATGCACGAGAAGAAATGGAAAAGGAGTATAAGATAACACAGCATTCATAAATGGACAGATCAACAAATATGTCCACGAAGAAGGAATCTCTGGTATATAATAGAAAACCAACACAAAAGGGAAGAATGAAAGAAGAATACAGAATTTGGGTATGAATCATAATAAAAGGGATAATAATTTTTCAGTCGATATGGATTCAAGCCTCATATATTGAGCTATATTCTTAGGAAGTACAATTCCTGGACATATTGGATGGCACCATCTAATGAGTTGATGTATTTCGCAAACACTATTCATTTCAAAGAAGTTGGAATGATGTAATGTGGACAATCAAATTCCAGGCAATCCGTGCCAATTTATTAAAATCCGAAAACTTATTGGAAAAGGGAACAATAACTTGAGTTACCAGAGGAGAATGAGTATAAGAGTGGATTAGATTCTTCAATACAGTGAAGGAGCTTCAAAGCGTGATCTCATTCAACCAGATTTCCTCACTTCTAAAGGAGAAAACCATAAATGTAGACTTAAGCACAGCTCGATTAGCAAAAAAAATTAAACTAAAGGATAAATTTTATCTAACAAAGAATAAACCTAATCTAAATCGCCCAGATTTGAACAAAGCCGTACTCTATCAGAGTCAACGCCATGTTATACCAAGTCAAGAACCCAGAAAACAATCAGATTTACATTTCAAAGCAAACAAAATTACAAGATCAAAGAGAACTCACCACCAACAAGACAAGCAGCAATCTGCACAGTAAACACACAAACAAAAGTCAACATCAAACCCAAAACCAAACACGAAGTTTACAACTTTCAGTGCATAACAAACATTGATAAAATACTAAATTCTTACATGAAGCATCAGCTTGGATGGTACCCATCAAATCAGTGTGCCAGAGATTTCTATAGTCCTGTCGTACCTGCATCTTGTTCAAGTGTTCCTGGGATGCCATGGTGTCCTAAGATCTCTCACAAAGACAACAAACTAAAGTTATTTGTTCTATACAAAGAAATTCGATCAAGACAATCACTTCACTTATAGAAAGCTCTTCTCTTTTATTGCAGGAAGGTGTTTCTTTTTTTCTAGGAAGTTTCTCTCTTGTTGAGACTTTTAAAGACTCCTTCAACTCGAAGTTTTCTTCAAAGCCAAGAGAAATGACACTAGCTATTTCCAAGGAGCGGAAAGTGGTACCGCACCCATTTCCCAACTAGGCTAGAAAAATTAAGTGATTTTTAACTTAAGATTACATGGCAGGGTCCCATTTTTTTTATTTTTGTTTCGTTTGATTGGTCTCCCGGGAAAAAAAAATACCTACCCCTGCCACTCGAATAAAACCGGGTTTCGACCCGGCTCGATGAAACCTGTTGGGCTTCAAACTACATTTGTCGGGCCTTGTCCATGAACTGACCCGGTTAAGCACGCTAAACAAAGTCTAAACACGGATTGGAGGGTCAATCAATGGGCGTCGTTTTTACCCTTCTTTGTTTTTTCCGTACAAAGTAAAGTAAGTTAGATTTTATTTTCATTTTCTCTGATGCGTCATATCTACTGGGATAAATTAATAAGTTTATCAGATTTAGTAAATGACTAGTCTATTGGCATGCATTCCACCATCAGTGGATCGAGAGAAAAATAAAACGTTAAGGGCACGACGGAAGATTTCTGAAACTATTTTTTTTGTAACAAAAGTCAATTCCAATTAAAGAAACCGCCACTTGAATTACTTTGACAAACCCGTAAATAATTCAAGTCAAATTTGTACAAAAAATACAGGGAATATCTGGTGAACGTGTGAGGAACAGGAAACTCGGAATTCTTATCTTTTGAACCTCAATAGTTCACATTCAACTGAATGCCAACAGGAAGCTATAAAAGCTGCAGAGATGGAAGCTTGATTTGTAGACCCTTAGAAATCACTTCGATTGGCTGGGTAATGCAACCTTCTTAACTTTAAATAAATATTTTTATGAGAGAAAGTTCTCTCGGGGTTTTCTATTGAATTTTTTTAAGAAAAGAAATAACAATGTTTTTGGTATTTTGGGTTTTTCTGAACAAGGAAATTAATACTGGAATGAAACTAGAAAAATGAAAACTAAAACGAAAGTTGAATTCTCTGGGCAGATTCGAGGTAGCCCGGGCCTCCTGGTCAAAAGATTTGCTTTAAAGCAATTTCACTGGATGCCTCGACTCTGTTCAGTCTTCCCTTTTTATGGTCTTTTTAGGAGCAATTAGTGTTTAAGTGGTGCACTTATTCCCTGTGCTGATCTTGTTTGTATGACAGCTGTACTGCTTATCCCTAACGACGCCGTTTCTTAATTCCTTCATAAGTTTAGTGACAGATGGCTTGGTCGGGGTCCTTGAATCCTGGCCGTCCACATTGCTTGTCCTTTGCCTCATCCGAGCTTCCACATGGCTGTCCCTTCTCCTCTTTTATAGTGAAGCTTGCTGGAGACGCCATTTTGTCAGCCTTGTCATTTAATCCCAGCCGTCCAGGTATTTCGTCCTTCTTCTCATCCGTCCCTCCACGTTGACACTTGACTTCTTCTTTTGCAGGTTTGTGTCTCTCGGGAGCCATTTGGTCTGAGATGTTGGAGCCGAGAGTTTGGAGTGAAAATCCCGTTTCTTCTGGCTCGGCGTCTGTGGAGATCTCCGGCGTCTGTGGTGGTTCCGGTTGATTACAGGTAACCTCTCAGACCTGCATTGTGCTGGGATTATGTTAATAGCAAATGTAAATCGAAGACTACATTTACAAAGACGAAGAACACTGTAACACAAACGTCAATTGCATGTTTTCTTTTATTATTAAGTTGGGTGTTCGGCTCAGCTTGCACGTACTTCGATTGATCTCATGGGTCCTAAAGTTAATAACCGTGTAAACCTCCAATGATCATCATATTAGCAACCACATGACTCGAATCTAAGACTATAAAGAGAACAAATCTCTTAGTCTCAAGCTTATATTACTGACCACCCACTAGAAGGTTATCAATTGCATGTTTTGTTAGAGGTAAGGGTTTTATGAAATTATCTAAGTTTGATCACTGAGATTATGAGTTTGGTGGATTGACTCGTATTTTTTTTTTAATCTCATGCTTCAATATTGGGCTTGTTGACAAATAAAATTTGTATATGTCTCAATTTGATTTTCATTGGATTATCTTATTTATATAACATGGGTCATGAGTTTATTATGTTAAATTGAGTTATCTTTTTAATTAATTGATTTTTTTTTTACCTTTCGACATTGAGTTGATTATAAATTTAGTTTCATAATTTTTTTTATTTGTTTTATATAGAATTATTACAAACTCATAATTATGATAGCTGATTTAACATGTTAACCAATGGTTGATCCAAATTAATTTGATATGTTATAAATTTAATATTAAAAAAATAAAAATAAAAATTTAATTTATAGTCAAACTATATTTTATAGATGGTATAAATTGTACTTGGATCTGTAAAGTCAACTACATTATATCTGGTTAATACTCGAACAATAAAAATAAAAAAAATCATTTTTGTAATACGCTGCGGGTGAAAAATCTAGAATATATACATTCCAGGTAGCAGGGTGTTGTTTATGATAAAGTAGAAGGGTATATGTGCAAACTAGACTGCTTTATAAACCACAGGTGAAGTGTAATGATCCTCGTGTTTGCTGTATTTTGTCTTGTTGCTAAAGCAATGCCAAGCCTCGATTAAATTAGTCAGTGCCCAAGTGTCACCTGTTCTGCTCTGTGGCAGTTCCATTGCCAAAAGTGGCCTCTCAAACACAAAAATAATAGGCAAGAAACACCAAAAAACACTTCTCTCGGGTTTCTTGTCCTAGTTTTATAGTATTTTTAGAGTTCAATTCTCTCAAAGAATTGGGCTTTACGAAATGTCTTATGATCTTTACGTTCTTGATGCCTCTCTCTACCACCTTTCAAGTCCTGAAATAGTCTCTCCAGGAGGTGATCTTTTCTTCTCCGATCCTTTTCCTCCTTTTCGCGACTCTTCCATTGATGTTCTTCAAGAATTCTCAAATAACCAAAACACCCAGTACCCAGTTGAAAATTCTAACTCTGTAGACAGTTTTAGACCAAGCATCCTCTCATCTTCACCTCCAAGTCACCAGCTAGAGAGTTTGTCACTTTACCAGACAAACCATTTGCAGGCTTTAGTCAATAGTGAAAATCTGGCAGATGGGCACGGTAATTTCCCTGGCTTGGATGCTTTGGAGGTGAAAACTGAAGAATGTCAAGTGGGTTTTGATTCTTCCTACAATCAACAATATTTTATGCCTCATAGTCTTACTGGTGTAGAAAATGTGGCAAAGATGATGCAAAGAAGCTACAGCAGCAATTCTTTTGAAGGCAACCCTGGCTTTCTCTTTCAGCCTCGCTTTGATTCTCTCCTGGAATCCCCAAATTATCAGGGCCAGACCTTAAGCTCACCTGAAAACAACTTTCTTGCTGGTCATTTGAGGAGGGTTTGCAGCACTGGTGATTTACAAGTACAGCCCCTCATTAATCTGCTCTGGAGTCTAGTCCCCTGATTTTGCTCTGTTTTCTCTGTCGTCAATGGCTAATGGAATATTGTTTTTCTTAATTTGTTCTAGAATATTAATAAAACACCTCAGACAAAACAGAGGTCCTTTTCAAGTCCTTTAGCTACAGAGAGCTCGTTTGTTGAAGACTCAAACTTCAAAGCTGGACGTTACAGTGCTGAAGAAAGGAAGGAGAGAATCTCAAAGTATAGAGCCAAACGTAACCAGAGAAACTTCAACAAGACCATTAAGGTAACACCTGCTTTAGTTAAGTGGCTGTTTCAGAGTATTGTTGTCATTGTTTTTAAAGTATTTTTGTTTGGAAATAAATTAAAATAATTTTATTTTATTTTTAAAAAATTATTTTTAGCATAAAATGATCTAATAACACTAGTTTTTTTAATTTAAAATAAAAATAATTTTCTTTTCTTTTCTTTTCAGAAACACCTTTAAAATGACTGTGAGACATCCACAAACAACGAGTTAGTAATGATGTGCGCATGTTTAAGACAGTGATGTTAGAACATTGCTAATAATCAACACTAGTTTTATTTTGGGTTTGAATTTAATAAGAGTATGAGAAATAATTTATTTTTATAAATAGACTAGTTTTCGAGACTTTGAATATAAATGGCCGCCCTGAAATCCCTCCGGAAACGAGATTATAAGTCTGATTAGATAGAAGTCAGCCCCGTAAAGCCCGACCGTGAAAATCACAAGTATAAATTATTCAAACATGTAATTTATCTGGTATTATTATACAGCAACAACAACAATTTACATGCGACAAAGAGAATATAAATGAATCAAGTCATGGTAAAAAACATACATGCTCTTTAATTTGCTGTTGAGTGAAATATATAATTAATATTATAACAGCTAAGAATGTTTTAGAAATGGCTAATACACAAAAGGTTGCTTTATATGCGTAATCATCCACTAATATATAGTTGCTGTGTTGATACAAGTATGCATGCCGCAAAACACTAGCGGACAACAGGCCACGTATACGTGGCAGATTCGCACGAAACGAAGAAATTGGTGAGATTCCCAAGGTTGCATGCTCTACAGAGGACGAAGACGAAGAACAGAAATGGGTAGTGGTTTTAATTTGATATTAATTTGTTTACTATAAGGTTTTATTTTCTTATAAATGCAGGTTGTATATTGAAAGTGTGCAGTGTTGTTTTTGTTTTAAAAACTGTAGTTTGATGGATTGCACGAAGAGGAAGATGACGGGGCAATTGGAGGATCATCAGGAGGTTTTGCCCAGCCCCAGCTTCAGTACTATGGTGGTTACTAGCTGGCAATCCAAGGATTTTGTTTTTACTTTTGGAAAAACTCTTTTTACTAGGATGTTTAATTAGGACCAGACAACATGAGGGGGGAAAATCATTTTGAAATAAAGTATTGTTAAATTAATATATGTATGTATGTTATTGCCTAGGTTAAAAGTTTCTAGCTGGTAGTTAATTTTGTTTATTTTTTAGGTTTCTGTCTACGTTTGTAATCATCTTCTATCATTATGAATGTATATGATCATCAATAAACAACGACTCGTTCTAGTGGTTATTTTTAAATTCAATTATATTTTCGTTCTTCGGAAGTTTATTAGATTTTCAGGTGTACAATTAGTCTCCATGGTGATTACTTAGTCTCCATGGTGATTACTTTTGTCTGCCAGAATACAGGAATAAACAACACAATAAATTTGGTGAGTTGGAAGATCACTTTCACATGAAATCATTCAATTTTTAAAAGTTATTATTATTATTATTATTATTATTATATTAACGAGTGGTTGACACGTGCATTACATGTGTTAACACGTGGAAAGTATTCACAATTTTCTAATGATACATATGACAACTCCTAATAGCTAAAAACTCTCTTTTGCTATATTGTTGAAATCATCATGATATTTTTTCTTGTTAGGGTGACGTGTGACAACGATGGTGGGGTGGTTTGTCGTCAACGATGTTTTCTCTCTCTTCTCACTCTCCTCTCTTGAAATTCATGTTGAGTGTTCAAAATTTTAGAATTATCCTTTATGTATTGAAATTTTACCTTATTCCTTATTCTTTTTACAAAAAAATTCAAGGCTCTTTTATAGAATTTTGATTTGTTTTTAATCATATCCTTCAATTCCAATTTGTGATATGCTGTTTTGTTATTTATTTAACTCTTATTCTGTAGATTTTTAGGGTCTTTTGATAAATTGAATTTTTTTTTTCAATTACAACTTTCAATTATATATTTGTACTGGTCATTTAATATATTTTTTTAATTGCTTCCTTATTCTATATATATATATATATATATATATTGTATCTTGTTGTATAATTGAGTTTGTTTTAATTGTATTATTCAATATTTGATTGGTTAGGAATTGAGCTATGCGATTTATTATTGTAGTTAGTAATTAAGTCATCACTTGGTTACATATTCAAGCATAGCTGTCAATTAAGGGTTTCTTTTCCTCTTGTATGTTTGACATAAAAAATATCTCCTTTTTTTAAAAAAAAATACTAATATCAATTAAACTATAATTCATTAACATCAAAATTGAAATATTCATAAACATCGAGGTATCGTTTTATTAATACATGCCTTGCGAACACTTGTTAGCGTTAATAAGAAGAAAAGGTATCCAATTTATCTAGCTATAGAAAAAAAGGAGAAAAAAAACACTCCCATGTCATCCAAACTATCAGACTAAATGATTTAATGTTAAAAAGAAACCTACTAATCATGATAATAATAAATAAAAAAAATGGAAGGGGCAATGAGTAATTTACTATAGGCCGTGAGGATCTAGAGGTGAGAGTTTTCACTATGAATTCACATAGCGAGAGCTTTTTTTATTGGTCCCCAAATATTTTTGGTTTTGATCCCTCGATTTTTGTTTTTTATTTGATTGTTTAACATTGAAATGAAATTGATAATTGTGATTTATTTTTATGCTTAAGTATGGAGTCCTTGTGGTGTTAACGGAATATCTCATCACTTAGTTGATATTTGATTTGACAAAATTAATTTTAAAGTGTTTTAAAAACTTTTTTTTTTTTGGTATTTATAAATATGTTGATGTCAAAAATATTTTTAAACAAAAAATATTTAAAATAAATGTATATGCTCAAAATAACAATAAGCTCGTATGATTATGTAGTTCATGAGAACGAAGAATACCAGGAAAAAAAAATGAAAAGCACCACGAAAATAATCAGCACGCTAGAAAACTGACGGGTGTACATTACAATAAAATGGTGACAAAACAATTGAAAAACACACGTGGCTCCTCCTCTTTTCTCGAAGTAACAGCGTGCGACTTACTTGGCGAAATCTGACGGGAATTAAACCGAGTTGATTTCCTTGAAATGAGACCTTTGATTTATTTTGCTTAAATGATAAACCAGGTGTGCATGATTGGTAGACCTGAGGGGATCGAGGGTTCTTTTACAAATCTCCGTCGAGTATGACCCTAGATGCATCCATCCATAGGGCACTTTGTGGAGGTAAGATCATAAAACAATGCATGCAAATGGGGGGGGGGGGGCGAGAGAGAGAGAGATGCTACCAGCATTTTTCCAAATTAATTCTCAGTCAAGTACTACATGATGCGCTGAAAAGTATGACTACTATCAACAAATGATTCTTAAAACAATATGCCTGAATCCAACACCAGGGAAGTAGTAACACTTTGGCTTCTCTTTGTGATTGAGGAAATGAATGAGGCCACGAGAAATCACGAGACGCTCGGTAGCCGACCACAATTTGACTATAGAAACATTTTGTTTTATGCTGCACTCAGGATTCGTGATCTAAATAATTGGTTAATTTGACCATGGTTTAACGGGGTCTTACCTTATTTGATATGAAAGATCTTCATCTAAGAATTGAATTAGAAAAGAATATCATATACAAAAAGCAAATATATATATTGGCCTTTTATAGAAAAGGAGAGACACCTCCTTTTCCAATCAAAGAGCAGTCAAAGAAGTTTCAAAGCTTGAGTATAGTTTATTTTATGATTAACATTTCAACCCTTTTTAGTGTTGTCAAATCCATGGTCTTAATGATGACTTATCACGAAGAATTTTGTCGATGCCCAACGGTGTTTAAGGCACAACCCACTTATTCAATGGGAAGCAATGTTCTCTTGGTCCAAGTTAGTATGTGCATGCTTGAAAATCACTTGTCCCATAAATATTGCAGCAAGATTTGCATTTTGAACCTAAAATGATTTGTGGAAAAAAAGAATTGTAATTATTCATTCAAAGATCTGTGAAGTAAGGATTCGGAATTGGATTTAGAACTAGCAAAATCTTGAAAATGATTAATAGAAAAAAAAAACTAAGGAAAGGGGAAGCCTTACAGCAAGAAAAAAACATTAGGACCAGCATGTAAACTGTCTGCCAAGGACAAATATGAAATATTTATTAAATCGATGCTGGCAGGAACCTAAATCTACAGGATGCTATCACTTCAAATAGAAGATTTGGAATGATTTGGCATAGCATCTCTAACATAGTAGATTTCATGTTTATTGAAACAATTTCTTGAATCGTGGCGAAGAGAGAGGGTATCATCGAATTAACTGGTGTATTATATATATATATGGCAACAGAAATGATAGATGCTTTGAAACATATCTTACTATGAAATATTCAAGTCACAACTCTCATCAACATATTGGCATCTTCAGTACAGCCACTTTGTCACTAATTGACCGCCCTTCTGTGGTGAAAGACACGCGCGCTTTCTTCTCGATTCAGATAAAGAAACCCATGCAAACCCTAGCTAGTTTCCCTGTCTAGAATCTAGATTGATATAAGCGATCAATCAACCAAAAGTTCCAGTGGAAGCCCAAAACGAAACGGTAAGCATCTAATCACTTAAATAAATCCAAAGACCGAATCTCGGCAATCTGACAGCTCTCAGCTAGGGCTTTTTCTTGGTTCCAACCAACAAACCTGTCATTCTGTGACCGGTTAAGCCTGTACGGGTTAACACGTAATCGTGGACTCCAATTTATCGTGATATATATGCCACTAGTACTGCTTGTGTGCGTGTCACATGTCACACGCGCGTTCACACGCGCACTCTATCACTAGCTAGCTAACCATCTTCCCATAGGAGACACCTAAGTTAATGGAGAGAGCAGTAAGGAAAAGAATGCGTTTAATATTTTGATCCTATAAGCACCCGCAATGATTCCACAAACTTCCTTTTGACCAAAACAATATAAGAAGAAATGATATTATAAACTACTTAAATACATCCTATCATTGCTAGCTATAGATTAGTAGATGATTATTAAAATTTAGGCTAATTTGAAAGATACCCTCGTGAAAATGTGAGGTTTAGAGATGAAAAAAAGTTTTTGTCGACTCCACTTGTCCCTTTTTGTTTAGTCCAGCAAATGGATTCGTGTAGGTACATGAAAATCCCGAGCCCTTTAATGGATTCTTTTTTGTAAATTTTTTGAAATGATTAATTATGTGCACGAATGTTAAATGATTATTAAGTGGACCGGCTACATTATTTAAAATAATGTGCATATAGCAGACAAGAGAAAAAAACATTTATATGTCATTGATTGATGATGAGACTTTTGGTTTAAGCCAAAAAAAAAAGGGAATCGTGAAGCTCAAACAAAGAAAAGAAAGGGAGAAAGATTCCAAGCTCTTTTCCTTTACTTAGCTAGGAATCATGTCCAAGATAGTCGCATAACAGCTAGCATTTTACACAGATATTATGAAACAGCTTTTATTCGGTGGAATAATTAACGTATGAAAGAAAAGTCATGGATTCATAAACTCGAGAGTGGATTGACCATGAGGCTTTGGTTCGAGGTTCTAAGGGTTAAGAATATATAATATACACGATAGATTATTTATTATTTATTAAGGGTAGTATAGTTTTTTTTGTTTTAACCTATTTATAGTATTTTTGTATTTACGTTAAGTTAAACATGTATTTGATATTATTGTTGTGAAACACTAGATGTTTTTTTTTAATTCTCTCTTTATTCATTTTGAATTGCTTAACACCAGGTTCATAAACCCTTTGGCTCAAAATTTTCCAAGAACGAATTCTGTTTATAGGCTTGGCTGAACTCGCAGAATCTATTGGTGGTCATGTTAATGCGTGGGCTATGGTCGCTCAAACCCCAAAAGAGGTTCCTTGAGAATATTTTAACTTCTATCAAAACTTTGTTTTAACTTGTGTATCGGTCCTCCTTTGCTGCTAATAGTTGTTTATTCTGTTCTGTCTCCACTACTTTAGAAGGATAAGCTATAGATGTCGATGTCAAACTCAAAACATTGTAATTTACTTTGTATCTCACTTATCTTTCTCCCTTTTATTTCTCAGGAATTGAATGCATACATACATACATATATATGTGTATATATATATATATATATATATATATACACGCACGCAGGCACGGTCTACCTGTTATGGCTTGGTGAATTGTTCTTACTTTCTCCATGCAGTAGCCAAAAGATGTAACGAGTGGTGAAAAAACATTCGGTAATCGAAGTGCAAGCTGTCCAAGGCAGGCAAAGCAAAAAGAATGTTTCAAAAGCAGTCAAATGCTGAAGTCCCTAACCAGGTCTTTGCGAGGTATTGCGAAATTCTCCAGCGTGTGAACAGTCCATACAGGCATCCATCAGCTCCCTCTCTCTCTTTCTCAAACGTGCTTTTTTGTGGGGTTTCCTACCAACTTCAAGATAGTGACGGCTGAATACCCTTCGGTTCTTTTTCATTTCGTTTTAAAAATATTTTTTATTTTAAATTATTATTTTTTGGTATTTTTAGATTATTTTCATGTGTTTGATGTCAAAATAATTTTTAAAAAATAAAAAAAATATTATTTTAATATATTTCTGAAAAAAAAATATTTTTAAAAACAATTTTAACCACACTCGCAGACAGTAAGCTTCAATAGTGTGCCCGTGGACAACTTGAATTCAATACCAACACAACTTGAGCAATCTGAAACAATAGTATTGGCAACATTTGTGGGTGCAAATTGTAAACAATATGGTTTCAGAATGATTCGTAATGCTCTGCACTAGTTCTCACGAGTATATTTATAGTGTACAGGTTACATGTTACGTATAAAATACAAGAGTCCTATTGAAACACTACTGGATGCTGATAAGGTTGAGCCACTGCATGGGTTATCTTCTTTGCCTTGTTACGTGAGTGGTAGAGCTTCTGCAGGGTCTTCTTCTATTGCTCTTACACAAATTAGCATGGCTGCACCTAACGGTAGACAAATTTTGTTGGTGCATGTATTATTAGCATTTGTTGCCAATGGAATTATTTGTGCTCTACATCAATAATACTATGATTTCTAATATGATTTTTATGTATCAATGTATTTTAGTATTAAACTTTTATTTAAAGCACATGTTTAAAAGAGTTAAACGAGAGAAATAATTCAATATGTCTAGACCTGACAAATACCAAATACATATGACATGAATCCAACTTGCTAGACTAATATTTTTAGGTTCAACTATGAGTTAATTTTTAAGTGCATGTGGGTTTAGATAGATGCTAGATTTAATGTTTTTTTGTTTAAGTTGCGCATTAACTCTAAATACACATGAATTTGGATAAATATCAGACTCAATATTTTTTATTCTAATTTCACGTTGAATCCAAGTACATGTGAGTTTGACAAGCTATTAAACTTAATATTTTTGGATTTAGCTACGTGCTGAACTCAAGCATATATGAAAGTCAAACTCAGTATTCTTGAACTCGGTTATGTGTTAAAATTAAATATATATATATATATATATATATATATGGATCTAGAAAACTAACAAACTCATCGCCTTTGAGTTAAGAATCATTTAAGATCGAAAAATGCTTATGTAGCTAACAATCATTATAAGTCTCTTGTTGGATTACAAGCAAAGTTATCAATAACATATTTTTGATATGACATGAAAAATACAATATAAACTTGAATCGTAAAAACAAATCATAATTTTTTTTTTTCAAACACCAAAATTTCATGACTAAAATCAAAATTTATAATTTTTTTTTTGAAGGACTGTTGTATGGTTTTGTAATTATACGCGCCTGTCATATTTCTGATCTCAATATATCATATTTTAAGGAGGAGAGCATCAAAATTATAAAGTAATTCCTATTTTCTTACAAAAACATTGTACTATTATTAATAGCAAACCCTTTCTCTAGTCTCCGTGTCTTCTGCTTTCTTATCTCCTAACCCTTTAGCATTTCTTTTACAATTTCATGTCATTTTCGAATCACACTGCACAAGGCATCGTCATGTACCTCCTTCGAAGAACTATAATTTGTAGAAACACGCTACACTTCTAAATACAATTGATTCAAACTCGGAATACTTGCTACTTATCCTTAGACCACCTTCAAGATTAGCAACATAAATTTTAGTTCCAATTTCCAAACATAATCCACGAGCAAAGAGTCTTGGACTACATTTAATTGATAAAGGCATTTTAATGCGTTTAAAAGTGATTTCATAAATGTTTGAACTATAAAACATAATTATATGCTTTTATTTCTAGATGATTAGTGAAAACATTTATAAAAAAAAACTATTGTAAAATCACTTGAAACGCATTATCATACATTCACTTGAAGTAATGGGTTTTTAAGGCCTAATATTAACCTTTTTATTTTAAATTATTTTTTATATATTTTTAGATTGTTTTGATATACCGTTGTTAAAAAAAATATTTTAAAAAGCAATTTCAATCATAAAATCTCATCTAGATGAAGCATCTTCCATAAAATATTCTCCACTTAAAGCGAATTTGTATTAAGTACTGAATAAAAAAATAAAAAAAGTAACATCATGCATTCGACTTAGACATTATTAATAATACCAAAGATATAAATAGTAGATGCTCAGTTGTAATTTCTCTTCCATGCATGGTTAACAAAAGTAATCGTGGGAAGGAAGATGGCAACAAAGTAAATTCGTGATTTAACTACAAATTAAAGGAATCAATTAAATTGTGGAATTTTTTATTTTATTAAATTTGTAAGTTACGCGATATAATATAAATAAAAAGACTAGAGTTTCTTAATTAATTTTCTAAACTTTATATCTCCAAATTTTAAATAAACATCAATACTATAATTTTAAACAAATCTATTTATATAAGTGAGGTCTATTTTTTTATATAAAAATATATTTGTTATTGAAGGTTTTCTAATTAATATAGCTCGTCTGTATTGATTTTGTTTTTTTAAATGCTATATTTGCAATCTCCTATTAACATAAACTAGTGGTGGGGGGGGGAAATACTGTAGATTAGATAAGACTAACTTCATGAGCATTAAAACAGTAAAATTAGGTTTTCCCCTTAAATAAGAAAAACAATTAACTGTCTTTGGGATATTTCATAGTTAAGTTGTTTTTAGATTGGTTGGCATGACATATCTTTTATATTTTTTTATACAATAAAATAATTTAAATATCTTAAAAAAACATTGAATTACCTTCTAAAAGCTTTTTTTTTTTTTTGGAATTTCATTTTTAAAAGCACAATAAAATCACCATATTAGTCTTAGATTCACAATTCTAAAAAATAAATAGCTTGAGGGGATTCTATGTACTTTCACTCTTTTTTTTGTGTGGTAATTATCATATGGGTTTAGGTACAATTTTGTATTTTAATTAATATATATATATATATATATATATATATATATATATATATATTGTGTTTGGTATTGTGGTTGAGGTTTAAATTTTTTTTCTTCATGAAAAGTATTTTTACTTGTGGTTCATAATTGAAATTGAAATGCTTGGCTAAAACTGTGATTGAGTTTGAGATTTAATAAGAAACAATTTCGTGTGTTTGGTTACCATGTTTTTCATATTACTGTCAACTTATGAAATTATTTCAAGGGACACACACACACATATAGTTTTTTAAATATTTTAGTTATAATAATCATAAAAATATAATGTAATTAATTAAAAAATATTTTAAAAAAAAACACATTACTTAGCATTAAGTACACACTTCTCTATCATTAATTCAATGGCTAACTTAAAATGTTCAAATGTTGAGCCATATTTTTATCAGTTTTGAAGATTGGGACTAATGTGTGTAGTAGATCGCAGGTTGAGGCCTGATTTTTTCCTTTTATTTTTTTTATTAAAAACAAAAATTAAAAACTTCTCGACACATCAATAAAGCAAGAAAAAAATTGCTTACCCCCGTATAATTCTCACTCATTATGTTAAGATTTGGAGACCAAGCTTGGAAATCATTTCTCAGCCCTTTGTTCCTTTGCCAAACTCTTTGAATTTATGCTTTTTATAAACGGTGGTGTGAAACTTGTTTTTGATTGGTCACATAACAATTGAACGGTGTACAATAACCAAACAATAATCAAATTGTTTTTTTCTCAAAACTCAGCTCTAAACACAATATCAAACGGTCACTTAAAATGACAAAAAAATAAATATTTTTCAGTGTTTTTTAATTTGTTACATCGATGTCTACCTATTTAGGTGACGCGTGTATTATAATCTTTGTTGGTTGAATTTATTTATTTTCTCTCATTCCTCAAATAGTGCATTTCCCCTTAAATATTTCATAGTAGCCCTTTCAATTTATATTTCTTTCAGATCTAATCTTTAATCTTTTTGTTGTAATTGTTTTATTTGAATAAATTATTTTCAATTTCATCTTTTTTTAGTTTTTCATCTTTCAAATTTGTTTTATGTTCTTTTAATTGCTATTTTTATAATTTAGATGATTTAAAAAAAAAAATATGATTCCATACTCCATAATGTTTTTCCCTATCAAGCTTTATGCTCATTCTTTTAATTGCTCTAGCAAAACAAATTAATTTATTGTTTTTTATGATAACATGCTTTAAAATTAATTTAATTGAAAACTGAATCAAGACAGGATTATTTTTAAATCGTTTTTTTTTTTTTTTTAATTTTCAGCTTTTAATATTGTATTCATTAAAATTAAACTGGAGTCATCACCGTAATGTCAGTATCTCAATAATATTTTTAATAATAGACCAACCAAACCAGAGATTACGTGATCTGTGATGGAAGTTTGTATGAAACGTCCTTGAATTACAAGCATTTCAAAGTACTCAGAAGTTGCATCGCAAGTACAAAGTTCTTCATAATAGAAAGGATATCGTGCATCTCTCTACACACAGGTAGATTACTTTTACTATTACAATGTATGTCCGGGGAGCATCATAAATGTTATTATCCTTCACGCAGGTTAACCAAACAACCAGGTTGTAAGAAACCCTTTGCTTTCGAAGAAGTAACTGACTCGTTCCGATTAAAGAAGAAGAGGGCATCTCGCGACTTACATGGTATGCCGGCCAGACAGAGGTCGTCGTCATAAACAAACTAAAATTGACTTTGGAAAGGTCGACCATGACCACCGGTGGAATTTATGGTCTGGGATTTGGCAGTGGCATGTTCATCTCAAATCAAAACCACATATAAGAAGTAGTGTTACTGCCAATAAACTTGTAATTTGGAGCTCCTTGCAACTTTCTCTTCTCTTGGTAAAACCTTCGATGATGCAACCAAATCACCAAGAACTGGTATCCGTACAGTAGCTTTCTCAGGCAAAGCGCCTTTTGAACAAATAATGCCGCTTGGCTGGGTCCTTGGGCTTACTCTTCATCTGGCCCTTCCCACCTTTCTGCCCGGTACTGGAGACAAGTGAAGAAAACGACAACGTTTACAAGGAAGGTCACAGAACGTGCTTCATGCTTGTGCAAGAAAGAAAATACTGCAAAGCACACGGAACAATGAGGCGGTGTACCTGTATTCCAGATAAACCATCCCATTTGCACCTGACAGGGCACTCATGGATCCCATATAGCGACGGGCCTTGTGAAGAGCTATGTCATCTGCGTCTTCATCTAGCTGTTCTAAACCAACAGCGTCATCACCAGCACTCAAAACCTTATGAGTCAAACAGTCAGAAATTGGATTCAAAAATCAAATGAACAATCAGACAGTCAAAACTAAAAGAGAAATACCTTCGCAAGAAGTCCCAATTGATCCTCGAGCCTGTGATAGCTCAAATCAGCTCCTGAATCAGGTGGAGGCAAGCTTGTTATCACCTGTCAAAGGTATATCCGTCAGAAGCCAACTACACAAATACTGATATCTATATGTATGATAGCCAACACAAAACAAAAGAGCTGTGTCATATCAGTTTTGAGTTTAAAGCAAACCGAGGCCAAAAAAATTAAGGCTTATTTTAAAGAGAGAAATTTCAACCTAGGTAGATTCCAATTGCAACAACCTGCAAACCAGAGTTACAAAACAACTACTACATAGAACGTAAAAGTTGTCAAAAAGTTTCACCCACAGAAAGGAAATAAATCATCTCAAATAGCAGCATACTACATGCCAGATATGAAACATCTATAACAAATACTTAACATGTATAACAGTGATGCTGACATCTATAACAAATACTTAACATGTATAACAGTGATGCTGTGTACACAGTTCCCAATTCACAGTCAAAATGAAAAGGTTTCAACTAGGGAAAGAATATCACGTAAGAAGATTTACCTTAAAACTATAACCTTGATCAATCAGAAACTGTTGTCTTTTGGTTGAATAGTACATCTCCTGCACACACAGAAAACTATTAAGGATATCAAGCTTGACCAAAAATATGAATAATCTGAAGGGGCACGAGCGCTGTCAAGGCAGAACTTTCTGGTGGCTTCTAAGCAAAAAAATATTCAACTACTGTCAGCATCAATCATCTGTGGTTAGGAATATTCAGAAGATTAATAGAAAGAAAACCAGTGCGTACCTGTGTATCAGTAGAAACAAGAGAATAGAAGAAGGCATTATACTCTTCTTTTCCTCCTGCCATCCTATCTTGAAGTTTACCCTGTTAATGGACATAAAACAAAATTCAAGACATTATGGATAGGAGACTTAGGGAAGCAGCAGCATCACAACAATTAAAAACAACCTTGGGTTGGTTGGTTATAATCACTATGAAACAAAAATCCGTGTGTGCACTACTTCTTTCAGATAACAAAGGCCTAAATTGCATAAATCATTATTTCAAAACAACCCATACCTGAATGAACCATAAGATGTTGAAAATTAGCTAGATCTCACAGATAAAATCAGTTATTGCTTCAGTCATGGCCATAGAAACAGTTTTTAAATGAAGTAGAGTTAAAACTAATTGTGGGAGCTGTTTGTTTAGTTTTGCTTATTGTTTTGTCTTTCTCATTTAGTTTACCGATCCTTGTGTTCTTTGATTATCTTTTCTCTACTAGTAATATAGCTTTTAATAGTGATTCCTTCTCCAATAAGGATTGGGATATAGGTGTAAAACTAGTATAAACAAGGCTACCTCGGCCAGAGATGTTATACTTTTTATCAAGCAATTTATGCTTTAGAGGTTTCTCTACAGATGCTAAAACTGTATCTCTTGTTCCAGCTTCATCTTCTAGTTATAGCCATTATTTTACTGTTGTTTGCTGTTTTTTTAGATTTCTCGTCCAAAAACCAATCATTCTTCAACCAGGTCCATGATTACTCTCTCCTTAAAACCATCTTTTAAATCTACATGGTGCAAAATCTTCCAAAAAGTTATAAATCAACCCAACTGAATCCAAGAAAAGAAAAACAGCGTAACCAACCTTTGCTCTCAGAATACGACCCAGTCGTTGAGCTTCTTGTCGTCTTGAACCAGCATGTGATGATATCTGGATTATCACATTTGCCTCGGGAATATCTATCGAGTTATCACCAACCTGTAAATAAAACAGAATCAATCAGGATAAGCTGTTCAGTTCTTGCTGACAGTAGTCGCTTCTCAACAGTTGATAGTTTCCACAAGCAAGTCTCTAGCATCCACCCAAATGACAGTAAAATCTGTAATTACATATGGATAGAGAACAAGACCAAATAAGACCCCATTAGTTCATATCTGCTTTAATGCAAAACCGCTTCTAATTATTCTTTTATTCCCCACTAAAAGACCGAGGGCAAATACTTAGAGAAAAAACTGTACAGACTGGAGGACAAACCAACCTTACTTGAATGAATGTTTAGTGAAATGATGAAATAGTTAAAGCTGGATACCTTAGACAAGAAGACAGTATTTACTTCACTACTTGTTTTGAACGCATGGAGAATTTTTGTCCTCTCAGCATGGCTGCATATTGCACAAACATGTTTGCAGTTGATAATATGAAACATGAAGAGATGAAGCTAGCTTCTACAGCAATTGTGCCAATAAATCACCTGGTTGCACCATAAATCATAGGCTTGTGAAGTTTCATTGCATACTCAGTAAGTGCAAAAAGATTATCAGCAAACACAATTATCTTATCATGACGCTGCTCTTCATGGAATCTTATAAGAAATTCGCATGCCCTGAATTTGTTAGGATTCATCACATAAAGTGCCTGAAATTGTAAGAAAGCCATTAAAATGTCAGCGAAAAAGAATATTGGCCAAAGAGAAGCACGGTGTATAAGTAGCAGTTGACTAGCAAACCTGCTTCTTCTTTGAATTTTCTTTCTTCAGATACTCAGAGAAAAACTCCTTTGTCATCGGGCACCATACTTCAGCACACTGCACATTTGCGATGAAACCCCCTTTTACTAGATCCAGCCAGTTTGCTTCATATAGTTTAGGACCGATAAGGAAGTTCAGATCAGTAATCCTTTCATCCTCTCTCACAAGTGTTGCTGTAGTTGGATAAACCAGTTAGACTTGCTAGCTAGTTAATATATAAGACAAAGGCTGACTGAGAGAGATGCAAGTGAAAGAACATACCAGTAAGCCCAAGTTTGCAATGAGATTTAGTGATGCTGATGACTTTACGAAACATATGAGCAGGAACGACATGGACCTAAACAAAGAAACATGTATTTCAACCCAAATGTGTACAGAAGTTGACAAGATACTCTCTGAACAATTACCTCATCCATTAGAAGAAGTCCCCACTCCCTATTTCTTATTTCTTCAATAATCTTTTCAGATTCTTCTGATCGTTTTCCACCAAAAGCGACCATGTTATACGTTGTCACCACAACCCCAGCATTTCCCTTGAATCGTTCTTTGCTGTCAGATGTAAAACGACAAATTTGATCCTGTGAAATGTCTGACCAGAGCGAGAATTGAAAGGCCCATTGATCAACAGAAACAGCATTTGTTGCTAAACAGAGGCAACTTTTCTTTATTCGACAAGCTGCAGAAACACCAACTAGAGACTTTCCGGCTCCACATGGAAGAACAATAATGCCAGATCTTGCTCTACCTGAAATATCAACCAAAATGATTCAATCATATGGTTCAGTCACTCCATGCTTCAGTGTTCTATATCCTTGCAAGAGAATAAAATCAGAGAACAATAAACACGCCTTAAAGTTGGATTCAGCAGAGTACAATTTAATTGCATTCCTAAGATCATTTTACCATTTCCAAACATTTTACTGAGGCTTTTCTCTTGATATGGTCGTGGCTGTGCATGAGGCTTTAATTCCATATTCAGGTCAGGGTTGACCTGCAGCATCAAAAGAGCATTAGCTACAGTTGAAAACTCCAAGTGTATACTAAAAGAAAAACCTGATTCTGTAATGTTGTTGCAGAGCTTCCACAACAGCATCCCCAATTATTCACATTTTCCAACAAGACCACTACTAATCTAGTCATGAATTCATTTTTATATTACTGTATATTAATTCCATGCTAAACACTCAAGGATAGTTGATGAAAAATCTGCAGGAGGAGGTAAAAGTTATTTACAGTGTCATTTCTGAAATCGTACTCCTCCAACATTGGATAATTTAAAGCATTCGGCAAGCACCGCTGCTTAACATTTTCAACCTATCAGAAGGAGAGACAACACGAGATTAACATAATTTGGCAAATTCTCCTCAAACAATGTAACAGCATAACCATGCACACAGTGCACTACCTGTGAAGGGTCAACTTCAAATGAGTGGGTTTCTTTTTCTTCTGCTGCAGCGGCCAGTTCTGCTTCATTCAATAATCCATCATGACTAACTCCAATTTCTCCCGCAGCTTTGTTAATTGTAAATCCCTCAGTTCCATGAGAACTCTACAGGGTTGTAGAATTATAAATAATTTCAAGATTCAACTCATAGGGCCAACAATGAAAATGGGAGGAATGCTATTACAATCTAAGAAACCTGGAGAGAACAAATGAAAGCATACACATCCATGAAATAAGTAACTCTGAGCTATTCCAAAATCATGACTATTCAATTCAATAAATTCGTGTGATAATAACCTTCAACTATTTCAATTCATCCTAAAATACTGAATTCAATCAAATTAAGAATACAGACCTCGGATTGAATCCTTGCTTTAGCTATAACTTCATCCTTAAGCAACTTCTTTAATACCTATAAAGACCACACAGAAATAGAAACACACAAATATCAAATATAAATAACACTAACAAGAGAAAGAGGGGGAAGGCCACAACAATAAAACCAACTTGCCTCGGGAAACGGGGATTCAATGAAGTACCGATTCTTCTTAAGCACGAGCTTTACTTTACCGTAATTAGCAGTAGAACCATATATAAAATCAATCATCTCTTTCGGCAACTTGGTCTTCGACAACTTATTCAGAACTGAAATTATTGTTTCAGTCTCTAAACCCACCGACACCGCAGCATACAAGGAATGTGGAGTCAAATTATACTCGTGCATTGACTCCGGCCTGTAATAAAACATCCCAAAATCTCAAATCACACATGAAATTAATATCAATTAATAGTCATGCGTTTTATGGGTCATAAAAATGAGCTATACCTGCAAACAGGCTCGGCAATGGCAATGAGGAAATCATAGGCTTGCTTATACAAAGAAGAGAAAGTCTCAAGGAAAATTCGCCCATCTGCACAAGCCCATAATGGGCGATTCGCGTGATCGGGCTTCAATTCTAATTTGCTAAAATCCCTCTTTTTTCCTTCTGTCTCACCTTCAAAATCAATAAGAACGATGGATTTCAATTCACTAGCATAAACCCATTATCATCAACACACACAAAAAAATTCAGGCTAGATTCTCAATACCATCGCGAAAATCATCCCCTGCTTCATCAGGGTAAAAAGCATCATCTTCAGCTACAAAACTTCTATGATCATCCTGTAACCCATCACAAAGCAAGAATTAATAATTAAAAAGTCGTATATGTAAGAAATTGAAGATGGATTAGAGGGGGGGGGGGGGGGGGGGGATAGAACTTTTTTTCTTCACCTTTGTTGTGAATTTGAATTTCTTATTTGGTCGACCGCTTTTATCACCTGAAACAAAAATTTAGTAAATGGAACCAAAGGTCAACAAAGATCTGTCTCGCTGATTAAAACATTATTACTGAACCTTAAAGTTTTGTTACATTTTTTCCTTTCATTACCGTGTCTCATGTTTCAGTTTTGTTAGCGTTGGGAGAGGATTGTTTACAGAGCGTGGCAATAAACTGCCCCGAGAACCTCATATATATAAGACGAAACCACCGCTTCTATGCGGTGGAGTCAGAGTTGCTGTTTGTTTAAAGGGTAGCGGGTGACCTATGGGCTTCGAGCTTGGTCGGTTTTTATGGGCTTGGGCTCTAGGTGTTGAAAAAACAAGGTTTTTTTGATAATGTTTGCTCCCTCGTCAGCCCATTAAGTCAAATTGGCAATTTTTCATACGAATTGAAGGTAGTCTAATTGTGTGTGTGTGTGTAGTGAAGGATTGAAATATTACTATTGAGAAAAAAATCCTGAGATAAAATATTAAATGATTGGAATAAATTTGTGATGAGCATTCAAAAAATACTAGCACTGGATAGATGAGTGAGGTCAGCTTGTAACTTAATAATATATTTTTTTAATAAAAACAATATATTTAATGTTGAAAATTATTGTTTTAGGTATCCTATTTTTATAATAGATTTTATATAATTTAATATGTATAATTATTGTACAATATAAAATTACAATGTATTGTTTGAAAATATTTAATAAACTAAAATATTTTAAACAATAAATTATGTGCACTAATGAATTATTATTTTATTATATATATATATATATAAAAAAAAAAAATTCTTATTCTAATTCTAATTTACCCGTAAGAACATCATGAAACTACGAAAGAGCCATAGGGACTATTTTAAGATGAAATTAAATAGAAGGAATTAAAGTATAAGAAGACCGAGAATGTGGGGACCGTATAAAAAACCATTAACTGAAGAAATTTCTTAAGCGGAGACGGAGTCGTTGATTTTGATTTATCTCACCTCTCCCCAGCTCAAACCACTCTCTCTCTCTCTACAAGACCAACAACAACAAAAAAAAGATTGCAGAGGCAAGCAGGTATGAGCGGTCACGATTCAAAGTATTTCTCGACAACCAAGAAGGGTGAAATCCCTGAGCTCAAAGAAGAGCTCAATTCTCAGTATAAGGTTCGTCCGCCGTTCTTCTCCTTTTCTTCTTTCTACATTTTATAATTTTTTTTGAACAAATGTTTTTTATATAAATGATTTCGATCTCTGATCTGACGCTATTAGGGTTTCCACTTCGATCTGCCTTACTAGATCTGGTCAATTTTGACTTAGATTTCTCGTTTTGACTGTTTGATTTTGTTGAATTTTCTGTTGCAACTACAATTTCATTGGAGGATCGTCTTATGTATATATATATAATTTTTTATGAGAAATCGAAGGGAATTAGTTTACAGGACTCAGATCGAGCTTGCATTTCCTTTGGTTTGCTTTTATTTATTTATTGGTATCAGGGAGGATGACATGGAGCCCTTAGAGATCGATCATGTGATGCAACTTCTACGTTTTAGATATGATCCTATGGAAGAAATCAATTGTATGGTTTTGATATTTGACATAGTGGATTTTAGGAATTCCAGCGTGTTTGGAAGAGCTGTGTTCCAGCTAGAATGCTTTTAAAAAGGTTATATTATACAATGTGAAGATTTTGTTACTGATAAAGTGGTTTATCGACGTTGGTTTTGACGCTACTATATGAGTACAGTGTGTCAAGCAACTATTTCATCTAAAATTTTAAGCTATTAAGTGAGGTTTCAATATATATTATATTATTCTCTAACATAGTGGAGGATTTTGAATATCTCAGTATGATGTTAAGAAGTTTAGCTAGGCAGATCCTGAACTCTTTTGACAGGGTTTTCTATTAATAATGAAAATTATACTGACAATATTCTGTGCAATAATAGAACTGAGATTTTTTTTTCCAGTACTCGTTTATGTAGTTAATGGATCAGAAACTAGATGCAATATGGAAGTATTGTGATGCTCCATTGTTTATTGGATAATAGGTTTATTATATCCTCTAATTGTAATGAACTGTATTGAATCTGCTTTTCACTAGAATCAGTGTGAAGCGTCTCCTCTTTTGTATCTTATCATGCAGGATAAGAGAAAAGATGCTGTTAAGAAGGTGATTGCTGCGATGACAGTTGGGAAGGATGTATCGTCACTGTTCACAGATGTAGTGAACTGTATGCAGACAGAAAATCTGGAGCTCAAGAAGCTGGTTTATTTATATCTTATAAATTATGCTAAAAGCCAGCCTGATTTGGCAATACTTGCAGTAAATACATTTGTGAAGGTAAGAACTAGAAATTAAACTTTTTGTCTCCTATGTGTTTAACACTATCACATTGCTTCTTTGCATCTTTAAGAAACTTGTGTTCATTGTCATTTATCCAGGACTCACAAGATCCAAATCCCTTGATTCGGGCTTTGGCTGTACGGACAATGGGTTGCATTCGTGTTGACAAAATCACAGAGTATCTTTGTGATCCACTTCAGAGGTGCCTTAAGGTTGGTTTCAAGGATTCATATAATTCCATGCATGCAGCTAGTTGGAATATAACGGTTGAACTTACTAGATTGCATGCAGTCATTATTATTCTTAAGAAACAAGCAAAAAATATTTTCTGTTTCTGGCGCACTGTCACCCTTGTACCTGTTTAATCCTGTAGCTTTTGTAATTATAGGATGATGATCCTTATGTTCGCAAGACAGCAGCCATTTGTGTAGCCAAACTTTATGACATAAATGCTGAGCTTGTTGAGGATAGGGGTTTTTTGGAATCTGTCAAGGATTTGATTTCTGACAACAATCCCATGGTTGTAGCCAATGCTGTGGCAGCTCTTACAGAAATTCAAGACAATAGTATCAGACCTGTCTTTGAGATTACTAGTCACACGCTCTCGAAGCTGCTTACTGCTCTTAATGAGTGCACAGAGTAAGCCGACAGTATTTTGCTAAGACTATTTTTTTTTATCCTGCAACCTTAAACAAGGTGCATGGTCCTTAAACAATGTGCATGGTATATACATTCTGATCCATTCATGTGTACCTACACCTGTGCATTTTAACACTCATAGCTTTTAGCCATATGATTTTGATGTGCTCCAAATGGATACTTCCCATGGTGTTTTATCGGTGAGATTTGGTGTAATTGATCAGAATGGACTGCTCTCTCTTTTTAGTGCGTTGAACATCTTGCAATAGTTGTGGTCTTGAATATGATTGAAAATCAAGGAAGTCCAAGCTGGATTTTTAAATATGGTCTGCATATGGTACTAACATAAAGTTCTCTTAAAGTGTAAAAACAAAACTCCTGTCACATACCTTTTCTCAATGCTACTGCTACTCATGCTATTGCTACTCCACGATTGATAACGACGCCCCACTCAATAGTGTCAATGACTTTGTCGAGTGGAGTGCTATTTTTAAAATGTGGAGTGGCATTATTAACAACCAAAACAACCCTGTACTGTTATGACTACTGAATTCTAGCATGCCTGCTCCTTGTGTTGGAAGTTTATGTAATTTGTTAAATGTCTATGCTACTTGGGTATGCTAAGAGCTACATATGAAGTGAAGTGCATGATAGGATTTCACTGGAAATTGAATGCCTCTATACTTATGATTATTATGATTTTGTTACTTCTCTTTGAATGTTGTGTGCATTTGGAAGTTCTTTTCCTTAACAATTTTATCTTATGCCATTTTCACTTTTTTAGGTGGGGGCAAGTTTTTATATTGGATGCGCTATCCAGATACAAGGCAGCTGATGCTCGTGAGGCTGAAAATATAGTGGAACGAGTTACTCCAAGGCTACAACATGCTAATTGTGCAGTTGTACTTTCAGCTGTTAAGGTGACATGCTACTATCTTTAGTGCATGCTTCATTATTTTCTTATTATGGATGCCTTTGGAAGTTATATTCTAGTCAAAATTCAATCATTTTTCACATTTCTGTTTTCTTTTTCTTCTAATAGATGATCCTTCAACAAATGGAACTTATAACAAGCACTGATGTGGTTCGCAATCTTTGCAAGAAGATGGCTCCTCCTCTTGTTACGTTACTCTCTGCAGAGCCAGAGATTCAGTATGTTGCTTTGCGTAACATCAACCTAATTGTACAAAGACGGCCTACAATCCTTGCCCATGAGATTAAGGTAAATGGAAATTCCTTGGCACACTTCACAGTTTTTGATTTGAGATTGAGTCAGAGATGCTTATTCAACACCTTTTCGTTATGTACAGGTGTTTTTTTGCAAGTACAATGACCCAATTTATGTGAAGATGGAGAAGCTAGAAATCATGATAAAGCTTGCTTCAGACCGTAATATAGATCAGGTAATGTATACTTGCGGGGTGAGGAATAATAGGCAAATTGGCCTTTCTTTTCCATTACTAGTCTATGAGAGATTTAGGTTGTGTTGTCCTTGTGGTGAGCAATTTTGCAGGTTCTACTGGAGTTCAAAGAGTATGCCACAGAAGTTGATGTAGATTTTGTTAGAAAGGCTGTTCGTGCTATTGGCCGTTGTGCAATCAAGTTAGAGAGAGCTGCTGAGCGATGTATCAGTGTTCTTCTAGAGTTGATCAAGATTAAAGTAAACTATGTGGTTCAAGAGGCTATCATAGTTATTAAAGACATATTTAGGAGATACCCCAACACGTAAGCTACAGCTTTGATGCCTTTGATGTCATACAAAGGTGAAATTATTGTTTTTCTTTCATCTATACTGAATTTGAAGTTCCTTCGCAGTTATGAGTCAATCATTGCGACACTCTGTGAGAGCCTAGACACTCTAGATGAACCAGAAGCCAAGGTATTTGTGTTTCTTCATCAGTTTTTCCTTTCATGTGCTATGGTCTGAACTAAATACCTTCTGTGCCGACTACCCTTTTTTGTCATCTCCTTTAAGGCTTCAATGATCTGGATTATTGGTGAATATGCTGAAAGAATTGACAATGCTGATGAGCTCCTGGAGAGCTTCTTGGAGAGTTTCCCTGAAGAGCCTGCTCAAGTCCAGTTGCAATTGCTGACTGCAACTGTCAAACTCTTCCTTAAGAAGCCAACTGAAGGCCCTCAACAGATGATTCAGGTTTTTGATTGTGTCTACTCACATGCACTTCAAATCTGATATATAATGAATCTCGGTTCCTTGTTCATTTGACTTCACATTGTTCTCTAGAATTTGCAGTCATCTGTTTGGCACCTTTGAGATAGATGACTAGAACATGATTGATTATTTGATTGTTCATAACTAATATCAATTCAGCAACACGCAGACTTCTGAGGTGTCTTTAAGTTAATTCTCACTACAGAATTCTCTTACAGGTTGTTTTGAATAATGCCACTGTGGAAACTGACAATCCTGATCTAAGGGATCGTGCATACATATATTGGCGTCTTCTATCAACTGATCCTGAGGTGTGATTTTGCTATGGAGAAACATATCCTCTGTTTTTGTTAAATTAAATGTGTTTTTGCATTCTATTTTTTATGTACTACTTGTAAGTTTTATGTCATGTTTCACGGGTGTACTTTGATGTTTCAGGCAGCTAAAGATATTGTGTTAGCTGAGAAGCCTGTGATCAGTGACGATTCAAACCTACTTGATTCATCTCTTCTTGATGAGCTTCTCGCCAACATTGCGACATTGTCATCTGTGTATCACAAACCCCCAGAAACATTTGTAACCCGTGTGAAGGCTACAGCTCAGAAAACTGAAGATGATGAATATGCTGAAGGGAGTGAAGCAGGGTATCCTGAATCATCTGCTCATTCTGCTGATGGTCCTACATCGCCACCTACTAGTTCAAGTAACGATGCACATGTCGGAGCAACACGACCAGCTCCTGCACCATCTACAAGTCCACCTGCTGCTCCCGTGCCGGATTTGATGGGTGATCTGTTGGGCATGAGTAATAATTCCATTGTGCCTGTTGACCAGCCTTCTACTACTCCTGGGTAAGCTTGCACAAACTGTCTAATTGACCTTTTATGATTTGTTGAGTGGCAAATAATCTTTGGGATAATATGCATAGCTTGTCGGGATCTTGAAGCAGATTCATCTAATAGTGAATTCCACATGATTCCCGACACCCCAACTGTTGGCCTATAAATGTCGCTCACTGGATCTTGTGACCAATATTGCAGCCCTCCTTTGCCTGTTCTACTACCAGCATCAACTGGTCAGGGTCTACAAATCAGTGCACAGCTTAAAGGGCAGGATGGTCAGATATTTTACAGTTTATTGTTTGAGAACAACTCACAGATTCCCCTGGATGGATTCATGATCCAGTTTAACAAGAATTCGCTCGGTCTTGCAGCTGCTGGACCACTGCAGGTAGTGTCTGATCTTTGTTTATTCAAGATGGAATTTCCTCGGTGAGCATGTAATTGACAAACAATTATGTATTAGGTTCCACAATTGCAGCCTGGGACATCAGTGGCAATTCTGCTGCCTATGGTTTTGTTTCAGAATATGTCTGCTGGTCCTCCAAGCTCACTCTTGCAAGTTGCTGTGAAAAATAATCAACAACCTGTATGGTATTTCAATGACAAAATTTCATTGCATGTATTCTTCACCGAGGATGGGAGGATGGAACGTGGAAGCTTTCTTGAGGTAAAAGAGAAAAAAGCTTGATCTTCTTTTCTTGGACTTTCCTTAGTATGCTGAAAAGTTAATAAAAGAGTACGTAATAGTATCAAATTGCAGACCCCTTATTTCTCTGGATTTTTCAAGCATCAAGGCAACTCATGCTCTTAGAGCCAGCCTTCTAGTATAGCAAATAATAGTAAAGTATCAGGCACCTTGTCATTTCCAAAATCTATTTCTGTCTGCAGCACTGGGGTTTTTGTGTGTTTTAGGTGTTGTGGGCGGTAACCCCTTATTTCTCTGGATTTTTCAAGCATCGAGGCAACTCATGCTCTTAGAGCCAGCCTGTTAGTATAGCGAATGATTGTAAAGTATCAGGCTCCTTGTCATTTCCAAAATCTATTTTTGTCTGCAGCACTGGGTTTTTTGTGTTTTAGGTGCTGTGAGCTGTAACCCCTCATTTCAGGAAAGGTAAGACTGGAAATAAATTTTAGTAGGGGAAATGATATCTAGGACTTGGGGATTCTAATAAACCTCCCCGGGGATGTGGGGTCATTGGGGCTGATGAGCAAATTAGTAATTTTTCTACAGCTGGAACTCATGAGGATAGAAATCGAGAGATATTGCAAGCAGAAATAATTTGATTAGCCACTTTCACCATTGTCATTGGCACCTAATGTTATGTTCTTACACATTGCAGACATGGAGGTCACTTCCTGATTCAAATGAGATCACAAAGGACTTGCCAGGCATTACAGTGAATGGTGTAGAATCTACATTAGACCGGCTTGTTGAATCAAACATGTTCTTTATTGCAAAGCGAAAGCATTCAAACCAGGACGTGTTCTACTTCTCTGCTAAAATCCCTAGAGGAGTTGCCTTCTTAATCGAACTCACGACAGTTGTTGGAACCCCTGGGGTCAAGTGTGCCATCAAGACTCCAAACCCTGAGATGGCACCGCTTTTCTTCGAAGCCATTGAGACTCTCCTCAAGAGTTGATCTTAAATGTTCTGCATCTTGTTAACTTTTTTCTTTTTTATAATTACAATTTTTGGTTTATATATGTAAAATCTGTATTGATTTAGTGAGGTTTTGATTGATCATTCTTGCCGCCTTGGATTATTTTATTTTGGCTCACTCAGCCTTGAACTGTTTGGCACTCTTAGATTTTCGCTGAATTGAACCTGTAATGTTGTATTTTTTTCTATTCGACCCCCGGTAAACTTGATGTAATTGCAACAGCGGGTGGATGATTTTTTGAGGGGTTTTCCTCCGGTCAGAGTTACAGGGTTGGGATACTTGTGTTCAGTGTCGGCGTATATGTTTTAATTCCACCTAGGATTCTGTGTTTTGCAATCTATGAAGAATACATACAGTCAGTGTTGGTTGGAAAATTGTTCTGATTCAGGGAATGCCAGTGATTTTTCTCACTTTACTTTGTGCACATGTATTATGCTGTAAATTAGAGATTTATTTAATCATTTATCTTGCAACCTTTTTTTTATGTCATGTTTACAGATCACGATTTTATCCCAGACGAAGAGTGGGTGTGGCTGGTGTGCTGGAGAGGATAAATATATCTCAAGGGAAGAAAACAAATCCAACGCTAGGAGAATCTAATACTATCACGAAGCTACATTTATTTACTCTATTTTGAGACAATAGTGATTAAACTGTAAAGAGTCGAGATACATAATTGGTTTCCGAAATTTTCTTGGTGATGGATCTTTGAACACTTATTGTGAATGCTCTTTTAAAAAATGGACACCCAATTAGAATTTTGATCTCATTTATGTTGGACCGAAGTGTAAAATCTCTCTCCAAAGATAAAAAATAAAAAATACAAAATAGAGAGAGAGACAATAATTTACAAAATATATGGGTCAATGTTTTACTGTGTCTCTAGACAAATCACTGTAGATTTCAAAATTAAAATTATTGTTTCGCCCTTCATACCATAAAATCTAACCCTCAATCGGGGTATTTTGATATTTTTCAAAGCACCTGTATCATTTGTACATTGTTTTGGGGTGTTTTTATCTTTTTTTTATTTTTATTTGTACAATAAAACTATTCATTTACCTCTAGATACAAACAAAAAGACAAAAATTGGTTAGAAGTATTGTCGGTTTTTTCTTCTGATCTTGAACAGTAAAATATTAAATCAATTTTTCTAGTGATTTACAATGATTTTGATGAGTTGATTTTATTTTAAAAAAAATAAATATTTGAATATATTTTTAAATAAAAAATAATTTGCAGTGAAATACCAATTGCAATTAAAACATATTTGGCATTACGTTTTGAAATTCATGCCAAAATTTTGATTTTCTTTTCATTAAGTTGATTGCTTTTAGTCCTCTAATATTATTTTAATATGTTAATAGTGAAATATTCTTTTAAAAAAATTATTATCTCAATATATTTTTATATATAAATCAACCACGAATATAATATCAAAAAAGTCATGAAAAAGAAATTGAAAAGGGCGTAGGAAGCATGTGGGAGCCACTTATAAAACGAACGAGGTTCTTGCACGTGTAAGTCACGTTTTAATTTTCACCGCCGCCTGCAGTCTGTAACACTTGGTAAATTTTGCTTGAGAAGGTCCTTTCTCCTATCGATTTCGCATGTTTTAGCAGGGCCAAGAGAAGAGATTCATCGTGCAAGAAGACCTTTTAGTTCTTCCGAGTTGACTCAGCCAATAACTAGCTTTCAAGGTAATCAAACTCAAACTATAGGATCTCACTTTTGAGTTTTGGATTTAATTTTTAGGTTGACAGAGGATATGAACATGTTATACAATTTGTTGAGGGTGTTTTCATGTTTTTTTTTAATTGAAATATGGTCTAAAAAGGTTTTTTCTTGGTCCATAACAAATCTGGTTTTCCAACAATATATGGGCAGTAAAGCCTAAAGAGATGGTGTTTTTTTTTAAATCACGAAAGAGCAGATGACCAGTTAGGTGGTCGTCCTTTAAGAAAAAATAATCTCACGCTTGCGGGTCATTCTAGGCCTGCGTGTCTAGGCTTTTTTAGGAGGCCTATGATCTCCGAGACTACCTAGCTCGAGAGACCGAACTCTCTTTTTTTGTGTTTTTCTATTACAATTGCATTTGTTTTTTTTATATATATTTCATCACTTAATATTTAGTTAATTATTAATTAGATAAAATAATTTGTCTTGATTTTTTTTTCCAATCACTTTAATATTTTACTGATTTTATAAAGCTTTTATAGCTATCTATTTTAAATCAAGAATTATATATAAAAAAACTATTAAACTTAATTAATTCCCTTACCTATATTATATATTTGACATATTAAATTAGGTTAGGTAAAGATTAGGCTTGATAAAAAAATTGTGACATGAATAATTCTTGATTTATTTAATTAGATGTATGCATGTACTTTTAAAACTTATGTTATAATTTTTTACCTCCAAAAACATGTTGTAAATACTTGTATATACATACTTTTTTATAATATATATATATATATATATATACACATGTGTTTTGTTGTGAGTTTTAATTTTTTAAAACAAAAAAATAACATGTTAAAAATACTAAAATACCTCTCTACAACCCCAGCAATTACACAAACACCATTTGAAAGTAAAAATGAATTTCAAGGATTATTAGCACTGATCCAGATGACAATTCCTTAATACAAATGAATTTCAGAGACATGGGAGGCATCGTAACTAAGAGGGGCTTTGTTTTTTGTGGTGCAACCAAAAGTTGTAAAAAAACTGAGGGATTGAATGTTTGGTTAATTTTGAGAAGTAAAAAATTGATATGGGATCCACCTTTTTTTACTGCAGAACCAGAGTTTCATGGAAAACAGTAAATATATTTTAGTTTATTATTTATTATATTTTTTTATAAAAAATATATTTTTAATTTTAAAATAATCTAAACAATAATTAAATATATTAGAAGAAGATCACAATATAATTTTTGTCTCGCAATTCTAATTTTGTTTCGGATGATATTTTACTATATGCTGTTCTGGGATCGTAGAGACCTTCACGTATAGATTTATAGTTCGTGATGAAATTACAAATAGTTTAATTGGAGAATAAAAATAAATGTCTAATTTACTTGAATTATTAATTATATTTTATTATTATAATTATTAAATATTTAAAAAACAATATATATATACACAAGTAATTTCATAAGTTGAAAGTAATATGAAACTGTTTTTCATTAACCTCAAAATCAACCACAGTTTTAACAAAACAATTTAAAAATTATTTTAAAATGTTTTTTATTAAACTGTTTTTTTTTAAAACTCAACCACAAGAACATAATCAATATGAATCTCACCCTAATTCCAATTAATCAACCTCTTCTCTTTTTTTTCCACCAGTCGTCGTCCTTAATACAACTCTGTTCTCAATGCAGGCAAAAAGAAGCCGTGGTAGGACACCAACTCCTGGCAGGTATCAGGGACTGAGAGATAAGCGAGGCATGTGCCAGAGTTACTTGTGCTTTCTAGAATGATATCTTAACTCCTGGAGAATCCTTGGAATATTCTTTATGATATCTTAACTCGTCGCCATTTACCTGCTAATCTTGAATGACATTTTTGGATGGTTTGCAGCATATTTTTCCTGTCAGTCTAGTTCCAGTTCTCTTCTGCATGCACTTCACTGTATGATTGCTTATCTTTCAGGCCTCTGATCATCATCCCGGCAGGTTGAAAATCTTGGGTTTTAGAAAGCTACGTGTCATTTGCCTTCAGAAATTGGCAGAGTAGTAGTCTAAGTCTCACTCTTATTTTTCACCCTTGGTGATATCTCGAATTTTTGTTATCACTGATCAGGGACATTGCCACTGTTTCTTCCTAATAGTATTATGCATTAACTACTACTGGGTTCAAAACATGCAGGTCATGGTCGTGGCCATAGACGATCCCGCAGCTACTCACCTCGCCGATGGGATGGCAGAGACAGAGACCCTCATTCAAGGGACAGAAGAGGAAGATCACGCTCTCCGCATAGTAGACCGGGAGTTGATTATTATGATTCATATAGGAGACGCCGGGATCGCTCTCTGTCTGCTGACCGCAGCCACCGCACCGCAACCTTCTGCCCATGGTTCTTGAAACTTGATTTGGATTCTCATGGAAGCAGATTGTTATGACGCATCCTTGCTCTTTCTTGCCTAGCTGTTTGTATCTCCATGCACTCATTGTAACTTGTTTTTTCGTAAGTTGTGCTTTGCAGCGGGGAACTTGGTGAAATATGGTAAAAAACTATTGTAGGATATGAACCATTTATGTGAAATCTCTGTCGAATTCTAATGATTACTGTCTGTTGGACGTGGATAACACAGATGGCAGCCCCAAACAAATGCCTTTCATGCTGCGTGGACTGGATGAATTTTGGAGAGGGGGTGACCCACCGTGGAAGAAGACACTTGTGTGAATGGAGCTGTGTAAATCTTGGCTCACATTGAATTGAATGCAGCCTAGCTGTAGGGAAACCTGCCCATCGGTGGAGGAGCCACTGATTGCAACTACTGGAATTCGGAGGACAAGAATCAGTAGGGTTTCTGTACAGCCCTAGGGAAGGAAGCAGATGCCTTTAATGCTCTCACGGAATCTCTGCTCCGCTTTACGTGCATCATACGCGTTTTGTCACAAATCCGTATTATTTATTAATTAAAATATTTAGACATGGAAGCCTTTTTTAAAAAAGAAAAGGAGAAATTTAATATTTTATGTTATAGTGTTGAACAATTAAATAAGCCTGTTTCTATAAAAACAATATATCATTAATTTGGATTGAAAGGTGAAATTATAAATAATAAAGTTTTTTTATAAAAAAATAAGAAATTTAATAATAAATATCAAAATAAAAAAATAAACATCATAAAAAATTGAATATGTAGAACTTTTCAGCTTGTTTTTTAGATTAAAAAATAGTAAATATTAGTACAAAAACTTATGCATTCATTTAATTAAAAAAAATCATGAATAATAAATAAAAATACAATTCAAAAAACCTAAGAGACCAATATAAATAAAAATATTTATTATCGCAATAAATAAATCCTGGTTTTTTTTACTGGGTTTTTTCTACCTAGTTGTTTTTCGAATGGTAGTTAATGGTGTTGTGTGAGGAAAAGATAAATAGCATGTCGTTAGAGCTATCACAAATTCACAATGGCATTTAATAATCAATAATCACACATTTTCTCAGGACTCTCCAAGAACCCGCGTTGCTTCTGCATTTCTGTTCTCAGGACAGCTGGCATCCGATTGAAACTCCTGAACCTGCTTGCTTGTTCACCGCCGATGAAGGCAGTCCTTGCAGTGATGGTGAACTCTGGAAGGATCCAAACTGAATATTCCCCGAGGTGGAAGAGCAATCCTTGGCCTGGCATGCCTCTGCGATGTTTCGATATGACTGGTGGATTTCTTGCTGCCAGGAAGGAGTGGGAATTGATCTGGTGAAAGATCAAGGATGGCAACTACCTTAATATTCCACCTGATCACATCTTCAGCCTGATCAACCATCCACAACGGTCTATGAGTTGAATCTGGATGGCCTATCATCCATCATAGCAGATCTTTGTATCGCTTATGGCACTTTTTATAAATAGCAGGTTTTTTCTACCTCAGTTCGAACGTGTTACTCGGAGGTTTTCTCTTAAAAATAATAGTAAGAAAATAATCTAAAAACAAGTAAGGGTGTTTTATATTGCGTTTTAAAAGCGTTTATGAAATAAATAATTATTTTTTAATTTTAATTATATTTTTATTTTAATTTTTATTTTTTTTGTTTTTAGATCATTTTCATATACGGGTATCAAAATAATTTTTTAAAAAATAAAAAATATTATTTTGATATATTTTTTAACTAAAATTATTATAAGAAAAAATTAACCACATTCAACAACCATATAGTCTTCTAGGTAACTTTTTTATTATTATTTTTTGTGATTTAAATTTCAAGGTCCAGGACCTTAAAAACCTAATTTTCAACTTCTTCTTTTTCTTCATTTTCTTTTATCTAAAACACCCTTAAACATTTTATAAACTCTATTAAATCAATTTACAAGGCCCGGTCTAACTGGTAGAAAAAAATAGTCAGGTCGGAAAAAATGTAGGGATCCAAATATACTTTTTTAGTATGGGCAAAGTACAGCATCATCTTTATTGAATTTTCTTATAAAATAAGAGTTAATTGACACAGAGATTGATCTTTCATTGTTGGAATGCGTTGACCAAACTATTTATCTTCATCTCCTTTTTCTCGATGATTTTATCCTCTTTTTTCTCGATATCCAGGGACTAAAGTATTATAGAAAAAAGGTTTTTAATCAAAATGTTAAAACACAAAAAAGGACATAGACCAAATAAGTAAAACTAAAAACTTGAGGCACCAGGTTGAAGTTTTTTGTACCTTTTAAAATAATTAAAAATAAACAATAAACATAATTTTTTTTTCAAAAACACTTTTGAACACACAATGTCAAACAATATCTAATTCAATTCACATGATTAAATCAATAAGGGTATGAATTTGTATTTCAAATGGAATTCAATTTCTATAAGCAAAGCAAAAAACCTCATCCGATTTGCTATAACAATTTTAATTGAAATTGATATTAAAAAAATATTTCAAAAACACCCTTGCATCATAAACTCTATTTTTATATATATATAAATCTCACATCATCTCTTTCTTTCTATTATTTCAACCCATGTCATCACTTTATATAATTTAAAAAAAAAAAAACAATTCCACACTTAAAAGAGAATGAAATTGTCTAAAAAGACCATTTATAATTTTTTTGTAAATAATATTTATTTGCAAATGTTTATGGCACGGGGGTGGTGAGATAATGTGTTTTTTTCATTATTGCTCGCTTACCCAAATGAACATGTAAAATAAACTGCTTATCCAATTTATATTTAGATATATTCTAAATGATATAATTGAACTTAATCTAGTGGTTTAAAATTTTATCAAGAACTTGACAATTATAATAAGTTATAAAATGAATTTTTATTTATTTATTAATTGAGTTCAATTTAATATTTTTTAAATTGTTAATGCTATTATTACTGTTATTGTTAGTGATTAATTAATTGTTAATATCATCGTGTAATACTTGTATTACTCGATTTGAGGATAAAATTTCACTGTTCTTTTTCCCGCGTTTGAGGTCCTTTAAGCTTGTCAAGGGGAGAGGATCGAGGAAACTCACACACGTGACGACATTCTATTGGTGTATAAGTTACAGATTTCCCAAACGTCTCAGTAACGCAAAAAATAGCATGGCCCCCACGATATCACGGCACTACAGAAACCAGATTTTCTCGAGCCACAACACGACAAGATTAAAATCATGCACCCCCAAGCCAAGCCAAGCCAAGCCGGGCCAAATAACGTTACATTTTTAAACTGGCTGAGTATATACTAGTCCCTGTAAGTTTAGACATAGTTCAATTCAATTACTCATCTTCCGGATTTGTAATATCAGCCCAGATGTTTTTAAAAAAAGTTGCGATGCTGTCAAGTAAACAGCCAAAAACCAATCGTGAGCCACGTCATCAATTTTCTTTTAAGCTCCTGTAAACTCTTAGGGTGAAATAACTCATTGAATGTCCATGGCTTCCTCCTGAGGGTTTTTATATTATTTTAAACTTAATTATTTTAAATTATTTTGATTAATTGATTAAAAAATTAAACAATTATGTGACACGATATTACTATAAGCAAACAGGTGAGAGTTAAATACCGTCATCACATAGATAAAAAAAAATGTAATTTATTATTTCAAACAATGATCAAGCTAGACGAGCTTACAACAATGATAAAAAAAAAAAAGCTTGGATGATAAATGTCATTGAAGATTATTTATCAAATTCTATCCGCCCAACAAAAAAAGGCACCTTTTAAATTTTTTAATCAAACATATATTTTTATAAATCTACTATTTTTAAACCACAACTAAAAATATTTTTTAGAAATTGATTTATTTAAAATCACAACGGTAAAACTATTGTAATTTCATATATATATAAAAGGGTTCTAAATTGAGATCTTGAACAGATTATGGGATTAAACTAAAAAAGCGATAAGTTACGGGAGCTAAAGTGATACAATTGTCCAATATTTTTAAAAAATGCAGGGTATAGCAGGTAAAAACTTGTAAAGCCGGTGACAAAAGTGTGACCGTACGGCACATGGCAAGTCGTTTCAATGGCAGTTGGTAAGCATTAAGTGTGCCTGCCTCCTATCTCTTCCTCTCCCCACCCCCTTCTCTCTCTCGCTTTCTCTCTTACTGATCGTCACCTCTCTCTAAAAAACCTGTGCATGTTCAAATTCTATCTCCAAATTATTAAAAAAAAACTGAAAACGCTCTGCTCTAGTCTTATTTTGATTCGTTCAGGTAATGAAGTGCTTGTTTTCAGGTTTCTAAGCTCAGCCCCACGAAGCTTCTCCCTTCCTTTCTCTAATTTTCTCTACTGTGCTCCTTACTTTTATGTAATTCTAGCCATGATTATTTTGATGAGGAAATTGTCTTACAATGATACCAGTATTGTAACAAATGAACTATCAATCTGCGCACAAATTCTTTCGAAGTAAAAAAACATTTAATTTATTGGTTTAGCCCTGTCTTTGATTTCTCTCTTCTGGTTTTTGTTTGACAAGTTTTTCAAGCAATGAGGAGTTGTATTCTTTTCTAGCAAAGCCAACTGTGTTTTTCTTCATCTTCTTTTATTCGGGTTTGCCTGTTACAAATGGAGGAAACATAAAAGTCACAATTTTTTTTTTGCTGACTTAAATGATTTTTTTTATTTTCCCAGGATCAAATCACTCTCTTTTTAAAAGGTCACTCCGCTTCCACATCTGCAATGGAATTTAATTATAGTTTCATTTTGTTTTTGCACCACGCTAAATTCTGGTAAAGTAAAAATTCAGATTGTTTACATTTAATTCAATTTAGATTCCTCAAAATTAATTAAATCTCGACTCAAACTGATGTATTAAATACTTCAATAACTTCTTGGTTGATTGTGAATGTGATGTCCCGCTGGCCCAAAAGAAGATTTTAATGATGAGCATTCTTTTGTTCTGAATTCAACAGTGCTTCATTTATTGTATTCAATCTTTGTCCGTGACGCAGAGATATTGCACTTTCAAATTTTTATCTCACTGGCTATATATTGAATTATCTCACTAACATTCTTCCATGTTTTTGCTGCTCCAGGGACGTACAAGATTGGAGCTTGCGAGGATGATAAAGACTCTTTCTTTGACCCTTTAATGTGAAGATGATCGCACCTTTTCACTAAAATTTTGATGGGTTTTTCTTTATCAGTCCAGTTTGTACCTAGTTTATGCAAAATTTAGGTTTTGGACTACTGGGTTAAAATCCTGGGTTTTGATCAACAATTGGTTGCAAGTGAAGATGTTAGAGACCGAGCTGTGTTCTTCTAGGATTCTTTCACCTTTTAGAGAGGAAAGCGGTGATGAAGAGCTATCTGTGCTTCCTAGGCACACTAAAGTCGTTGTCACTGGAAATAATAGAACAAAATCTGTGCTGGTTGGTTTGCAAGGCGTGGTCAAGAAGGCTGTTGGTCTTGGGGGTTGGCATTGGCTGGTATATTTGCTTATTCCTTTTCCTTTTCACGTCTACCTTCTTATATAATAATTAGTCAGCCAATCAATCATATAAAATTAGTATCCTCTGTCTTGCTCACTAATTCATGTTAATTTGATCTGGTTTTATTTTATTTGTATCCCTATCCGAGTCTTCTTCGGTCAAATTTCTGGGTGGGATTATTTGAGCTTATTGCTCCCTAGTTCTATTGAAGAACTGAAAAAAATGTTTTGGATTTGGATTTTATTACGTTTGTCCATGTTGTAGTGGACCTTGCAAAATTTTCTGATTCGAAGTTATTAGACCAATGGTTAAAAAAAAAACTAGACGCTTATATACACCTTGTTTGGAACCAAATCATATGTTAAATTGAATGCAGTTTAGATTTGCATGTAATGGGAAATTAATATTTTTATACAGAACTCATTCGTGTTTCTGTTTTTATCTTTTACTTATTCGAGTTAGGGCACGCAAAAGGTATAATATAAATAGACTGTTCATAGTTTTAAATATCAATTCCCCTCCAAGAAAACAAAATAAAGGTCCAGATATTAATTCTTCAGCCGCAAGCGCAAAACTCGATCCTCATCCTCCATCTTTTAATCGGTCAAACAACCCCATGTCTGATGTAAGTAAACTATTTTTAGTATTATTTCGTGTGTTTTTGGTATTTGCAGAATTTTTTTTATTGAAAATACATCATAACAATGTTTTTTCAATTTCATTTATTTATTTTTGACATAGCACATTAAAATAATTGAAAAACATGGACAAAAAGCAGTTGCAAAAGCACGGGTAAAAAGCAAAACTAACGCATCTTTCATCACTTCTGAGTCTTGAATAGTGTTTTTTCTCTCTACCAAGTAGTCTAGCCTCGTATAATTTCACTTTTATAAACACGTATTTTAAATCGCAGGTTTTGTGTTTGCATATCATGCGTGCTAGAACAAGGCCTGTTTAGAGATTTTTCTGTTTCTCCTAAAAAATCCTCTCTTGTTTTTCTTTTGAAGTTAGAAATTTGTATGATTTGTTTTGTTTCTCTGCAAAAAACCACCCCTAGATTTATTGTGTGATCCATGGCTATGCTTTCTATACTGCATTGAGCTTTCTAAAATACATGAGATTTTAGTTCTGTTAAAAAACCATAGATGGTTTTGTTTGTTTTTTTAATTTTTGGATACCCTGTTCCTGTTTCATTAAGGATCTGTGTAACTTTTCCATTTTGTAACTATTATTGGAGGATTATCCTTCTATTGTTTAATTGAGCTCTGTCGTTTGTCCTGTATCTGTCACCTATATGGTTCTTGTGATGTTTACTTGTAAGTCTTGAATGCTTGCTTTGGACATGCAAGGTTTTGAAAAATGGATCTGAAGTTAAGCTACAAAGGAATGCGTTGAGCGTACTGGAACATCCTACAGGGAATGAAGTGGATGGTGATAACCATTTTGATACCAGCAGTGGCTCGGACATTGGTGAACATGATTTCTGTATGCATCTAATGAACCATGTTTTGTTTGATTTTGTTGATAAATTGTTCGAAACTTGTATCTTATCTGATATTGTTTTCCTGGGCAGACAGGGGCAGTGAGTTCCATAAAATTAGCAAGCCACGGGTTCGACCGGCCAGGCCATGGGCTCCATCTGCACCGGTGAAGTCAACAAATCGGAACAGCTACAGAGATGTTCAATCCATTATTCACACACCCCTGCCGGTAAGGGATGTTTGGAGCACTTTCTTGAATTCCTTGCTATGTTTGATCTGGGGCACTCATTATTCGTCAAACATTATGCGTGAAGATTTGTAGTTTTACGAAAACTGCCTTTAACAAACATATGTTGATGCTTTAGACGGTGAAGTTGGCAAGACTAGGAACTGAATCACTGCGGAGATATTGCAAAGAATTCAAACTTGTAAGTCTTATCATCCCGCCTGATTCTTTCATCCAAACCACTAGAAGTTCTAGACAGTTTTCTAACTCAGGTTATGCAATTTTAAATTAGCTGGGTGTTGACTCCGAGTCGTCAAGGGAACGGATACTTAATGCCGCCCAAATTCATTTTCCATCACAGGTTTGTCTCCCCACTCCCCCTGCTTATACACCCCTCTCGTGCACTTGCATGTTTAACATTTGTATCAACGCAGAGACCATTGAATGAGGTGCAAGTGGTAGCAGAATTCACCCGTGTGGCAAAGAGACTGAAAGAGAAGAACGCCCCATCCGATTGAAAGATCTGCATTTACAAGGCCTTGTATGATAATATATATATATATATTAACCCTAACCTTTAGCTCATTTCCTAATTATATACTGATATGTGCGAGTGGTTAATTGGAAGACCATATTCTTTCTCCCCCGGATTCTACCATGTAAAATGTCCGACCCCCGGTTAACTCCGCTAGATGTTTCGAGGTCCATTATATAGTATTGTTTCTCTTGCTTAATTATAGAGACATGGATGGTGTGGATTTGTGGAGAAGAGATTCACTGGCTCATGGGGGATAGATTATTCTCTTGGCTCATTCTGAAGTTCCATCTGTACGAGAAGGGGTGATCAATGAAGAACAGAAAGGTTTCCTGGAGGATTTTTTTTAGCTCACAGGAAACCAGACAAGTCAACGGGAACGGGAAGAGGAGCAACTCCTCGATTATGTGAACGTGGAGGTAGAGATTCCAGGCTGGAAATTGCTGTTAGAGATATTTTTCTACAGTAGGGAATATGATCTAGACTGATGGTTAATTGGTTATGGGTGTGTGTCATTGAGAACGATGGGTGTGCCAGCTAAAGCCCACCAATGACTTGCAGTTGCTCCCCTTTTCCTTGTTTCTAAACTTTCCAATTGGGATTGTGTTTTATTAGTGTTTTTGAAAGAAAAGAGTTGTTTTTATTTTTAATTTTAATTTTTTTTATGGTTTTAAATTATTTTTATTTGCTAATATTAAAAATAACTTAAAAAAAACAAAAATATATATTATTTTAATGAATTTCTAAATAAAAAATATTTTTAAAAATCACACTACCAAGGAGTCAAATCCTACGAGCTTGCGACCCTTTTTTTCTCGTCGTAACACCGACCTGGTCATTATTGGCCGAAGAAAAGTATTTTTCCCCCCCTCCTCTCTCTGTAGGACATTTACCTGTCCCTGTCTTTAATACAAAACACTGAGCCGTGCAAGGGTTTTATTGTGTTAAATGCATTATAGTCCACTCACATTTTACTGTTGACCGTGGATTCACACCAATTTTATTTATTCAAGGCAGGTTGCTTATAATTTTTTTTTTTTTTGATAACCGGGATGTCCGGGCCAGCTTGCGTGCACCACAACTAATCTTTGGGCTCAATGAACATCCTGCAAGCCCAATAAGCATGTAAAGCACCGCGGGGGTGACAGGCGTGCCTGACAAGGCTTGAACATGGGATGAGAGGAAAGGAGAAGCCTTTCTTGACCACCAGGCCAAGACCCTGTTGGCGCAGGTTGCTTATAATTTATTGACAAGGAGAAGGATTGAAAGTTAGAGGAAAAAAATAAAAAGGCTAGAGAAATTAGGTAGCTTTTTAAGATTTATATGAAAAGTTAACTTTGGTGCCCTACTTTATAATTGATAACATTTGGACTCTTGATACATTTGGATTCCTCTGGTTTTAGAATTCAATTTTGATATTATTTTATTTAAAAAAAAAAAAGAGACTCGCCTGATTTTGATGGTAAAAAAATCTTGAATACAATCTATTTTGATTACTAAAATAGTTGATTTTAATGCCAATTAGTTCCATTGTATTGTGATTTTACAAGAGCATTCTTTCACTTTCGAATTGCATGAGAAAACATATCTCACATCAAGAAGTTTCTAGGTTTCAAGTTGATTATTGTTGTTGGATTTAATTTTTAGTTATTTAAAGGCATAAACAAGTTCACTAAGGCATTAAAAATGTTTATTAAAAGTTTTCAAATAAAAAACAGCTGGGAGATTAAAAAAAATAGTGCGAAACACCAGGCTTGATTTTCAAGCGACCTTTTTAAAAGTGGTTGAAAAATAAAATAAAAATTAGCGTGAAGCACCCTTGCTTAATTTCCCTACAACCTTTTAGACAAATGAAATCTAAGTTACAAATAATATTTTATTTGAAAATATTTAAAGCTTAGACGCACGAAGCTAGAAAGCCAACACGCCTCAACTTTCTTTTGTTAAGGCCCAAATATATTAAGCCTTATCTAGTTGGCCTGCTCACCTACCTATTTGTTTTTTTGTAATAATACTATTTAATGCATTTGTAGTATTTTTTAACTTGAAAATTTATTTCATCATATGTTATTTGAATTTCTTTCTTCGGTTATTTGATGAGAAAAAGGTCTTGCAAACACGATTGTCATATAATCAAATGGAAACCAATCTTGTTGATAAAACTTATTCAATCCATCAAGGTGCATGAGCCAAGTCATTGTTTTTGCAGGTTAACCCAAGTTGCTTGAGTTTTTTTTTATTTTTAAAAAAAATATTTAGCTAATTACTTTAACCAATTTATTCCTTTGATGTTGTATTTATTGGAAGTTGATCTTTATACTTTTCTTAATTTGCTTTATTTGTTGTTGTTGTTTTATGACCTAGGTCACGAGTTTAGTTTGTTAACCTGGGTTGACCCGAGTCAATCCGCTATATTGTTGTTTTGTTATTTTTTTCAAATAATATAATATTATTTTAATATTTAAAAAGACATAGTCCAATATACATGGATTTTGAATTTACATATTTTGTTTAGAAAACACGTTAGTAATACCTATATTTTTTTTTTGTTTGAAAAAAAAATGTAGGTATTACATAACATATATCAAAGGTGTTATGGGAACTAAATCAATCGTTGTAACTTATTTGATGCACGCATATTGCTTGTTTATAATAGAAACCTAAAACATCTGGTGTTTTCACTATACAATCACTGTAGATTGTACCATGAAAATAATATGGACTATAATGGGGGTTTTTTTAATTTTTATCTCGACAATTTAAACCTAAAACATCTGGTGTTTTCACTATACAATCACTGTAGATTGTACCATGAAAATAATATGGACTATAATGGGAGTTTTTTTAATTTTTATCTCGACAATTTAAACCTAAAACATCTGGTGTTTTCACTATACAATCACTGTAGATTGTACCATGAAAATAATATGGACTATAATGGGGTTTTTTTTAATTTTTATCTCGACAATTTAAACCTAAAACATCTGGTGTTTTCACTACACAATCACTATAGATTGTACCATGAAAATAATATGGACTATAATGGGGTTTTTTTTAATTTTTATCTCGACAATTTGTTTTACAGGATTGAGCTGGGTGATTTATTTATACTTGTTTTTTTATTTGTTTTTGGCCCTTTTAGTTTAATTTTTTTTTTAGTTCAAAACTTTTATTTATTTATTTTCTACTTTATGAGTTTGAGAGATCAAAGAGAAAATAATAAATTACGAGAGAAAATAGAAAAGGTTTTTGGTTGGCCAAATTTTAATGGTAAAAAGATCAATATTGATGTTAATGAGTGTTTTTTTACAACAAGAGTTTTATCAAGGTGTTTTTAGCCTTTATTTTATTGGAAAAAATCCATCAGAGATCGAGAAGATTTTTAATTTTTAATTTATATTTTACTAATTTAAGTCTTAGAATTAGGTTTGTCTAGGTTTATAGAGTTTATTTAGATGTTTTCAGTTTAACAAATATTTTTTTTAAAAAGTAGAAGTTGAAAACTTCATCTTGCCCTGAGATGGCGGAACTGAAACAAAAACAATATATAATCTGATTTTTATATATAAAAAAAAATATAAAAATACAAAGCCATACATGTAGTCATGCCCTTGCAAGGCCAAGTGCATGGCCTTCACTTTTTGGGATGGTTGTCTAGCCTTTGTTTCTTAGGGCCGTAATGTTTATATATATATATATATAGAAAAATATATTAAAAATATCATTTTATTATGCACTATTCATTTTATATTTTGTTTATGGATGACATTACAACGCTTTTCTTTTATTGTTATAAAATCATCAAACATGTTTCTGAGCAACCCTTCGTGATTTGTTTTTTCTCTCTTAAATCTTATTTGTTTACTCTTTTTTTGCACATTTTCTTTTATAATTCCAATCCAATGGCAAATGGGTATTCTTTAAGCCCAGCTAGAGAGAGGCGGTACAAAATCCAGAGCTGTCCCCCGAAGCAGGTCCCAGAAATAGGCCTCTGGGCCTATGCAAAACAACTTAAGGACACGCAAGCCGAGTAATTGATTGGATTTCATTAATATATTGTTCGGTCTAATAATAAATATTATCTCTTAAGGTATTTTTATTTTAAAATATATCATTACTGTCTAATAATAAACAGAGTTACTGCAAATTCTGAGTGGTTTTTTTTTTTTTTTTTATAACCGGGGTGTCCGGGTCACTTTGCGCGCACCACAACTAAATTATCGGGACCACTGAATATCCTGCAAACCCAATAAGCATGTAAGACACCACGGGGTGACAGACATGCTTGGCAAAACTTGAAACTGGATGAAAAGAAAAGAGAAGCCTTTCATTACCAGCAGGTAAAGACCCTGCTGGCAATACTGAGTGGGTTTTTCGTTGTATTGGAGGATGTTCTTGTAGTGTCATGGCTTTTAGACGTCTCATTTGTATAACAGAAGGACACAAAAACCATTATAATAAATTTAACTCTCATATTTGTTTCACATTTAAACTTCATTTTGTGAACAAGCCATGTCTAGATGAACTTGTTTTAGCTATCCTTGAAGGGAACTTAATTTGTTGCTCTCATCCTTTTATAAAATTGATCGTTGTTTCTGTCCCTGGTAGCTTCTCTTCCATCAGACTTCTTCTTCTTCTTCTTCTTTTTTCTAGACTGATTCAGGGTTTTCATCATTTAGATAGTTGCAGTTACATGCCTCAGTTTCACTACATTAAACCTGGCAACAACCGCTTTCAAGCCCCTCTCAATTTTAGGTGTTCAAACATTTTCTAGATTTTTTTTCTTTTACTCATTAGATAAATAAAAAGGCTGAATAGTATAATGCTTCTAAAGTACAAACCATTCGTGGGCATGCATTGATTCTTGGATTTAGGAACATGGTTTAGGCATAAAAGAGTTGTTTTCTATGTATCAGTTTATATTATGATGGTTCAGAGAAAAAAACATGATTTCATTTTTAGAGATGAAATCTCAAATCTTAGAGATTTATATTAAAAAAAAATCATATTTTTCAAAGCTACATTGCGTGTTTTACAAGTTCTTATGAATGAGTTAGGAATAGTGAGTGTTGGATTATATAACTGGGATGGTATTGAAAAGTGCTAATTGTTATTTATTTTTATTTTTTTTTGGATTCGAGGAAACCCCATTCTTCGGAAAGCGTACTTTGTAGGCCCAGGTGAGAGAGTAAAACCCCGGCTGTCTCAGGCTCTTACAGGAAAGTGTGCGCGCCCGACTCGAACTTTGCTCTTGAAACATCAAGAGCAAGGCCGCCACGCTGAATCAATGTGATTTTGATGATTCATTTTGTTTATCAATCTATTGAGTGGAATGCGAATCAAGTAGAAGTGGATGGCCAAGGCCTATAAACCCTTTCGAATAAATTCAAGGAACTTCTTTTGAATAAAGATATTTGGTTATGGGATTTTTATGTATATCGTCATTCTGAATTGTTTGGAATGCCTCCACCAGTCTCGTAGCTGCTTTGGCATCATTTTGGTGCACAAAAATATATAGACATATTCGGTTGAAGTTGTTGTCTGGGATTGGAGCGCGTGGATTATGATCCATAGAAGCAGCAGCAGCCAGGTATAGGGATGTTTGAGTGTCTGGGATTCTATCTAAAAAGTCAAAGAATTTAGTTCAGAAGTTTGGTTTTGTTGTTGATTATGGTTGTGCTTCTAAGGTTTTAGCTTCAGGGAAATTGATAAAAATAAAAATAATATCAACACGCCCACTAACTATATATACATAGTTGACGTGAAGGATGGAGCGCATATAAATTATACATAGAGAAAGCTTCCTTTTCAGTGAAAGTTGTTGGCGCACACGAAGTCTCTCCACCCGAAAAAGGAAAAGAAGACGACGACGACGAAGAAAAACAAAAGAGATTCTGTAAGCCTCTTTTCCTTCCCTCAACCCTCCTACCTCTCTCTTTCCCTCTCCCGTTCCAATCCCTAAAATCCTCTCTCTCCATCTTATGTCTCTCTTAACGCAGGTACAACAAATTCCACTTTCTACTGTTATTAAGCTCCAATAGCTACCCATTTTGCTGATTTGTTTTCAGGTTTTCTTCAATCTCAATACTTTCTTATTCGGTGATTTTGTTTTTGTTAGGGTTTTAGAAAGCTACTTTCTTATTTTAATTTTATAATAATTGTGGTGTTGATCGTGGAAAGGAGAGTTGATGATTGGAGAATAAAGAGAGAAGAAAAAGCGAAAGATGATGGCGGAGAAGCAGTGGAGGAGATAACGTCCGAGTTTCAGCAATAGTAGTGGCAGAAGAAGAAAGAAAGATATTATGGGAGGTTGTTGCTGTGGTTCCTCTAATGGAGCTGCTCGATCTAATAACGCACCGCCTTATTATTATGTTAGTTCAATCACTTTCTTGCCCCCCCCCTATTTTATTCTTCATAAATTAGAAATTTATATGATAGGATGAATTGTAGAATCAAATGATGGAGGAACTTCCTTTTTTTTTGCTAATGTTATAGTTTAGGTTATTAGACAAGTCGATTCCGTTAATGAGATGCCAATGGCTTTTAGTCTTCCAGAAACTACGTGATGGCTTTATCGGAATGGATGAACTATCCTTGTTGTGATTGTGAGATCGTTTTGAGATACTTTATGTGTTAGTATCACTGTGCTCTTCGTCATGTTGCTGATGGTAAATCGGATAAGCTGTTATTAGGCTAGATATCAAAATAGACTCGGTTACTAAGAGAGACTAGGTTTTTCTACTTTGTTATGTTCATCGCATCTGGTTTTCTTGTTTGGCCTGCAGTACCCCAGAGCACCAGCAGAGCTTGTTCCATTGTCATCTCACCATGCAGCTGGGTCTGCTCTATCCACAGGACTCTTGGTTGATACAAACCTGGACACATCAGTTCCTGATGCTTACACACCACCTCCTGCACCTATGCCATTTGATATGGCAGTAGGACGTCCTCAAATCCCGCATGGGTTGAGAGAGACCTGTGGTGACAAGAATGACGGAGCTTTCCAATCAACAAATTCTGCCTCTGGACAAGAAAACACCGGCTTGAATACTCGGGAAACTTCAGCTGAGTGTGAAGATGTGAAGGAGTTAGACTGCAAGGCGCAAATCAATTCAGAACTTGATTTGATGAAAGAGCTAGAAATTGAGCTTTCAAAGTCAGTTGAGCCTCTTGTTTCAGCAGCAGAGGAGGAGGATTGTCCTATCTGTCTGGAAGGTATATGCCCTTACTAAATCCTTTAATTAATTGCATGTTTGTGGCTTCTTATGGCAGTGGGATTGTATCTACAATTGGGCTGTTTTAGCAGCATTTTACTATCTCGTGCAGAGTATGATTTGGAGAATCCAAAACTTATCACAAAATGCGAGCATCACTTCCATCTTGCATGTATTCTTGAATGGATGGAAAGAAGTGAGAGTTGTCCTGTTTGTGACAAGGTTGGCCTGACTATATTTTGATTTATTCATTTTTTTAGTTTAGGGGATTTTCTTAATATGCATGATATCCACATGGTTCTGTTTCTCTCTCTCTCTCTCACACACACACACATTGCAGGAAGTGATAATCGACCCTCCTATTGATTAGTAGCTGTGCAGAAAACATGTTGAAGATCAACTTCTTGGCTGTTTGATATCATGGTCGTGAAGCAAAAGTTACAAATGGATGAGAGTTTGGATTTTTTTTCTATGCTCATAATCTGATGGTTGCCATAGATTTGGCTGTAGCTATTTTTTCCCTTCTTTTTTAAGAGTTGGTGCATACTTCGATGCAATTTGTTCTGTGTCCTCACTTCATCAAACCTTCAAATTTCTAAAGGAAATGAGAAACAAAAAAAAAAAAGTTGGGGTGGCGGGGAAGAAGATGAGGAGAGGATAGAGGCTGGTTCTACATCATTACAGATGTCCATTGCTTAGTCGTTATAACAGAACAGCAGGTGGGCGTTTTCTCTCCTTCTCCTTATCCTAGTATAGCTTTACTGCAATGCATACCCTGAAATACTCTTAGCAGTTGCTTTCTTTCTCCTTCAACCTTTTAAATTGTTATGTAAATCTTATATGGTTGTTTTTGTCTAAAATTCATCTGTTTGTGAGTTTGATTGGTGGTGGGGAATTGATTGATGCAAGGAAAGTATGGGAAGGACCAAAAGAAGGGGTTTTTGTTTAGATGATTCATGTAAATAACACTCTGATTTACACGTCAAGGTTTGATTTTGTCGATACGCCGATCAGTCATTTGTTAGTCTTTGGTTTTGTGCTGATTATAACTCTTCTGACTGCATCAAAAGGGTGAAATCAATATTTAACCTGATGCGCATTCATTGGCTGGTTTGAGACTAGCAACCGGAATTGCTAGAGGTAATGGACACTGGAACTTGTGATGATGGTCCAGGTCAATCATGGGTACAGGTAGCGTGCCTTCTAATAACCCAAATGTCTTTGACTCATTTTACTTTTTTCGTTGTGCCCACTGAAGAAAGATAATACTTGCCCTTTAGAAAATTGCAGCTAGGTTACTTCAGCTTAATTTTGTTTACTCATAAATTGGTTGTGAATGTTACCATGATTTTACCTTATTTATAGTAATTACTCTATGCAAGTCCTAATGATTGAATTATGCCTTTTATCTCGTTTAGAATCACCTAGGCCACCTTTCTGTTGAAACTCATTATGCTCTCTTTTTAATCAAGAAGAAACGGAAAGTTTACTTTATTGATAGCTTACACAGTTGTGTAAATATTTCTTTAGATGAGTGATTGTAAAGCAACCTCCGTAGTATATTTTCGAACTTTTGTTCTTTTTCATGGTTGCCTTGCAATGATCCAATAATATCTACCTTTTTGTGAGACCTATTGAATAACCAAAGGAAAATTCATGTACCCAAGTTGCTCTTTTAGTAATGCCTCAACATTCATCCCGCAAGGCCGAAGTAGGGTAAAGGTGATTTTTAGGAATTCATCTCGGCATTTGAAGTTTGAAGTTTGAAGTTTGTCATCTTTGGTTAGATATGAGATTTCCTCCGTCGGTGTTGTTGGCCAGCCATCTTTAATAGCTCTGTCTTCCACCATCAAAAGACCCATTCTTGGTATAAGAGGCGCACACACACACACACATATATATATGCTGTGCTGTTATTTTTTCTGCTGGCGCCATCATCGTCCAAGCGAGATGCATCAAATTATTTGAGACATTTTAGGAAAATCTCGGAGCATGAATAACTGTCCCCCGAAACTTTTATAATTATCAAAGCAGAAACCTCATGAGGCTGAAGTTTAAGATGGTTATGCGCTGGAGCCACTAAGACACTGATAGAATCTTTCTAGCATGCATGTTAAATGAGATATAAAAAGAAAAAAACTAACTCATCCCCTTGGGGCATATGTTAAGTAGTGCATTTATTAAACTTTATTTATTGTTAACTTGTGTTAAAAAGGAAATAAAAATTAAAGATCAATGTGATGAAATGTAATTTTAAGTTGTAGTTAAGAAAATTAAAATAACAAGTATTAGATTTAACACGAAAAAAACAGACCTAATTTTATTTCGAGCACATAAAACTTTTTTTCGATCATGTGAGTCTCAATTTGTGTATTATTTGGTTTTTGTTGTTTTAACTTTTTACAATTTAGCTCCAATACACACACACACACACACACACACTTGTGTATTCAATTTGTGTACACCATAGTTGAATGACATTGTATTCCATTGCAAAGTATTGCACACGATAGTAAAATTGTGTATGCATCTTCCATATACCAACAGTCTTTTCAAATTAATTAGTATTTACTCGTTATTAAATGATAAAAGTGACATTGATTACCTCGCAATTAAAAAAATCGAAGGAAAAAACCAAAAGGCCCTTAAACTTGCATTTTATTTTATGTTTATATAAAAGAGTATACTTGTCAATTTACTATACATAATTTAATGAAAAGGCATTTATACCTTTTTTTGCAAGTTTTATAATTTTATGTATTGTAGAGGAAATTATGTTGTTTTTACTATGATTAGAAAAGGAAAATATAATTATGCTTCAAACAATTATTTAATAATTATTACGCTGCATGAAAAAACCAAAACATCCCGATATAAAAGCAAATGGTTTTTTTTGGGAAGGGTAAAAAAATCATTTAACTATTACAATGAATAGTACACCAAGTTTAAGAAGGCAATGTTAATTTATGTTAATTTTAAAGTTTGAGGAACCAAGTGTATTATTTTAAAACAAAATCTAGTATATCGTCCATATTTCATGTCTTTTTTATTTTGGTTCATCTCCTTTCAATTCTACAATTATCTAAGAAATCAAAAGCAATTGCTCTTTATTAAATAACGCGGACCCAATATAATTAAATTATAGAAGCTTTAAAAATCAAAATAAATTATGGAAAAATACACCATATCCTTAATGTTATATGAATATATAAATAATGCGGACCCAATCGCATTAGTCTCCATTGTAGTTCGTGAGCGTACACACACTTCAAGAGAAGATTTGTGGTCAAACTCTTGTCTCACCTATTATTATATAGTAAAAAATTTCATTCAACATGTGTTTTGGAATGAAAAAAATATTATAAATAAAATCTAAACATATATGGCGTGCTTGGTAACATAACCGTTTCATGAAAAAAAAAATGATTTTATATATATATATATATATATTAAATTATTTTAACATGCTAATATTATAAATAAATTTTAAAATAAATTTTTTATTTTATTTTAATATATTTTTAAACAAAAACACTTCAAAAGATCTTTTTCTCTCTTAAACATCATAATCTAGAAAAGAAGAAAAAGATGAAGATGTGTGAAAAATACAATGCTTCCTTGTTAAACCTATGATAAACTTCTCTATCATTTTAACAAACTATTATTATATATTCCACAAAATGGTGGTAGAGAAAAAAGGAATTCTTTTTATTGGATTTTGCTTTTAATTGTTTTTCCAAGCTTAGGTTTTTTCAGTTAACTATCATTCATTTCTTGATTCTAATCTTAATTATCATCTACTCCCAAAACTTAAATTCTTCAATTAGATCCCAAAGTCCAAAGCTTTTCAATTGTATTAGTGTGTGCTGGCACCCACTAATCTATTTTCTTTTCTTTTATTTTTCAAACTCTTCAAGCGTCGATCTTCCTTTCCCTCACGTCCCCTCTCCTGAACTTTTTGGGTTGCACATATTTGGCTCCAGAAGGGAAAATCAACTCAAAACCAAGAAATGAGGTAATATCTTGAAAAAAGTAGAGTTAAGGTTGCCTGACACCTGCTCTTGTACTGTCATATTTTACCATGTTCAAGATTTATGTCTACTTTTAGTTCTCGTATCAAATATGTCTATTAAATGTTTGATTTGTTGTCTGGACTAATATGGTAAAACGGAGCAAATAAAAAACAGAACTTTGTTGTTGTCTTTTTTTTACGGATTTTCTTTATTTTGTTGATTTGTGATTTACGAGGTTTGGTAAAGACGGTTTTTTTAAAATAGATAGAATTTGAAGCTCATGGCAGGATGGTCAATTTTGACAAATGGTTCTGCTTTAGATTCTGTTGATGATGTTATTAATATATACAAGAGTGATGGTGGTTGTTGTCTAGATATTAATCATCCTGTGAAGGATGATGAGGTTAAGGATTGTATTGTTGTTGATAATTCTGATGAGGATGACTATGAGTGTGAGGATAAAGTAATATGCTTGTTTGATGAACTCGTTTCAAATTTTTTGAATGAGGCTGCTGATGGAGGGTGTATTAGGCCTATTCCAGCATTGCTTGGTGACGGGCAATCTTTGGATTTGTTCAAACTCTTCTGGGTTGTGAGAAGGAGAGGTGGCTTTGATTTGGTAAATGGTTTTTGGAGCTTTGTGGCTAAAGAGTTAGGGTTAGACCTTCAAATATCACCTTCGGTTAAGTTGATATATATTAAGTACTTGTATGAGTTGGAAAAATGCATGAGTAGGAGTTGTAAAGAAGAAAAATTAAGAAAGGGGAAGCGTCGGTGTGATGGGAATCTGAGTTGTTCATCATTGGAGCTGGAGATGCAGCTCAGAAACTTGTTATTACTTAGATGTGATAGAAAGCTAGAGGATTGTAAATTTGCTTCAGAAGTGTATGAGAAAAATGTCAGGTCCATTGAGATGGATATTGGGAAGAGTAAAGTAGGATTGTTAGACACCAAAGCTGTACACCGAGTACACAATGGTGTTGGAAATAGGAATAGTGACAATGACAAAAAATTTCATGCTGAAAAAAATAATTATTTTAATGATAGTGATGATGATGTTGTGATCTTGGATTCGAGCATTGCTAAGAAAGAATTTAATTCTCGCAAGAGAAAACGAGAATCACTAACAAGAATGCTTAACTGGGTGATTCAAATTGCAAAATGTCCTGATGATCCTTCCATCGGAGTAATATCACCACAATTTAAGTGGAAGGATAATGAGTTGTGGCTCCAAGCCATAAGGGCACGGGAAGCTCTCCTACAAAGGAAGCATTTCAATCCTAACATTGAACAATCACTCTTGCAGGTACATTCTATACTTTTACCTATTGTTTCTATTTTTCCATTGGTTTAAATACTAATGCTACAATTGGTCTCACTTAAATATCTACCCGAGGTTTTTGATTTTGGAATGGATTATCGGCCAATTGCTAATTTTAAAATGCACAAGATAGTTATCATGGGTTTGTTTAGCTGTTAGATCTAGCATTTTTATTTTTATAAAAAAAATCAGGGAGAACAAAGAATAGGAATCCCTATTCAAATGTTACATTTTTTCCATTTGTCAAATTCACAATGAGTTTGTAATATTTTTCATAGTTTTCCTGTATAAATTATTGACTATTTTATAAATGGAAAACTAGGGTTTTCAAACTAAAATTATAGACATACAATTTCTTACCCCTGTATGTATGCTTTAATTATAATATAAAATTTCAAGATTATATATATGCATGTATGGTTTTTAATTTTTTTCCAATAAAAATCTAACAATTTTTTTTTCCAGATAAGTTTTTAGCTTCGTTAAAAAAGTATAACATGCAAAGATGTATATTTAAAATATCATAATTTTTTCTATGAAAAATTATTACAAGGTGGACATTTTAATTTTCTAGATAGAAAATTCTTTTTATATATATAGTTTTTAACAAATGAATGCATCTTCCAATTTTTTTTTGGAAAATGAAACTGCAAATTGAAAAGAAAACTAAAAATGGAAACTGTTTTGATTAATATCGATGTTGCTGGCTCAAATTTGATGCATTGTTAGCTTCTTAATAGGTCTTGCCCCATCTCAGGCCTTATGCTTGGCTTGCGGGTTTGGTGACTTTTGTTCATAATATAACACTGATCAGGAGCAGAGATTGCACCTGATGCTAAAAAGTGACTAACACCTTTGACTCCTAGTTAACTTGGGATATTGATATCATAACATATCTAATGTTGTGGGTAGGTCACGTGATAGCTAAATGGGCCCAAGCGTCAGAGAGTCACTCCAATGAAGGGACCCCTGATTTGCAGGATCCAAAAGCTGAGGCTCATCCTCTAACTACCACATTCCTTCTCAACAACGTTAGATATCATGGTTTAAGTCAACGTCATGATGGCTATGATCCTAGTTAAATGCTTATGTAAAAGTATAATCCCCTTTAAGATGTCATTGCTTACAGTAACCCTATCAGCCAATTCAAATATGAATCCGTATCTTCTCTTGGTTGTTGATATCATGCTAAATCACTTAATCAGCCGATGATAGATCATTATAATTCAATGCATTTAGACTGTTAACAAATAATTATCAACATGACTTGGACAAAGTAAAGATATATGCTTGTAGTGCTAACAAACGACCACACAAGAAATTCTAAGTGCTGGTTTGGATGTGCACATATTCATAGACAAACAAAAAGGGCCAACTAATGGTCATGTGAAGTTATTTGAATTTTCTTCATCCTGAATATGATCCAAAATGCAATGCATTTTGTTTTAAACTATCTTTGATGATCTGCATTGCTGAGGCAATAATTGTAAAGATATCTGTTATGCTTGTCGTGGTTCATTGGAAAATTGCTTTCAGAAGTTTGTATTGTAGTTAAATGAGTTTATTTGTTGTCATTTGCAATATGAACTTCCAGGACAATCAAAAGATGCATCCATCCGTGTTTGAGGATGTTAGTGTTCTAAGTGAACACTTTGCAGAGAGGTCAAGATGCAGCAAGCGGCTCCCTGCTCTAGTGAAACCTCACTCATGCTCTTGTTGTAATTCATGTTCGCCCCCTCAAAGTAAATGTACAAGTTCTCTTAAGACACAGTGTGAGAATTGCCTTGAGGAGCAAGAACTTGGTGCTGACTTATCATCCAAAAACGCAACATTTGATGGATCTGGGGATGGGCATGTCCGTAGGCATGTTGCGGTGGGTCCTCTCTTCCAAGCTGAAGTTTCTGAGTGGACTAGCGTGGTTTCCGAGAGTGATTCTAAATGGCTGGGTACACGATTATGGCCTCTGGAATGTGAAAACCACAATACCGTGGTTGCCATGGATCCAATTGGAAAGGGAAGACCCAGTGTATGTGGCTGTCAGCTTCCAGGTTCAGTTGAATGTGTGAGATTTCATATTGCTGAGAAAAGAATTAAATTGAAGCTTGAACTGGGTCATTTGTTCTATCATTGGCAGTTTGATCGCATGGGTGAGGAAGTTTCACTTAGATGGACTACTGAAGAAGAAAAGAGATTTAAGGATATGGTCAAGTTTAACCCTTTATCTGCAGGCAAGTGCTTCTGGGACAACAAACACAAGTATTTTCCTAGAAAGACCAGGGAAGAATTGGTAAGCTATTACTTCAATGCATATCTTGTTCGGCGCAGAAGTTATCAGAACCGTGTAACTCCAAAAAATATTGATAGTGATGATGATGATGAAGCAGAGTTTGGATCTCTTAGTGATGGTTATGGTCACGAAGCACTCATGGTTCCTGGTGCCTATATGTTGATATGTTCTGAGAATAAGCAATGCACTGATTTCAAATAGACATGAATTTAGGTTCAGAACAGCTTCTCTTATCTGAAAATCAAATCCCTTTTTTGTAACACCACAGCACCCGGCAATTTTGATGATTGGACCAGGAGGTCGCAAGAGAGTAACGCAGTTTTGCGAAGATCTACTATTGCGGTGGAGTCAGCCGGTGGAGTTTTCTTGATAAACTCGGGGGAAAGAGATTACTTGATGTGCTAAGAGTGCCCTCACGCTACTTGCCAAGTATCTCCAGTTATTTGCTTGCACATTATCAATTTTCTGGAGCTGCGTTACTAATTCAAATGGCAGCATTCTCTACATCATCCCATACCAGCTGCTAACCTTGGTTGAAGGAAATTGTGGGAGTGAAAGAGAGTTGCGGACAGTGGTGTTTCTATGGGTTCAACTAGTACCCTATTTTGTGCTCAAAATGTTGTATACGGCTGCATGCTTGCCGAGTTGCCGTTGTGAATTCTTTAGATCTTCATTAAGGGTTGTGGTGGACCTCGCGGTAGCTGTCTAAGCCATTGTGATTTTCTTTCTCCTGCCTTGTCTTTCTTTCTGGACCCTTCCTCTTTCTATAATGTTAAATGTCATGCAGCAGGTACTTGCACTGGTCGCAGTTTGAAGATCGATGTTCAATGATTGCAAAAATAAATATTAACAAGAAAACCTTAAAAAAAGGATTGTTCTAGCCAATGCAGACGAGGTTGATAACCTCACTAATAAAGTTTTAGACATGAACCTTTCTTGTGTTGTTTTTGAAGCTAAGCTGATCATTAATCTTCAATATTGATGGATTGATACTGATAAATAAGATATTTATATGTTGCAAAAGGGATGTTTCTCATTTCCTAGAAAGTAGATAAAGAAAATCTATAAATTAAAAACTCATCAAGATGTTAGAAAGGTCATACTAAATATGATATCCACAAAGCTTTTCATCTTTAAAAATATATTTTATGTTGTTGATATTATAAAGAATTTGTTTAGCACAAATAGTTTTAAGAGTGATAAGTTTATACTCTCTAAAAAATAGTATGTTTTTAGGTAAGGAGTATTTCTGTGATAAGTTTATTTTTAAAAAACAAAAATATTTTTTTTTCAAAAATACTTTTGAACACACCGTGTTAAACACCCCCTAAATCTAATTCAAATTATATCTTAATAACAGTAGTAGTTTTTCAAAAGAAATTTTTATTTAAAAATATAATATAATAAAATATTTTTTATTTTTTAAAAAAATATTTTTAATGCGAGCATATCAACACAATTTAAAAATATATTAAAAAAAGTTAAATTTAAACAATTTTTTTTAATTTTTTAAGAAACACGAAATACTGCAAAACCTAACTATCAGTCATCTGATCACACACACGTGTGTGTGTGTGTGTTTGGTGTTTTTGATTGACCACTCATCATATCCACATCAGTACTTATGCTACACATGTTATATAACAACATGCCGTCACTCATATGCCAATCAAAACATGCCACGTTAATATTATTGATGTTGTGGACTAGTAGTATATGGCCAATTATACGAGCATCCATGTTAATGTCATTTGTTGACATGTCATTGTGCTAGCATGGCATGATATTTTAATTATTAGTGAAATTTGTTATTACTTTCGAACCTACTGCGATGGAATATCGAGAGAAATAAATTATTTAGAAAATGATTTGAATTATTTTTTAATTAGGGTGGATTTTAAAAGAAATGATATTATTGAAAAAAATTAAATTAAATATATTTAGTTTTGAACAATTAACCAAATTCATCAATATTTTTATAATTTAATTTAAAAATTGATCTAAGTTTAAAATGTCTGACCTAAAACTCCTTGAAAGAAATATTTTTTTTTACAAAAACACTTATCCTTCGAAAAAACATGACCTAAACATGTAAAAGAAAACTAACCAAAATAAAAAGAAGAAATAGAAATATTGTAAAGTGAAATAGGAAGCCGACTCCACGTAGACATGAGAGAGTGTGCAAAATAGTATTATAAATACAATTCCTACTTTTCATCATTCGTGTCCGAAGCCATTTGAGCTAAACAGACCTCTTTTCCTTTTTTCAACAAACAACAATAAAAAGAAAGAAAAAAAAAGCAAAAATGTCTTCACCAAGCAAACGCAGGGAGATGGATATGATGAAACTGTAAAAATCTTGTTTCTTTTTTGACAAGTTTCGTTCTTTGTTTAATTGGGTTTGTTCGCTGTTTTTTTTTTATCTATTTTTAATTATTTTTTTCTGGTTTTTGATTGACTAGGATGATGAGTGATTACAAAGTAGAAATGATCAATGATGGCATGCAAGAGTTTTATGTGGAATTCAATGGACCTAAAGAAAGTAAGTAATCAAAATCTTCTGTGCTCGTTTTTTCTTTTCATTGTTTTATTTCTTTAATTCAACTTTTTTTTTACTGTTTTTCTTGGTGGGTTAATTTCTGTTTTTCAGCTGATTATTTATTTATTCCTGTTGACCCGTGTGGATACTTTGTTTTTTGTAAATGTTCTTAGAGATTGCAGTGGATAAGAAGTTATATTTTATTTTTTTTATGAATTGAGTCCTTTAGTTTTCTTTTACTGCAGGTTTTTCTTGTTGAAGTTGAGTTTTAAGCAGATATTTTTACTATTGATGCATGAGAAGAGACATGTAGTTTTTCTTTTACTGTCAAGTAGAATGTGATTTTAATGATTTGTACTGCTCTTTTTTTTTTTTTTCTTATATTAGTTGTAAGTTTGTAGTTTGCTGATTTTCCTCAGTAAAGATAAAGTTTAAGTTTCTTTTCAGGTTTTTTAATTATGGATACAGATATTTTATTATTTCTTTTCTTTTTCTTTGTGGGAACATGGCAGGTCTTTATCAAGGAGGTGTGTGGAAGATAAGAGTTGCATTGCCGGATGCTTATCCTTACAAATCTCCATCAATTGGTTTTGTCAACAAGATCTATCACCCAAATGTTGATGAAATGTGAGCTAGTGGATGCTAAAATTTGACAACTTTAGCTCGTTCGAAGTTGGTGTTTGCTTATATGCATAGTTAGATTACAAACTTTAACGGAAATGTGGGTATGTGTTTGAGTTTCAGGTCTGGTTCGGTGTGTTTGGATGTTATCAACCAAACTTGGAGTCCCATGTTTGGTAAGCCTTCTGCATTGTTGTTATTTATCTATGGACAATTTGTATGCTATATGTGGAGCTTCTGATTCATTCATCCGTTGATTCTTCAATTTTTGAGTAAATGCTGTTATTGTCAGAATTTGACAATTTCCATTTTAATGAAAATCCACAGATCTAGTAAATGTATTTGAAGTATTTCTCCCTCAGCTACTTTTGTATCCAAATGCATCAGATCCGTTGAATGGAGAAGCTGCTGCTTTGATGATGCGTGATCACACTGCTTATGATCAAAGAGTGAAAGGTAGAACTCTAAACATAGTTTGTGAACTTAAGCATTATTTCCAGTTATCTTATTCCCATCCTGAAAACTGCAGTTTTTTTCCACTTTAAATGCATGTAGAAATTCATGAATATAAGACTCCGAGACAGGGAATTTATGTTGCATGTCGAGGACAACATTGACCTAGCTCATTTATGCTCATTGGTGATTGAACCTCTTTTGTTGGGTTTGAGTGATATTTTGAAAGAAGCTTCATAGTTATAACCTTGAACTTGAGTGATTCCAGTTCAGGTTTATTATAGCTTAGTGTTTCAAGTCGGCAGCTACAATTGCTTTATCTAATTCGGTTTAAGCAATTAGTCATTGGATTTTCATTTTGGATCTACATCTTTGAAGTTGCACTTTCGTCACGTGGTTGTTTCCACTGTATCTATAATATCTGACTTAATTTTAGCTTGAGCTTGGAGCATTATTTGTTTCTTCTGGGTTTTGTTTATAAGGAGGATTCATGCCATTTAGATAATTCACTGCAACCATTAAAGATCAAATAGGAAGCAGCAAGATCTGAGACATTGAGATGTACCTTTACTTTCCTCTGTTGTCTTTTGGATTGGATGGTTTGATGCATTGAAAGGACTTGGTATCTACATATCCTTAGGAAAGTAATAAGACCAGTAAAGTAAAATGGGTCTACTATTGATTTTGAATTGCTAATTCAGAAATTACTATATTGAATGAAAACATTTCCAGTGAGAAGGCATGTAATTGCATCCATTTTAATGCATGAGTGCATGAAGGCAATGGGACGGTGAACCGTTTGTAACATTGTTAGACAGTTCCACCAGAATTTCCTTACAGTAATTTGTGTGTTGGGTCTGGGAAGACTACAGTATAGTAAGATTTTCTTTATGAGCATGGCTGTGGGAGAGCTGATGCCAGTCAATCATTTATTGTCTCTTAACCTGAAACCCAAAATCAAATTTGTCTTTTGTAAAATGATTTAGTAACCATGAAATGATATCAAATATGTGAGGATGGCCTCAATTTGCTACACAGGAATTAAAGATTTAAACAATAGTAGCCCCGACAATAATACATGGCTGCCCAAAGAGTGAGGATAGTTAATGTTGGTTTGATCCGTTTGTTTTCAAAATGGCTACTAATTTGGTTTTGGAATTTGGAGATTATTTGAGATATTAGAACTTTGGGTGATTAAAAGAAGAAATGAAGAGTAGTTACTGAATGGGGTTCACAAAAATGGACTTTATGTTGTGTGAAATATGGAAGTCTGATATTGGTCCGTGTCTTGAATGGTGATGGGTCATCAAACATTAAACAAAACTAAGCTGGCAATAGTTGTATGCTGTACTTGTACCTTCTCTGAGTGATGCAAGCATACTGGCATCAACCTCATTGTTTCTATGAATTGTATAATGTTACAAAAAGATTGTCAATCCAACGGTTTATCTACACTTATATTTAACTTCTAACGGTTTATCTACACTCATCGTCTTGAACTGCCTTGTATTTAACTTCTAAGCTGACATCATTATGTTGTTGCAACTACTCTTACTCTTCATCTATTTGTCTTGTTTCTATATTATTTCTTGAAGTTGTATAACTGTTATTTGAGACTGTCTTATTTCCAGAATATTGTGAGAAATATGCGAAGCCAGAGGATATAGGGGCAAAAACAGAAGAAAAATCCAGTGATGAAGAGCTGAGTGAAGATGATTACAACTCCGATGATGACCAAGTTGCCGGCAAAGCCGATCCTTGATTAAATGTATGGAAGTGTTCTTATTGTCTGTGCCTGTACATGAATTTCTGCTCTTTTAAAATGGACCATTAAAACACTCAATAAAACTGAAGGCTGGTGGAAAAATCCTTCCCCTTCTCTCTTAATTTGCCATTAATGTTCTGTAAATTATTCTACTCTGGATCAATGTTTCAGATATTCATTACTGCTGGGAGGGTCTAAATCAGGTTGCTAACCCTTTAATTGTGCTTGAACTTGCCATATTTTCGTGGGACTTGCTGGTCTCCACTCCACTCATGGATGTCTTTTGGTAGAGAACTTAGCTGTAGGTGATCGGAGGATAATTCTCGCCTTCTTCTGATAAGCTTGGAGAGTTACACTTGCAAATTTGACTGTGATTTTTATGAGATTTGTTGGGAGATCCTTGGTTGGTATCGATTAACTTAGTCGAATCAAGCTATAAATTCCACTAGTCTAATGATTCATGTTCTTTAATCAATCTTGTCGTGTTTTGTTTTTCCCTGGTGAAATTCCGTAGCTCTTAAGAGACTTTCAGAAAATGTCCGTTCTTTGGAAAGCGGAAAGATGCAAGTTAAAGGATTTGATTTTAAGACACTATTTTATATATATACATAAAATGGATCACCAAGCAACAAGGCCCCTATAGCTCAGTGGTAGAGCGTCAGTCTTGTAAACTGAAGGTCTGTAGTTCGATCCTGCATGGGGGCAAAGACCAACTGTTTTACCTTGTGATGATGTTTTTTGAAAATTTAGCAGAATAATATTTTTTTCAAAAAGATTTGGTGAAATAAAATATTTTAATTTAAACTCTATAGGCTAAAAGAACTAGTTAAATGATATTTTCAGTGTTGTCTATTTCCTTTTCTCTTTAAAAAACCATTTACGCCATCAATTTCTCTCTAAAAAAACCATTAAACACTTAAAATTTTCTTTTAAAGCAATCATTCTAGTCTCAAAGCATTTTAGATGTTTTTGTGTTGAAAATCCATCATCAACTTTGTTGTTGCTGTTATTAACCCTGAAGTTTTCAGCGTCATGTCACCGCCACCCTAACTTGTTTTCTAGTTTTATAAGCAAGATAAACATACTACGATGCTAAGAGTTTATGTTTGATTTAGTTGAAATGAATAATTGTTTAGATTTAATTTATGGTTTATGGTATACTTTATGATTTGTTGAATTAAAGTTAAATTAGTTAAGAATACCATAAATTATAGATGATTTGATGTAGTTGAACACGAAATAAGTCAAATAAACTATTTTAAGTAATTATGTGTTGTGTTTAATTGAGTTGTTGAATTGATTTTTGTGTGTATTTTTGGAATCAATTAATAACATAATTAACCATGCTTGATGATTTAATGCAAGAAAGCATAGATACAATATTTGCATGATGAACTACACTTCCCATTGAATTGTTTATAAGCTCACAATTTGGTATTTTCTTTGAATTGTACTAATTTACTATGAATTTGGGTTTAATTTAATGCAGTTGAGAATGAAAATATTAATCAGATTTCTTTTGTTGAATTATGTTTAATTATTGATGAATTTGCTTTAATGTTAAAATTTAGGGTTTTGATTGTATTTGATATGAATTTTGCCAATTAGTGTTAAGATGATGTAACTTAGTCACCATTATGTTTAATTGACAAGAATTTGCTTATTTATTTTTTACATAATGTCTTATAATATACTTATGTTATTTCATCATGGTGACACTATTATTCGTGATGTGAACAGTAGTATTACATACAATGATGTGAGAAATTTATCGTTAAATGATAATTTAGGCATGTCATGTGCATAAATGAAAGAAATCATTTGCCATAGACTTTAGGTGAAATTATAACTTAGAGGTGTCAAATTAATTAACATCAATATTACCATTCATGGATTATGTGTAATGATAATTTTGAAATAATAATTATTTTATTCACCCAAAATGCTTTGAATACGATGATATTGTACGTGAGTAGTCTATCAAAATCTATATGTGCTCTAAGTTTTATTAGTCCTTGAAATTTAGTTAGTATATGTGAAAACAATTTATTGTTGAATGGTTTATTATAAAAGATATATGATACCTTATTTAGCAATCCATTTGTTAATCAACATTGATTTGACTATTCTAAACCCAGTGGCAATAAGGATGATAACACACTAGATTTGAATGCGAGAATGAATGATGATGGTGATGATGATGATGATGTTAATAGTGAAATCATACATTCAACACCTAAATTTAAAGATGTTTTGTGGTCTAATTTTGTTGTTTCTAATAATTGAGCACTTAGTCATAGACATGTCATGAGGATATGAGTTGAAGGTTGGACAAACATTTAGTAGTGAAAATGATTTGATAATGTAGTTAAACGACAATACATTATACATTCATTTTAATATCAATTCCAATAGTCCAACTCTATATTTGTTCAATTACAAAGTTTGCAGGGACTTGAATGAAAGTGGTATTTGCATTGAGGATATCATTAAAGGCCGAAATCATTTGAGATTGCAAAACTAAAAGGATCACACACATGTTTTGACCTTTGTAAAATATAATCATTATCAACTTGATGCAATTTTTTTGTCATGATGGAAAATTATATTAAAAATAATTACTAATTTTAAAAGTATTTTTTATTTAGAAATATATTAGAATAATATTATATTATTTTAAATTTATTTTAAATATCAACATATTAAAATAAAATAAAAACAAAAAAAAAATCTTGAGAGAGAAATAAAAAATATTTGTTATTTTTTAAAAACTACACATTTTTGCGTTGACACAAAAGAGGTTTTGACATTACGTTTCAAAAGCGTTTTTGAAAAAAAATAATTTTTTTATTTATTTTTAGATCATTTTGGTGTCAAAATTAATTTTTAAAAAATAAAAAAATATCATTTTAATGTATTTCTGAATGAAAAATATTCTTAAAAACAACTTCAACCATATTTTATAAACAGACAAAAATGATCACTATAAAATACAAATCTATGGTTTCAATTATGCATGCACAACTAGGCATCGATTATAAATGCAACAAATGAGTGAATTTTTCTTGGTTACGAGTGTAAATACCAATATTTTAGGTTTTAATCAAGGTCAACGAATCAAGCAACCTTTGAAATCTTGGCATTTTCTTCCTAGCTCGAAGGGGTTAGATTTTTTTTATATATATCGTGTTAACAGTTGTTTTTTAAAATATATTTTGTATGAAAATATATTAAAATAATATATATATTTTTTTTAAAATTTATTTTTAATTTCAGAACATTAAAATAATTCAAAAAAACTAAAAACTAAAAATAAAAATATTGTTTTTAAAAAAACACCCTTAAAATACAAAGATAAACAAAGAAGTTCTAAGTAAAATGAGCTTAAAATGAATTTACCAGGACCGAAGTATACCCAACCATGGCCTCTGAGCCCAGCCATGACCGAACGTGCTTGATGGTTTTTCAAATTTTCTTTAAAATCCAAAAATGAAGCCAAATCCAAGACTTGGATGTGGATACAGCTTAAAAATGATACTTGAGCCCACTAACCACCCAAAGCAAGAAATAAAGTATTAACAAAGGAGCCCATCGTTTGCTTCGGTCCAAGCCCATTGTTTGCCTCGGGCCTAATATATATGGTCCACTAGATTTTTCATTCAAGAGAACAAGTTTACTGGACCAGAGAAAGCCCATGTTTCTAACGATGACATGACAGGCTGTCCTGCCAAAATTAGATTATTAGAATATTTACATGTAATTGAAAATGATTTTCCATTTCCTTAATAAATTGCGGGGCGGGGGGCAGCAGTCTACCATTTCTTTTTTGTTCCATGTATTAGCCTAATAGGTTTTGTTCTCAGCCAAAAAACAAGAACAATCATCTGCTTTCTTTTCATCAGATCATAATAATAATAATAAAAACATCTAGGTAAATATACCTTTCCCTTTTCTCACTTTAATTTCCATTTTATATGCTTATTATTTTTATTAGTTATTATATTTACTTTTGAAAATTTTCTGTCCATATTTTGAATTATCCATTTATCCATAAGAACCCTTCTAGTGTTTTTGGGTCAAGGGTTTTCGGTTCCTTTTGGTGGGTTCTGGCCATCTGGGTATATATTACTTCGTCAATCCTCGACTCGTCTAATGGGTTTCTAATAGATTCGTTATAGTATAGTTTACAAGGGATTTTTTTTTGTCAGTTTTTAAATGGCTAGATTGATTCTTCCATGCAAAAGTTCCTGTCTTGCAAAGACCAGTCTCTTGGGTTTCATCTCCTCTGCTCCTGTGATTACTCTCATCCTATTTCCTCGTTGATTGTTATATGCATCATTGTTTTTTTATCTGTTGGTGTTAATAATTTAATGAAAAGTATTGATTGATTGTTGGGACTCTCCTATGTTGTGTTGCTATAAATCAATTATTAGCACCCAGAAGGAGCATGGGGGTTAATGCTCTCTGTTGCTATGATTTGCACTAGCTTTATTAATGGTTTTACATCCTTCAAAGGATTTGTTCTATATGATTTCGAGTTTTAGCTTCTTGGGTTGTTACTTTCTCTTTTATTCGTTTATTCATCTTTTGACCTTGTTGGTGATTATGTCATAGATTTTTTGATGTCTGTTCATGCATCTCTTAATCCATTCATTTATATCCTGCAGCTCCGAGCTACCAGTAAACCTCGTTGCTTGCAGAATCCAGTAAGATATATCTCGAAACACAGAGGATTCATCAGTTCCGAGGTTTGCCCACTTTTTCCACGTGTGACCTTGAAAATTCAATAGGAAGTTTTGCTATGATTATATTGGCTTCAACTCATCCTTGTACTCCAAGTTCTGCCAATTTTCCTAACAAAATTGTTATCTAGGTTACCTTTCGAAGGAAGTACAAGTTTTCATACCCAGCATTGTATGTAAGTTATCATTCCTTGGTTTCTTCTTGTCTGTCTAGATACCACTTGTCAGAGCATTCACACACCATATTCACGCCCACTGCATGCACACTCCTTCATACACCCTGTAAAGTGTCTTGGAAAATTTTGTTTTTTCCATGATTGATTTGTTTTGCTTGGTGTTTGTTTCATGCATGTACATGACCTTATTGTGCATTCCTTGACATGTTTGCAGAGATATAAGCAAGACAGAAGGAGGCTAATTTGTGCAGTCGCCACAGAACCATTACCCAAGCAGGTTGAAGAATCAAAAATGGACACCCCAAAAGAAATCTTTCTCAAGGATTACAAGTTGCCTGACTACTACTTTGACTCGGTATGCAAAAACATGCTCCAGTTTGGAATATAGACATCCAGGACTCTAAATTTCTTTCTTTGGCTTTCACTTATCCTCCTATACTTGTATCCTTATCTTAGGTGGGTTTGACATTTTTGCTGGGTGAAGAGAAAACAATTGTTAGCTCGAAAATAACTGTTTTACCCAGAGTTGAAGGTAACTATTAAGGCCATCCTTTGCTCAAAGAATTTGATCAGACACCTGTCGGAAACTTGCAAAAGTGGTTCTTACAATGGAAGTTCTTACCATAGCAATGGCTAATCAAACTCTAACTGTCGAACAGGCTCTTCCTCTCCGCTAGTTTTGGATGGAGCAGACCTGAAGCTGCTTTCAGTTAAAGTCAATGGTGAGGAGCTGAAGGTATGTATATTTCATGCTTACAAATGTCGGCTTAGCTTGTGGATTTTTCCACTTGACTATATTGGAAAGCTTTTTTGATTTATTGATCGTGATAGGCTACTCCCCTCTTTCCTAAAGGAGGTTCTATAATGCTATACCTTTTCCATTTTTTGCATTTTATTAGTCCTGGGATACTGACATCCAATTAGAACACTTTCCATTTTGTGATGTTTGGCACTTTCTTCATTTTCTTTCGTCATCTCTCTCTGTTTTTTTCTCTGCTTTCATTTTTTGGGGCGTGAGGGTTTAATCAGATAATTTGGTGATGATTTAACTCAACTTTTTTCGTGCTTTTCTTTTCTTTCCAGAATGGAGATTATCATTTGGAATCACGCCATTTAACAATCCTATCACCACCTTCTGGTAAATTTACATTGGAAATTGTTACTGAGATATATCCCCATAAGAACACGTCATTGGAGGTGCAACATCTTTTCTCTCTTCCTTTTCACACATGACTCTTTTGACTGTTTGCTCAATTTGAAGTTGCACTATCCTTTTTCTCTTTAGGGACTGTACAAGTCATCTGGGAATTTCTGCACTCAATGTGAAGCAGAGGGTTTCCGCAAAATTACATATTATCAGGTTAATTCATGGGAGAACCATTTAACTTTATCGATTCATACTTCTAAATACCACTTTGAATTATTTTATTTCAATCTGTTCACAGGATCGCCCTGATATAATGTCAAAATACACTGTCCGGATTGAAGCTGATAAGTCTTTGTACCCAGTATTGCTATCTAATGGAAATCTCCTGGAACAAGGAGACCTTGAGGTGAATTTACCGGTTATGTAGAATAGCCTCCACCATCAACCAAAAAAAATATTAATAACTATCAAATTGCTTCTTCTCTGGCTCTGTTGCAGGGTGGTAAGCATTATGTTCTCTGGGAGGATCCCTTCAAGAAACCTTGCTATTTGTTTGCATTGGTTGCCGGACAGCTGGAGAGCAGAGATGACGTATTTGTTACCCGTTCTGGTCGAAATGTGTCACTAAGAATTTGGACCCCTGCACAAGATGTACCCAAGACAGCACACGCCATGTATTCACTTAAAGCAGCAATGAAATGGGATGAGGATGTTAGTATCTTCCTATCTAACCCATTATTTAACAATTACCTCAAACCTAGCTTCTGGGTTTTAGTGTTAAAGTCTTGCCATTTTATCATGTAACTCTGCAAACAGGTTTTTGGTCTTGAATATGACCTGGATCTCTTTAACATTGTTGCTGTCCCTGATTTTAACATGTAAGTTGCGTTCTTAGTTTCATAAAACGTGCTCATATAATAGTCCTTATCTTGTTTGATCTATATAATGGTGACAAATAATGTTAGCTTCATGCACTTAAGACACTGACACGACCTTGTTTCTGATTGATTGTCAGGGGAGCCATGGAGAACAAAAGTTTGAATGTTTGTCATCTAACTTTTCTCGAGTTCATCATCATTAATATTTGTTTATTTTATATCCTTATTAACACAAAAAACACATTGTTCTTATCTATCTGGATTGCCTTTTGGCAGATTTTCAATTCCAAGCTTGTTTTGGCATCCCCAGAAACTGCTTCAGATGCAGATTATGCTGCAATTCTCGGGGTTATTGGCCATGAGGTTTGTTATGATATAACAAGAGTATTTTTTAAAACTTTTTGTATGATTCCGAGGAATGTATTGTTTTGACTTGAGATTTTTGTCTAAATTCTATCTGCAGTATTTTCACAACTGGACAGGCAACAGGTGGGCTTCTAGTCCGCCCAATTTTGATCCTGTCTTTATGCCTTTGTTATTGCATTCTATTTTCATATGCAGTGAAATAAGATTTGTGTGGTTGCAACATGTTAGTAGTGGATTTCTTGTTCTGCTGGTCATGGAGATGAATGCATTTTAATTGCTTTTGTTTTATCTGAACTACTACAGTATGCACTGAAACTTAAATTAAGTGATATCTGAATAAATGCAGAGTGACTTGTCGTGACTGGTTCCAGCTGAGCTTGAAGGAAGGTCTAACTGTATTTCGTGATCAGGTGGAACTCTCTTCTTTCCTATATAATGAGTGGCAATTTCATAGTCACATTGCACCTTTATTTATTCTTGAAAATCTTACAACATTGCTAGGAGTTTTCATCTGATATGGGAAGCCGCACTGTGAAGAGGATCTCTGATGTTTCAAGGCTTCGGATTTCTCAGTTCCCACAGGTTCTTTCGTCTCCTTTTTCATTTTATTTGTAGCGATGACTTAAGTGTTAATCTACCAGGTGTTTAAATTACTTGCACAATTAAAAGTTGATACATGAGTATGCTTTCTCAATAATTTCACATGGATTCTGTTAAAACAGACTATCTGCAAGCACTAACAAAGCTATTTTGTAATCATTCAGGATGCTGGTCCTATGGCTCACCCAGTGCGCCCACATTCATATATCAAGGTATGAAATCTTCTTATTTATCAAAGGACTTTTCTGGCAAACTACCTGCTTGCTTTAAACCTAATTTTTAGTTGTGCACTGTATTCAATGTCACTGCTTTTTTATCTGCAGATGGACAACTTCTACACAGGTTAGTTTCTGCTCTGTATGACTTATTCAGTCAAAGCTTCATAAAAAAACTTGTCTTTCAAGTGGTTTGGAATTTGGTTTTCATTTAACTTTTTTGATATTTGGCTTTCTTTTGCAATGATGTTGGGTTCATTCTGATATGGGACTTTTGACCACCTACAATTTGCAGTGACGGTATGGTTTGGAAATTTATGGATGTATATTTTAAATTTGTCCAGTTTTCCTACTTTCACGAAGTGCAGTTACCTAATTGTTAGTCTTTTGGTTTTTCTTTTCTTTTTCTCTTTGTTGCAGGTGTATGAAAAGGTATGATAGTGTTTTTGTCTTGTGTATACATATGCATGTGTGTGGATAAGGAGCACTGTTGATGAATCAGATGCTTATTTTTGTGTATTAGGGAGCGGAAGTTGTCAGGATGTACAAAACCTTATTAGGGAGTCAAGGTTTCAGAAAGGTAGAAAATAATCCAAACTGATTATTATGTGATTATCAGCTTTACCATTTAACTGTGCATCCATTAAAATTTTACCAGAATTTTATTTTTATTTTTATTTTTCATATTTCAGGGCATGGATCTTTATTTTAAAAGACATGATGCTCAAGCTGTGACATGTGAAGACTTTTTTGCTGCCATGCGAGATGCAAATGATACAGATTTTGCTAATTTCTTGCTATGGTATAGACCTACCTTTTATTTTCTTGGAATTACCCTCTGCTTGTTTTATGCTTAGCTTGGAATGTAATAAAATTACAGGTACTCCCAAGCCGGTACACCTCTGGTGAAAGTTAAGTCATCTTATGACGCTGAAGCTCATACTTTCACCTTAAAGTTCAGGTATACATGCTAACTTCTTTGCAAGAGCCATAATCTTCCTTCCTTTGTCTTGTGGTATGACTGAACCTTGAATCTTGATATTCCACAGTCAAGAAGTACCAGCAACGCCAGGGCAACCAGTTAAAGAACCCATGTTCATTCCTGTGGTATTAGGGCTGCTGGACACAAATGGCAAGGACATGCCACTCTCGTCTGTGTATCATGATGGAGCATTGAAGTCTATTGCAAGTGACAGTCAACCAGCCTACAGTACAATTCTTAGAGTAACCAAGGTGAGAGCACACTAGTGAACCCATGCTTGCTTTATCTTTATATGTTTTAGTTTCTCCTTGGATATCTTGTTAACTGCAGTTTCTTTCCGATGTCCTATTTTTTTATTTTTTTGCCAGATTTGGCCAAGCATCAAAATGGTTTTGTCAGATTTTTCATGGTTGGTTGAGCTTGTAGTTATTCATACGAATTAGTGGTGTTCGTGGCAGTAACTGTGGTTGATGTTAGTTAGTAGTTGTATTTCTCTTGAGAACATTCAGCAAGATGCCCAAACAAAAAAACTTATAATGTGAAATGACCCACTGATGCTTTATTGTGATTTTTATTTCTTGAGATTAAAAAGAAAGGAATTTATACCATGCATCATTTTTATTAATAAGAAGTGAATTTACTGCTGATGCTTCACAGAAAGAGGAGGAATTTGTTTTCTCTGATATACCTGAGCAGCCAGTGCCTTCTCTATTGCGGGGTTTCAGCGCACCAATCCGTCTTGAATCTGATCTCTCTGACAGTGAACTGTTTTTCCTCCTCGCTCATGACTCAGACGAATTCAACCGGTTTGTCTATCTCTAAGCATTTGTGCCATTTTTTTTTTTACATTAAAGTGAGTGATGGAAACGTGTTTATATTCTTTTTTATTTTTGTTTCAGATGGGAGGCTGGACAAGTCTTGGCTAGAAAACTGATGCTCAGCTTAGTCATGGATTTCCAACAAGGGAGACCATTGGCTCTGAACCCAAAGTATGTGCAAGGACTAAGAAGCATACTTAGTGACTCGAATTTGGATAAGGTATGGCCAGCGTTTTTTCCTCATCCTTCCCCACTTGTTTGGGGGGAGGGAGGAGGTAGAAGATTCATGCACCAGAATAGATAGAATTTGTAAAGCTCTAATGAGGCTTAATCTTTTTGTTTATCCAGGAATTTATTGCAAAGGCATTAACACTACCAGGTGAAGGAGAAATAATGGACATGATGGATGTTGCTGATCCTGACGCTGTTCATGCTGTTCGATCTTTCATCAGGAAGCAGCTTGCATCTGAACTGAAATCAGAGTTCTTACGCACAGTATGGCCAGTTACCCTGGGTTTGCTTTTTTCGCACTTCATGTCTCCACTTCTTGATTAATCACTTATGGGTGAATGAATTTGCTGTACTTCACAGGTCGAAAACAATAGGAGCTCAGAAGAGTATGTGTTTAACCATCCTAACATGGCTAGGCGTGCTCTAAAGAATATTGCCCTTGGTCTGTGTCTTGTCTTGGTCGTGTTTCTTGGCATCATGGCGTTTAATGTTTCTAGATTATTATAGTTACTAATTTAAGTTGTTACACATCTTTTCCACCATCTGCAGCATATCTTGCATCTCTTGAAGACAAGGAGTTAACCGAGCTTGCATTGCATGAGTACAAAACTGCCACAAATATGACGGATCAATTTGCAGCTTTGGCAGCCATAGCCCAGAATCCTGGGAAATCTCGTGACGAAGTACTTGCTGACTTCTACACCAAGTGGCAGGATGAATATTTGGTGAATCTCTTGCTGAGTGCTATTTATTTTTCTTGTTTTTGTTTTTGCCTTTTTCAACCAAGGGACAAATATATTTGGAAAACAATGACTTCCATGAGGCTATTATGTCATTGGAAGCTATTGCAAGGGACAAGCGATGGAGTAATTTTGTTATTTCTTGTTGGATAATCTGTTCTCTCTTTCTGTTAGGTTGTGAATAAATGGTTTGCCCTTCAAGCCATGTCTGATGTTCCTGGTAATGTTGAGAATGTCTGTAACCTCTTGAATCATCCAGCATTTGATCTGCGCAATCCAAACAAGGTATGCAATCATCAATAACTGTCTATGTCTGTTTGTGTGCACCACCTTCATGCGTCAATTTCAAAGGTTTGATTGAAATTGAACCCTTTGTGTGTGATATGCAGGTATACTCACTCATTGGAGGATTCTGTGGCTCTCCTGTGAATTTCCATGCAAAGGACGGGTCTGGCTACAAGTTCTTGGGGGAGATTGTTGTGCAACTGGACAAAATTAATCCTCAGGTCTGTTTCTATTACATCCATTGAGTAGGAAGTAAATTGTCATTATCAGTATGCACATAGGATTGATCATTTGTATCTGTTTGTTCAATAACCTCCGTGGATTCAGGTGGCCTCCCGCATGGTGTCAGCCTTCTCAAGATGGAAACGCTACGATGAAACCCGTCAAAACCTTGCCAAGGTGAGTATCTGGTGCCATTTTTTCTGTGGATTCAGCTGTTTAGAATAACCATCCAAAAGCATTGATGTTGCACAAATCAGATTTACCTTTGAGATTTGTTGTTGGCTGGCATGTTAATTTGTTGCCAAATTGGCACGGTTCAATGCAGGCACAGCTGGAGATGATCGTGTCTGCCAATGGACTGTCAGAGAATGTATTTGAGATCGCCTCAAAAAGTTTAGCTGCTTAGATGGCTAAAATTTGCAGGCTGCAGTTGTTTCCCATCGGTGCTGGCGATAGTGATATAGGAAATAAACGTGTGCTTGGCACATTTGCAAGATCACCATTATAAGCGTGCTGTCCTCATTATGTATGGAAGAGACAGGTTTCTGTAACAAACAGATATCTTGACATGAAGTATTTCGCAAAATAACACCCTACTGAATGCTTTTTTTCTTCTTGGTTTGGTGAATTGAATGCCACGCAAAATGTCTGAAGCACTAGCATGTATCTAGCTAGGGATAAGTCATTACCTACGGGGATAAGTGGGTTCCATGATCTTTTGTTTGGTGATCCGTGAAGTATTTTTTGTCAAATTAAGATTACAAGATCTTCTTGTCATATTCATATGCCATGATGTTCAAAAATAAAATATAAAAACATTTTTTTGATATATCTTTAGATAAAAAAATGTTTAAAAAACAACTGGTTTTACAATGTTAATAATAAATGAATTCCACGAATTATATGTCAATCCAATGGTTACGATTAATTTACCATGGATTATTGAGATCCCTACTTGGGCACGGGCAATTTGCGGGCCCTTTGACACGTGTCAACCGTTTAACCTGCCATTAAAGGGTTGAAAACATGATCATTTGTGCCATGTATTGTAATTTTATAGAATTGAATTAATTTCCTGGCAAAATTGATGGTGTTTTTACCCATATCTTTAATTCTATAAAAGACGATGAAATAAATAAATTACAAAACTCATTTTTTAATCACTTTAATATTAAAAAAATAAAGAAAAAAGTAATAACAAAATTTAAAAAAAAATACATCAATTATTATTGTAATCCTCACATACTTTTTGCTATTAATTTATGATGATAATAATCAGGTCTTGCTGGTTACTCCACCTGCTCATAGACCTTTGTTTGGTGATTGGTGACCTCTTTAGAAATTCTTCGAAAGCCACAGGGGTTTGTAATTAATAATAATTTTGATATTTTTCACATCAAGATTAAGGAATTATGATAATTTAATCGGTGGAACATTTATCTCACTAATTATACCAACCCCATACCATCTTCTGTATCGAAAATTGGATTAGTTTTGGGGGACAAGGAGGGTAAAAGTAATCTTGAGCGGAATTCTCAACGCGCACAAATACATTTAAATAAAAAAAAAAAGAGAGAGGATGGGACACTACATGCAAGGTAGTCAAAATCGCGAGTACGATTTTGCGAGTTGGCTCCGAAAACCTGGTTGGACCGGAAAGAAAAATCGAAACCGGTCAAACTCGGTCAAACTCGTAGAAAAATCGTTCAAAATCGTAGAAAAATCGTAAAAAAATCGTAGAAAAATCGTAGAATAATAATAATAATAAAAAATAATAATATTTAATTATATTTAAATTCATTTTTTAAATTTAAATATAATTAAAAATAATAATTTTTGTACGGACATTTTACGATCTTTCTACGATTTTACGATCCGATTTTTCGGATCCCTTTCCGATCCGTTTCAAAATCTCGATTTTGACTGCCATGACTACATGAACAAGCTACCTTCTTTTGACCTAATGGGTTGACAAATGGATGCAATAATTGGAAAACGGCAATCTCTGGTTTGATGAAGTGTAGGTTTGTTTCTGTGGTCTGAAAATATTTGAATACTAGATAATTGCCCGCGCGTTGCCGCGGGTATTTTTTTGTATATAATTTAACATAATTAAATTTACAACGATAAATTTATATGATATAAGTAAATAAAAATTATAGATTAAAAGATAAAATGTTTAAAATTTTGAGTTGAGTTTGTCACGTAAGCATAGATTACATTTTTTAGAATATAGGTATTGCGCCATAAACTATCACAAAAGAGCGCGCACTAACATTAGAAAAAAGAACAAAATATTTGAATGAGAAATTTTTTTTTTACTGAAATCATTATTGTGCAGATAATAAAATTATAAAAATCAATTAATAGAAAGAGCAAATAAAAAATAAAACGGAAAAGGAAGCAATATTAATTTAAAATATTATCACAATAGCAACATCGGAGTCTTAATATCTAAAATTATTATTGCCACCAGAGTAAAAAAAAAATTAAATTATACCGAGGGAAAAAAATAAAAAGCATGAACAAAACAGCAAGCAAGAAAAACAAATTAAAAATTATTATTATTATTATAATTATTATGAAAGAATAAATAATCACTATTATTATAATATTAATAATAATCATTATTATTATTATTCTTATAATTATTATTATTATTATGTTAATAATGAAAGAAACATAAATAAATAAAAGACTAAAAATATCCCAGAAACTTTGACAAAAGATAAAAAAATTTAAATTATTTTTATCATTGCTATTACCGGAAAAACAAAAAATTATCAAATTATCGGGAGGGAAAAAAAATAACAAAAGAGTAAGAATGAAAAATAATTAAATCATGATTATTATTATTATTATTATTATTATTATTATTATTATTATTATTATTATTATTATTATTATTGTTGTTGTTGTTGTTGTTGTGTTAAATACACTTATATATACATGGACAAAAGTAGGGATTAAAAAAATAAAAGTGTAAGGGCTGAAATGAAAATCAAATATAAAGGGATTAAATTAAAAAATTAAAAGTCAAAGGGCTGAAATGCAAGTTACATTTATTGTCAATTGAAATCAGAGGACAAAATTGCAAAAATCGGAAATTTTGTACCGAATTGATTGAGTTATATATAGCCAACCCGGAAATTGAAAGTATAAGGACTGAAGTGAAACTTTCACATTCAATCAATTAAAATCGGAGGACCCAATTGAACAAAATCAAAATTTATATCAAAGAATTGAGGAACAAAAACGAAATTCAAAGTGCAGGGACCGAAGTGAATCGTAACGAAACATGGGGGACTCTCCTGCACATTGACGTGCAGGAGAGAGAGAAAACGTGGCCGGCGACTTCAACCGGCCTCCGCCGCGTCCACGGACATCTGGTGGTTACACGCACCACCGCGGGAGGAAGAAAACGCGGCGGCGCATCGTTCTGTCCTCCGCTAGACAATTTCCGGCCACAGGAGGAGGCCGCACGCGCCGTCGAAACAGGGCATGAGGCGGAAAACCGCCTGGCGCGTGCGCCTCACGCCCTGACAGACGCCGATTAAATAATTCCAAAAATAGGCCCAATTACCGTTCTACCCCTGCACCCAATTCATGGTTTTTGTCTTATTAGGGGCTAAAATAGTCTTTAGCCATTTCAGAAAATAATAAATAAATCAAAAGTTGCGGCGGACCGGGCCGGTCCGGCCGCGCGCAATTACGCCGGTGCCCCTGATCCGGAAGCCTTATTTTGTCTTATTACCGGGGACGAAATAGTCAATACACTGTTCACAACTGAATATTTAAAAAAAAAAAGAAAAAAAAGAGGAAAAACCGAAATTGGCCCCGCTCGGTCAGCCTCCTTTGCCGCGCGGGTGAAGGCCAAAACGGGACGCGCACTGTCGCAATCCACAGTGTTTACTGAGAAGAGCAACAGTGCACAATCCCACGCCTTTTATCTTTTTTGTAATATATGTTCAATTAAATTTTTTTATTTATTTTGATATTTAAAATTATTTCAAAAAAAAAAACATTGTTTTAATATATTTTAAAAAAAAACTTTAAAATACAAGTATTATATAACACTTGCAATGACTCTTCACACTGATCATCAGATCTCATGTATGGCGCAGCAAGGTATCACGGCATTCCCTAATTTGTTAGGATTGAACTAGTGTAGATTCGTAATTTAATTCTCCTTGAATTTTTTTTTCCTTCCTTGTATCAGACTTTTCTAAACCATGATCACTTCATCACTTTTTAACTTGATGAAGCACGTTTACAAAAAAAGCCTAGCGTGAATGTTATTGCTCTCTGTTGCTATTATTTGCACTAGCTTTGTTAATGGTTTTACATCCTTCAAAGGATTTGTTCTATATGATTTCGAGTTTTAGCTTCTTGGGTTGTTACTTTCTCTTTTATTCATCTTTTGAACCTTGTTGGTGATCATGTAATAGATTTTTTGATGTTTGGTCATGCATATCTTATCCATTCATTTATATCCTGCAGCTCCGAGCTACCAGTAAACCTCGTTGCTTGCAGAATCCAGTAAGAAATATCTCGAAACACAGAGGATTCATCAGTTCCGAGGTTTGCCCACTTTTCCACATCTGACCTTGAAAATTCAATCGGAAGTTTTTCTATGATTATATCGGCTTCAACTCATCCTTGTATTCCAAGTTCTGCCAATTTTTCTAACAAAATTGTTATCCAGGTTACCTTTCGAAGGAAGTACAAGTTTTCATACCCAGCATTGTATGTAAGTTGTCATTCCTTGGTTTCTTCTTGTCTGTCTAGATACCACTTGTCAGAGCATTCACACACCATATTCACGCCCACTCCTTCATACACCCTGTGAAGTGTCTTGGGAAATTGTGTGTTTTTTTGGTGATTGATTTGTTTTGCTTGGTGTTTGTTCTTGCATGTGTATGACCTTATTGTGCATTCCTTGACATGTTTGCAGAGAGATAAGCAAGATAGAAGGAGGCTAATTTGTGCAGTCGCCACAGAACCATTACCCAAGCAAGTTGAAGAATCCAAAATGGACACCCCAAAAGAAATCTTTCTCAAGGATTACAAGTTGCCTGACTACTACTTTGACTCGGTATGCAAAAACTTGCTCCAGTTTGGAATATAGACATCCAGGACTCTAAATTTCTTTCTTTGGCTTTCACTTATCCTCCTATACTTGTATCCTTATCTTAGGTGGGTTTGACATTTTTGCTGGGTGAAGAGAAAACAATTGTTAGCTCGAAAATAACTGTTTTACCCAGAGTTGAAGGTAACTATTAAGGCCATCCTTTGCTCATAGAATTTGATCAGACACCTGTCGGAAACTTGCAAAAGTGGTTCTTACAATGGAAGTTCTTACCATAGCAATGGCTAATCAAACTCTAATTTTCGAACAGGCTCTTCCGCTCCGCTAGTTTTAGATGGAGCAGACCTGAAGCTGCTTTCAGTTAAAGTCAATGGCGAGGAGCTGAAGGTATGTATATTTCACTCTTACAAATGTTGGCTTAGCTTGCGGATTTTTCCACTTGACTGTATTGGAAAACGTTTTTGATTTTTTGATCCTGTTAGGCTACTCCCCTCTTTCCTAAAGGAGGTTTGATAATGTTTTACCTTTTCCATTTTTTTGCATTTTATTAGTCCTGGGATACTGACACCCAATTAGAACACTTTCCATTTTGTGATGTTTGGCACTTTCTTCATTTTCTTTCGTCATCTCTCTCTCTCTATGCTTTTTTTCTCTGCTTTCATTTTTTGGAGCGGGAGGGTTTAATAAGATAATTTGGTGATGATTTCACTCCACTTTTTTCGTGCTGTTCTTTTTTTCCAGAATGGAGATTATCATTTGGAATCACGCCATTTAACAATCCTATCACCACCTTCTGGTAAATTTACGTTGGAAATTGTTACTGAGATATATCCCCAGAAGAACACGTCATTGGAGGTGCAACATCTTTTCGCTCTTCCTTTTCACAGATGACTCGTATGACTGCTTGCTCAATTTGAAGTTGCGCTATCCTTTTTCTCTTTAGGGACTGTACAAGTCATCTGGGAATTTCTGCACTCAATGTGAAGCAGAGGGTTTCCGCAAATTTACATATTATCAGGTTAATTCATGGGAGAACCATTTAACTTTATTGATTCATAGTTTCATACTTCTAAATACCACTTTGAATTATTTTATTTTAATGTGTTCACAGGATCGCCCTGATATAATGTCAAAATACACTGTCCGGATTGAAGCTGATAAGTCTTTGTACCCAGTATTGCTATCTAATGGAAATCTCTTGGAACAAGGAGACCTTGAGGTGAATTTACCTGTTATGTAGAATAGCCTCCACCGTCTACAAAAAAAATAAGTTAATAACTATCAAATTGCTTCTTCTCTGGCTCTGTTGCAGGGTGGTAAGCATTTTGTTCTCTGGGAGGATCCCTTCAAGAAACCTTGCTATTTGTTTGCATTGGTTGCTGGACAGCTGGAGAGCAGAGATGATGTATTTGTTACCCGTTCTGGTCGAAATGTGTCACTAAGAATTTGGACCCTTGCACAAGATGTACCCAAGACAGCACATGCCATGTATTCACTTAAAGCAGCAATGAAATGGGATGAGGATGTTAGTATCTTCCTATGGAACCCATTATTTAAAAATTACCTCAAACCTAACTTCTGGGTTTTAGTGTTCAAGTCTTGCCATTTTATCATGTAACTCTGCAAACAGGTTTTTGGTCTTGAATATGACCTGGATCTCTTTAACATTGTTGCTGTGCCCGATTTTGACATGTAAGTTGCGTTCTTAGTTTCATAAAACGTGCTCATATAATAGCCCTTATCTTGTTTGATGTATATAATGGTGACAAATAATGTTAGTTTCATGCACTTAAGACACTCACACGACCTTGTTTCTGATTGATTGTCAGGGGAGCCATGGAGAACAAAAGTTTGAATGTTTGTCATCTAACTTTTCCCAAGTTATTCATCATTTATATTTGTTTATTTTATCTTCTTATTAACACAAAAAACACGTTCTTATCTATCTGGATTGCCTTTTGGCAGATTTTCAATTCCAAGCTTGTTTTGGCATCCCCAGAAACTGCTTCAGATGCAGATTATGCTGCAATTCTCAGGGTTATTGGCCATGAGGTTTGTTATGATATAACAAGAGCATTTTTTAAAACTTTTTGTATGATTCCGAGGAATGTATTGTTTTGACTTGAGATTTTTGTCATGACTCTATCTCTGCAGTATTTTCACAACTGGACAGGCAACAGGTGGGCTTCTAGTCCTCCCAATTTTTATCCTGTCTTTATGCCTTTGTTGTTGCATTCTATTTTCATATGCTGTGAAATAAGATTTATGTTATTGCAACATGTTAGTAGTGGATTTCTTGTTCTGCTGGTCATGGAGATGAATGCATTTTAATTGCCTTTGTTTGTGAACTACTACAGTATCCACTGAATCTTAAATTAAGTGATATCTGAATAAATGCAGAGTGACTTGTCGTGACTGGTTCCAGCTGAGCTTAAAGGAAGGTCTAACTGTATTTCGTGATCAGGTGGAACTCTCTTCTTTCCTATATAATGAGTTGCAATTTCAAAGTCACATTACACCTCTATTTATTCTTGAAAATCTTACAACATTGCTAGGAGTTTTCATCTGATATGGGAAGCCGCACTGTGAAGAGGATCTCCGATGTTTCGAGGCTTCGGATTTCTCAGTTCCCACAGGTTCTTTTGTGTTTTTTTTCATGTTTTTGGGAGCGATGACTTAAGCGTTCATCTATCAAATGTTTAAATTACTTGCACAATGATAAGTTGATGCATGCGTATGCTTTCTCAATAATTTCACATGGATTCTGATACAACAGAGTATCTGCAAGCACTAACAAAGCTATTTTGTAATCATTCAGGATGCCGGTCCTATGGCTCACCCAGTGCGCCCACATTCATATATCAAGGTATCAAATCTTGTTATATATCAAAGGCCTTTTCTGGCAAACAATCTGCTTGCTTTAAACCTAATTTTTAGTTGTGCACTGTATTGAATGTCACTGCTTTTTTATCTGCAGATGGACAACTTCTACACAGGTTAGTTTCTGCTATGTATGACTTATTCAGTAAAAGTTTCATAAAGCTCTTATCTTGCAAGTGGTTTGGAATTTGGTTTTCTTTTAACTTTTTTGATATTTGGCTTTCTTTTGCAATGATGTTGGGTTCATTCTGATATGGGACTTCTGACCACCTACAATTTGCAGGGACGGTATGGTTTGGAAATTTATGAATGTATATTTTAATTTTGTCCAGTTTTCTCCCTTTCATGACAGCCAGTTACCTAATTGTCTGTCTTTTGTTTTTTCTTTTCTTTTCTTTTTTCTCTTTGTTGCAGGTGTATGAAAAGGTATGATATCGTTTTTGTCTTGTGTATACGTATGCATGTGTGTGGATAAGGAGCAATGTTGATGCATCAGATGCTTATTCCTGTGTATCAGGGAGCGGAAGTTGTCAGGATGTACAAAACCTTATTAGGGAGTCAAGGTTTCAGAAAGGTAGAAAATAATCCAAACTGATTCATATGTGATTATCAGCTTTACCATAAAACTGTGCGTCCATGAAAATTTTACCAGAATTTTATTTTTATTTTTCATATTTCAGGGCATGGATCTTTATTTTAAAAGACATGACGCTCAAGCTGTGACATGTGAAGATTTTTTTGCTGCCATGCGAGATGCAAATGATACAGATTTTGTGAATTTCTTGCTATGGTATAGACCTGCCTTTTATTTTGTTGGAATTACCCTCTGCTTGTTTTATGCTTTTCTTGGAATGTTATAAAATTACAGGTACTCCCAAGCCGGTACACCTCTGGTGAAAGTTAAGTCATCTTATGATGCTGAAGCTCATACTTTCACCTTAAAGTTCAGGTATACCTGATAACTTTCTTGCAAGAGCCATAATCTTCCTTGCTTTTTCTTGTGGTATGACTGAACCTTGAATCTGGATATTCCACAGTCAAGAAGTACCAGCAACGCCAGGGCAACCAGTTAAAGAACCCATGTTCATTCCTGTGGTATTAGGGCTGCTGGACACAAATGGCAAGGACATGCCACTGTTGTCGGTGTATCATGATGGAGCATTGAAGTCTATTGCAAGTGACAGTCAACCACCCTACAGTACAATTCTTAGAGTAACCAAGGTGAGAGCACACTGGTGAAACCATGATTGCCGTATCTTTATAAGTTTTAGTTTCTCCTTGGATATCTTGTTAACTGCAGTTTCTTTCCAATGTCCTATTTTTTATTGTTTTGCCAGATTTGGCCAAGCATCAAAATGGTTTTTTCAGATTTTTCATGGTTGGTTGAGCTAGTAGTTATTCATACGAATTAGCGGTGCTTGTGGATCTATTATATAGATGGCAGTAGCTGCGGTTGATGTTAGGTAGTAGTTGTATTTCTCTTGAGAACATTCAGCAAGATGCACAAACAAAAAAGCTTATAATGTGAAATGACCCCCACTGAAGCTTTATTGTGATTTTTATTTCTTGAGATTAAAAAGAAAGGAATTTATACCATGCATCATTTTTATTAATAAGAAGTGAATTTACTGCTGATGCTTCACAGAAAGAGGAGGAATTTGTTTTCTCTGATATACCTGAGAAGCCAGTACCTTCTTTATTGCGGGGTTTCAGTGCACCAATCCGTCTTGAATCTGATCTCTCTGACAGTGAACTGTTTTTCCTCCTCGCTCATGACTCAGACGAATTCAACCGGTTTGTCTATCTCTAAGCATTTGTGCCATTTGATTTACATTAAAGTGAGTGATGGAAACATGTTTATATTCCTTTTTATTTTGGTTTCAGATGGGAGGCTGGACAGGTCTTGGCTAGAAAACTGATGCTCAGCTTAGTCATGAATTTCCAACAAGGGAGACCATTGGCTCTTAACCCAAAGTATGTGCAAGGACTAAGAAGCATACTTAGTGACTCGAACTTGGATAAGGTATGGCCAGTGTTTTTTCCTCATCTTTCCCCACTTCTTTGGGGGCAGGGAGGAGGTAGAAGATTCAAGCACCAGGATAGATAGAATTTGTAAAGCTCTAATGAGGCTTAATCTTTTTGTTTATCCAGGAATTTATTGCAAACGCATTAACACTACCAGGTGAAGGAGAAATAATGGACATGATGGATGTTGCTGATCCTGACGCTGTTCATGCTGTTCGGTCTTTCATCAGGAAGAAGCTTGCATCTGAACTGAAATCAGAGTTTTTACGCACAGTATGGCCAGTTACCCTGGGTTTGCTTTTTGTGCACTTCATGTCTCCACTTCTTGATTAATCACTTATGGGTGAATGAATTTGCTGTTCTTCACAGGTCGAAAACAATAGGAGCTCAGAAGAGTATGTGTTTAACCATCCTAACATGGCTAGGCGTGCTCTAAAGAATATTGCCCTTGGTCTGTGTGTCTCGTCTTGATCTTGTGTTTCTTGGCATCACGGTGTTTAATGTTTCTAGATTATTATAGGTACTAATTTAAGCTGTCACACCTGTCTTTTCCACCATCTGCAGCATATCTTGCATCACTTGAAGACCGGGAGTTAACTGAGCTTGCATTGCATGAGTACAAAACTGCCACAAATATGACCGAGCAATTTGCAGCTTTGGCAGCCATAGCCCAGAATCCTGGGAAAACTCGTGATGAAGTACTTGCTGACTTCTACACCAAGTGGCAGGATGATTATTTGGTGGATCTCTTGCTGAGTGCTATTTATTTTCATGTTTTTTTTTTTTTTTTTTTTTTTTTTGCCTTTTTTCACCAAGAGAGAAATATATTTGGAAAACAATGACTTCCATGAGGCTATTATGTCATTGGAAGCCATTGTTGGATAATCTGTTCTCTCTTTCTGCTAGGTTGTGAATAAATGGTTTGCCCTTCAAGCCATGTCTGATGTTCCTGGTAATGTTGAGAATGTCCGCAAGCTCTTGAATCATCCAGCATTTGATCTGCGCAATCCAAACAAGGTATGCAATCATCAATACCTGTCTATGTTTATTTGTGTGCCTCACCTTCACGCGTCAATTTCAAAGGTTTGATTGAAATTGAACCCTTTATGTGTGATATGCAGGTATCCTCACTCATTGGGGGATTCCGTGGCTCTCCTGTGAATTTCCATGCAAAGGACGGGTCTGGCTACAAGTTCTTGGGGGAGATTGTTGTGCAACTGGACAAAATTAATCCTCAGGTCTGTTTCTATTACATCCATTGAGTAGGAAGTAAATTGTCATTATCACTATGCACATAGGATTGATCATTTGTATCTGTTTGTTCAATAACCTCCGTGGATTCAGGTGGCCTCCCGCACGGTGTCAGCCTTCTCAAGATGGAAACGCTTCGATGAAACCCGTCAAAACCTTGCCAAGGTAAGAGTATCTGGTGCCATTTTTTCTGTGGATTCAGCTGTTTAGAATAACCATCCAAAAACATCTATGTTGCATAAATCAGATCTACCTTTGAGATTTGCTGTTGGCTGGCATGTTAATTTGTTGCCAAATTGGCACGGTTCAATGCAGGCACAGCTGGAGATGATCGTGTCTGCCAATGGACTGTCAGAGAATGTATTTGAGATCGCCTCAAAAAGTTTAGCTGCTTAGATGGCTAAAATTTGCAGGCTGCAGTTGTTTCCCATCGGTGCTGGCGATAGTGATATAGGAAATAAACGTGTGCTTGGCAAATTTGCAAGATCACCATTATAAGCGTGCTGTCCTCATTATGTATGGAAGAGACAGGTTTCTGTAACAAACATCTTGACATGAAGTATTTCGCAAAATAACACCCTACTGAATGCTTTTTTTTTCTTGGTTTGGTGAATTGAATGCCACGCAAAATGTCTGAAGCACTAGCATGTATCTAGCTAGGGATAAGTCATTACCTACGGGGATAAGTGGGTTCCATGATCTTTTGTTTGGTGATCCGTGAAGTATTTTTTGTCAAATTAAGATTACAAGATCTTGTCATATTCATATGCCATGATGTTCAAAAATAAAATATAAAAACATTTTTTTGATATATCTTTAGATAAAAAATGTTTAAAAAACAACTGGTTTTACAATGATAATAATAAATGAATTCCACGAATTATATGTCAATTCAATGGTTACGATTAATTTACCATGGATTATTGAGATCCCTACTGGGGCACGTGCAAATTGCGGGCCCTTTGACATGTGTCAACCGTTTAACCTGCAATTTAAGGGTTGAAAACCTGATAATTTGTACCATTATTGTAATTTGGCAGAATTGAATTAATTTCCTGGCAAAATTGATGGTGTCTTTAGCCTGAACTTTAATTCTATAAAAAGACGATGAAAATAAATAAATTACAAGTCATTTTTTAATCACTTTAATATTAAAAAAATAAATAAAAATAAATTTAAATTTAAAGAAAAAAGTAATAACAAAAATTCAAAAAATAAAAATACATGAATTATTATTGTAATCCTCACATAATTTTTGCTACTAATTTATAATGATAATAACCAGGTCTTGCTGTTTACTCCACCTGCTCATAGACCTTTGTTTATCTCACTAATTACACTAACCCCATAATCATCTTCTTTGGGGGACAAGTAGGGTAAAAGTAATCTGGAGCCGAATTCTCAACGTGCACACATACATGTTCATAAAAAAAAAAGGTAAAAAAGAGAGGATGGGAGTGGGACACTACATGAACAAGTGACCTTTTGACCTAATGGGTTGACATATGGATGCAATAATTGGACAACGGCAATCTCTGGTTTGATAAAGTGTACGTTTGTTTTTGTGTTTTGAAAATACTTAAATTTTTATATATTTATTTATTTTGAATTAGATATTTTAGATATTTTGATATAAAAAATTATGTTTAAAAAATTAAAAAACATTGTTTTAATATATATTTTTTAAAAAAAACTTTAAAAAACAAGCATTAAATAACACTTGCAATCACTCTCGACATTGATCAGCATATCTTATGTATGGTGCACCAAAGTATCACGGCATGCCCTAATTTGTCAGGATTGAATTAGTGTAGATTCGTAGTTTAATTATCCTTAAAACCTTTTACTTTTCTTGTATCAGACTTTTCTAAACCATGATCACTTGACTTTTTACCTTGATTAAGCACATACTAAGATGGGTTACAAAAAAGCCTAGCTACTAGAGGCTTAAAACTGTGTCACCTTTTAGATGCACCAATCATTTTGCTTCCCTTGAAGGGAATCATTCACCACTTGCATAAGGATCATGGAGAAGGCGTTCCTTGCATTCAAAACCCTAAGAATCTAGGGCTGCATATTTTAGTGGACCCTAAAACTAAAAAGCTTTAGATGACCTAAAAAAATATAGTATGGGGTGATTGGGAGTGCTTTTCAAAAAAAAAAAATTGAAAAAATTTGAATTTTTTTTATTTTTATTTTTAAGTTTAAATTAATAAAATTTGATATTTTTAAATTATTTTGATGTATCTCGTGTTAGAGACGTCGGTTTTGGACTATATATATATATAGGGTTCGTCATTACTAGGCCAGTGTGCTTGGGTTGTTCGAGTCGTTGATTTTCTTTATTATCTAACGGTCGTTTTTTCATGGGTTATAAAACCTGAAAGGGTAACAATAAAACAAAACAAGAGACGTTGGGCCACATGTGTAATTAGAAAACCTTAAGGATGGGGTTGTACGGGCCTAATTATATACAGGGGTGGGGGCCTGGCACCTTATAGATATTGACCAACTGTAGTGAATGTGATTAGGCGTGTCGGATGGGTTAAAATTAATACAATCTCACGTGTAACTCTCCGGCCTAACCCTATCGCTTTACATATAGAAAGATTCTTTTTAGATGCGATACAAAATTATTTTTTAAAAAGTGTATTTTATAAATCTAATGACAAGCTATTAAAATTTCAAATGTTTTGCTAATCAATTTTATTTTTAATATCATTTTTTTAATCAAATATAATAATCCAGCAAGCATTATTAATGCACCGATATTCTAGACGTTACCGTGTATATGCTATTTTGGCTGTGCTAATTAAATAAGATAATCAGAAGAAAAACTGGTGGGTGCCGGGTGGGGGTGCGAGAGAGCAGCCGTGCAAGCTATTAGTTTGAAGAGAGAGAAGCGGGGTAAAGGGGAAGAATTTTGGAAGATGGGACCGTTGAGACGGGATATGTGCGCACGAAAGCTATCCAGAAGTTGATGGCCACACGTGCACTCACTTTGACAATTATTCATTTAAAACAAATCCTTTCTTTCTCTCTTTCTTTCTCGGTGATAAGACCATAATTAAAATCAATCACTTTAACGAAATTGCCTTTACACTTCCTTTTTATTTATTTTTTTATTTACAATCCAGATCAATCATAAAATAGTGTCTTTTCATTCCATTTGACCAAACTACCCCCACTTCTCGCTAAGAATTACAATCATCTTCAAGGTTTTGTCCATTTTCCATATTGCCACCATTTATCCAGTTATTGTCCGGTTGGGTGGTTGAACCACTTTTTGTTTTTTTATTAAATTTTGTTGTTTTTTTCTTTCAGATGATTTTGATGGACTGATATAAATATAAAATTTAAAAAGTAAAAAAATATATTTTGATACATTTATATAACTAGAACATGGAAATCAAGCTGCAGAGTAAAATATCAAATATCTGACAAGGAAAGAAAACGTTGAAGAAAATTGAAGCGGGTCACAAGGATAAAAGGGTAAATGACAGTTAATAACAGGGGCAATACAAAAATCATATAAAAAAAGAAGAAAGTAGTGTAAAGTCCGAGTCGTCGTCGATAATTACAGAGAGAAAGAAAAATTAATTAAGTCATTGCCGTGTTTGACCTCAAAACCGTTACTCAAATCACAAAATTACTTATCACGGGCTCTCTCTCCCTCTCCCTCTCCCTCTCTCTCTCTATACAGAATAACGGAGAGAGAGATTTCTTGGTTTGAGAAAATTCCTTAACCAAAAGAAAAGAATACAAATGGTGATTTGAGAATACAAACAGAGGATAGAGAGAAAAGAAAAGAAGCAGAGATGAGAGGCTTCAATGGAGAGTCGAGAGCTGCAAACAATACTCTAGAGACTATAAACGCTGCTGCTACTGCGATCGCATCTGCTGAGAATCGTGTGTCTCAAGCTACGGTTCAGGTAGCTGTTATTATTTTTTAATTTTCATTGCTTTGTTTGATCGTCTTGTTATGAATAATCTTATGCGTGGAGATTAACGAGATTATGAGTTTTAACTAAGATCAAGCGATGATTCACATGATTCTGAAGTTTCTCCAAGCAAAATTAAAGCAGATTTTGCTATCAAAATCAATGAAATGGTCTTAAAGTGCTTTAATTTTGCTATCAAAATCAGTGAAATGGTCTCGAAGTAAGAAAAACAAACCTCTTTTTTGTGCCTTTTGATGTATAATTTTTATTTTTTCACGAAGGTTGACTTTTGTTTCGATAAAGTATGTTGCTTTAAATTTTGTTTTTTCTTAGTTTAGTTTTGTTAAGCAATAACTTTTTTATTATTTCCATAGAGAAAAGTTCATTTTTTTGTTAAATTCTTGCATATATATCATATGATCTAGAGGAGTAAGTGAGAGGAAATTGTGTGCTTATTTTTAGTTGAAATCCCCCCCCCCCTTCTTTTAATGTCTCATAGACTTGGGATAAATCATAGATTAAGAGTTGAGATTTCGTGCTACTGAAAGGATTTATGGTTTCATACTCGAAAAAAGAGGGGGTCTGTTGATAGAGTTATTGTGACACTCGACAAATGAGATTTGAATCGAGCTAGATGTTGATCGCTAGTTTTGACTTTATCCGAGTCTTGCTCCTGGTAACATGATTGAGTTTGTCTCATTTTCTTTTATGCCTAAGCTGCTACTTGATAGAGGAATTCTTGATTATTGTTTCCGGGTGCATGCTGTGTTTTATTATACCCATTATTTATGATCTCTCTGTCTTTCTTTTGATGGGTAGCAGTCAATATGATTTGTAAGTGCAGGCGTAATGGGCTCTGCTTATTACAGTAGTATCGACAACGGATTGAATAAGATATATACGCTATTTTTTCTCTGCAGTGATTTATTGTATGTGAATCTGTCAAAAGTAAATATAAGGTCTTGTTTTGATAAAATCCATATAGTTTCTCAGTGTGTGTTAAAACAACTGCTATATTGAAACTCACTTTATTGGTTTCCTTCATGGGTCTTGCTGCATGAGAGTTTCTTCCAATCTTTCATCATGAGAGAAAAAAGAAATAATCCTCCTTTGCTGGAGCGGATGTTTGGTATGGTTTAATGTTTTAATACTAGTTTGTGTGGACAGAAGAGAAGATGGGGGAGCTGCTGGAGTATCTATCTGTGTTTTGGATATCAGAAACACAAAAAACAAATTGGTCATGCTGTCCTCTTTCCTGAACCATCAGCTCCTGGAAATGGTGCTCCTGCTTCTGAAAATACAACCCAGGCACCAGTAGTCACACTTCCCTTCGCTGCACCTCCCTCCTCCCCTGCCTCTTTCTTTCAATCAGAACCTCCTTCTGTTACTCAATCACCAGCAGGTTTAGTGTCCCTCACCTCTATTTCTGCCAGCATGTACTCTCCCAGTGGACCTGCCTCTATTTTTGCTGTTGGTCCTTATGCCCACGAAACCCAGTTAGTCTCACCACCTGTGTTCTCAACTTTTACCACTGAACCATCAACTGCTCCTTTCACTCCTCCTCCTGAGTCTGTCCACTTGACTACACCATCCTCGCCTGAGGTTCCTTTTGCCCACTTCCTTGACCCTAGCCTCCGAAATGGTGATAAGGGCCTGAGATTCCCATTTGATTTTCAATCTTATCAGTTTCATCCTGGAAGCCCAGTTGGCCAGCTCATTTCACCTAGCTCTGGCATTTCAGGTTCAGGCACATCATCTCCTTTCCCTGATGGTGAGTTTGCTGTTGGTGGTGCTCACTTTCCTGAGTTTCGAATGGGTGAGCCTCCAAAGCTCTTGAACCTTGATAAGCTCTCCACATGTGAATGGGGATCATACCAAGGTTCAGGGGCATTGACTCCAGATTCTGTGAGGCGCAGATCGCCCAACTTTCTCCTGCATTGTCAGTTTTCTGATGTTCCGCCGCACCCTTGTTCAGAAAATGGACACAAGAATGATCAGGCTGTTAATCATAGAGTCTCTTTTGAGTTAACTGCTGAAGATGCCTCGAGATGTGTGGAAGAGAAGCCAGCATTTTCTATTAAAACTGTGCCAGAAAACGTGGAAAATGGCACGCAAGCTAAAGAAGAAAAGAATTCTGGTGAATCGATACAAAGCTTCGAGTGTCGTGCTGGTGTAACATCTAATGAATCGCCAGAGATGGCTTCAACAGATGGAGAGGAGGTGACACCACAGCATCGAAAGCAACAGTCCATCACTCTTGGCTCTGTCAAGGAATTTAACTTTGACAATGCTGATGAAGGAGATTCACGCAAGCCTAGTAGTTCAAACTGGTGGGCCAATAGAAGTGTTATTGGGAAGGAGGGTGAGACCACCGAGAACTGGTCGTTCTTCCCTATGGTGCAGTCAGGTGTTAGCTAGCTAGTTTCTAAAAAGACCTCTTCACTGCTACTTACGGACCCATCTAGGATTTTGGTGCTAGAAACCAAGCACCACACTTACCGAGCCAATTGCGGTGAGTTTTTCATCTGCTGTGCGAAGGAAGGTAGACTGACCCTTAAATGAAGGCTGTTTTTGATCGAGACCTGAAAACAGGGACAGATGATAGTTTTAATATAAATATTTTTTTTTTGGCTTAGCAAGCTTGAATAGTGTATCACATCTCTCTCTTCCTTTGGCAGAAAGATGAACTAACAGTATCTGTTGAGTTCTTGTAATCCCCATTTGTAATATAGATGATGAATAGATAGTTTAATAATGCCAAAAAGAATGAAGATGAAGGGTTTTCTTTCTTTCTTTTTTCATCAGTGCCCTTGTCTGGAGATTTCGACATCTGGCTCGAAACAACATCAATCATATATATCAAGATAAAGATCCAGGATTCCTGTCCAGTTTATTATGAGGAAAATTAGATTTACTTGGTGTTGTGAACTTAAGAATTAAACAGCACTGGAAACACACTCAATCTGAGAATGACTTGGAAACAAGCTTTGACAATTAAATAGCCTTTACAGTCTAACCTAAGCAACAATGCAGCCAGGTTTTAGCTAACTAAACAACGTGGTAATCAATAAAAGAAAGATTCAAATAACAAACCACTTCCCTATTAAACAGGGATCATTAAAAAAAAACAGAAGATAAAACTCTAAATCAAACACCTACTAACTCGACATTCCCTTCCTTAAACTAATCAGTTTACTTCTGGTACTTGAGTGAACAGCCCAGTTTGTTGCTCCTCCATTTCTACTAAAAGGGGCGGGCTTACAAGTGTAGAAGATACATGGCAAAAAAAGAAAAAAAACACGGTGGGAGAGAGAAGTGAGGTAAAATTAGAGAGAGTTTGTGAGTTGAGTTGAGAAAGTTTTCTCCTCCTCCTCCTCCTCCGCTGTTGTAATCTTTATTTTCTTCACGACGAGTGGAATTGGTAGATGTAGGAAAATTGTTAAAATGGATGTTCTTGATTCTAGATATCAGTCTTAGGTACTAACATGTTTTTCTTCCATTTGGTTTGCTGTTAAACCTAATACCTCTTACGAGGCCAACACCAAACCTCTTTACTAGCAAGCAATGGTAGAAGAATCACAGGTTTTTAAAGAAGTTTGATACTTGAGATTTGATAAATGTTTGACGGTAACAAGCAATTAGATTTTTCAGGCTTGTCTGAACATCACAAACTACACGAGGAACATGTGGGTTCTGGCCAAACTCAAATGGTCAATTGATAGGCGAAACAGGTAGGCACATGTCAAGAAAAGGATGGTCCAACTTGGATGGCTCCTCCACGGTCAATTTTCAACCAAATTATATCGTGATAGTATCTAATTCTAAGCATATATTTTTTAAATACAAAGAAATAAACTTTGCTGGCCCTTTGTAGTATTATTAGCACAACCTGCAACAAAATCGCCATATCCCGCTCCCTACAAACCACCCCTGGCGCCACCTCCACAACCACCACAAGCCCACCATCACCACCTGAGTTTTGGGATTCGAAATTTCTTCTTAAAGGGATAGGAGAGATTACAAAATACAAGAACGATGCCTACCTTCACAACCACCACTATTATGTCCTCTCAAAGCAACAACCTCAATATCCACAGACTCAAAATCAATCCAAATACACAATCAAACATAGTCACAATTAACGTTGGTGGGCAAATTTTTCAAACAACAGATCAAACCCTAACCCTAGCAGGTCCGAAATCCCTCTTTTCCCAACTCTCCGAGATAAGTCCACTCGGTCCCCATTTCATCGACCGAGACCCTGATTTATTCTCTATTCTCTTGTCCCTCTTGAGAACCGGAAATCTCCCTTCAAAGGCCAAATCTTACGATCTCCAAGACTTGATTGAAGAGTCAAAGTTTTACAGGATTGAGTCTTTATTAGTCGATTCTCTCTCGAACCCATCTCAGTTTGATCCTTTTAACCTTCAAAAAACCCTAATCTTACCCTTGAACAGCCGGGACACGGCGTCAGCGATTACCGCGACACCGCATGGTGCCTTGCATGTGTCTCACGGTAGCAAGATCACGTCTTTTGATTGGTCATTGCAGAACAAGTCAACAACTTTAACCCAATTCTCTGCAATTGATTCGATGTTAGCGATTTCCCCAATTTTGGTTGCTGTCGGGGCCACTGATTTCTCGGGGCTGCAAATTCTTGATCTAGAGAAAAAGGGTTTAGTTTTAGAGACTTTGAATTGGGAAAATGTGACTAAATCAGGGTCAACAGTACAAGCAATTGGGTCATCTAATGATTTTTTGTTTACGAGTTTCGAATCAAGTAGGAGAAACTCGAATTCCATATTGGTTTATGATTTGAAGACTTTATCGCCAGTTACTGAGATTGCTCATTATGAAATATTTGGTGCTGATTTGGATTCTGCTATACCGGCCACGAAATTGAAATGGGTAGAGAGTTATAATGTGCTAATGGCATCGGGGTCTCATAGTGGACCGTCAGGTGTGTTAGGGAATGTGAAGTTTTGGGATATAAGGAGTGGATGTGTGGTTTGGGAGTTCAAGGAAAAGGTTGATTGCTTTTCAGATATTACTGTTTCAGATAATTTGTCATCGATATTTAAAGTTGGAGTGAATTCTGGGGAGGTATTTTATGCAGATTTGAGGAAGTTAGCGAGTGAGGGTAATGATTCGTGGGTTTGTTTAGGTGATGAGAGGAAGATGGGGAATGTGAGGAAAGAGGGGGTTGGGTGTAAGATTGAGGCTCATGGGAATCAAGTGTTCTGTAGTAAAGGTGGTGATATTGAGCTTTGGTCTGAAGTGGTGATGGATTCGTCAAAGAAGAGAGATGAAGGATTGCCGGAAAGGGTGTTTAGGAAGAATTTGATGGGTAGAGTGAAGGATATGGTAGGGTCAAGGGTAACTAATTTGGCTTTTGGAGGGAACAAAATGTTCGTGACCTGGAAGGATCAGCAGTCTGTTGAGGTTTGGCAGAGTTCTGTAAGGGGATTTTGATTAAAAAAAAGGGGTTTGTTGTTGTTTTAGGGCTTAGTTTTTTTATAGTTGATATATTTGTAAATGGCCTTTGTATTCTATCAGTTCTATAAATGTTTATAAATGATTAGTTAAATGAGATTTGTACGAGAAATCAATTTGTTGTTTTATGCTTTAATTGCTTTAATTAGTATGCATTTGATTACCAATGAGAAAATATTTACCTGAGCTCTTTAGTTTTGAACTGCAACACAATATTCAAATGCAGGAGTTTGAATGTGTGTTTTTACCATATCAGAATCTGAAGTGATTATGATTTCTGCTCTTTTTTCAAAATTGACACTAGGATTTCATCAGTGATCAATGTAAAATTGCATTAGTGTTTCAATGTCATGGATCATCATCACTTTAGATGAATTCTTTCTGACTTCACACCTTTCAATTTTATCAAGAGCAAAATATTCGACCTTTTATCTCCAAATGGTTTTATAAACCAATAATTTGATTTACCTATTTTTTCTTATTCATGCTTCTTTGATTTCTGTTTGGAGTTCCAAACATGTATAAAGTATTTTCTTAGTCTTTCTCTGTAGGTGTTGATGTTGAAACTTTGTTGGTATTATGGTATTATTGCTTAATGCACGCCTCACCTCTGCTATTCTAAAAGCCCTTTAATGCATTTATATGGAAAGTGAAGAGTAGAGATGATTGCAGAAAACTCTGAGGGACACACGTTTGACAGTAAGAGCACAACAAAATTGGCAACATAAGCTTGAGTTGGGATGATGATAAATAAGTTTTATTGTTTCAGGACTAGGTTGTTGTTACCATTTTTCAGGAGCAGGTTGTTTACTGAAAAAAAGGGATTAGGTTGTCAAATCATAGCATGACTTTGCTTTATTTCTTGAATTAATTGATGTTGATGAAATGTCCTCATAAAGAATTATAAATCTTTGTCTAATAACTTTGAGTATAATATTTACCATGTCTTCTTTAGTGTGTGTACTGATTTTCTCTTTGGCCTCTCTCTTCTACACTCTTCGTTCTTGAATGCAGTCTTACTATTATATTTCTTCTTGGAGTTTTCTCCTTTATGTTATTCCTCTAATGACCTAAATTTATCTATTATATCACCTTTCTCTGTTTTGCAGCCTACAAATTAGATGTCTAGAAATCCGCACTGGGCTAACAGGCATTGGAAGTGTAGAAAGTACATTCCAAACCTTTTAGCATCTTTCATCGAATGATTTAATTTGTTGCTTATTTTTAGTTTCTATGGAGCCAGACAGGAACCTTGTCTTCAATCCAGACAGAAGTCCTTGTCTTCAATTAGGTTGACATGGTAATTGTAACCTTGCATATATTTATGCTATGTTGCCAAATTGCTCCTAAGAGACAGCTCAGTGGGAACCTGCAGAAGCTGTAAAGCTCCCTGTAAAGAGGTCTGAAGCTAAACTATTCACATCTGGGAAACTGGGAGGATGATAATCAGTGAATAAGTGTGATTTTATTATAAAATCATAAATGAATAGGTAGATCTGTGGATAAAAAAATGTATGCGTGTGATGTGACCCTGTTTTGGTTACTCCAATTTCCTGGAGCTGTTGCTCAAGGTCAGGCTATCTATTTGTGTCTGTGAGGTTACCAGGGTCAAAATTGTTAATGCAAGGATCAGACACGTAGTCTTTTTAAGGCAGTATTTCTGAACCAGAGATTATCGCAACTTTGCTGTTTTGCTTACTATTTCCAGATACTTTGAGTTAATAGAATGTTCAAATATGTAAAACCGGTCGCCCCCCATAGGTACACACACACGACTTACTTTTTTTGCAGCTCACCCAGCTGTTGATAAATTTGTAGCTCCTCTTTTCCAGTGGATTGCAAATATTGGTTGAGCTATGGTCTGATACCTTCTTCTTTCAGGGCCAGTAATTATCTGAAGTTGAAAATGTTGAGGGTCAGCTGCCAAGTGGCAGTTCAGAAACAAGCTTAATCCTGTAAGTTTTAGAAATGGTTCTGGCCCCGATTGTGAGAACGTAGTCTTAGTTTCAGTTGCCTTCGCCATCTTTTTTTATTTTGGCAGTTTTCCCAGAAACTCCTTTCGTGCCCATTGGAAGGACAGCAGGTTGGGTCAATGCTTAAGGTTGTCTTCAACTCGGAGCAAGCATATAGCTTAGACCTCTCTGTCCCAGGCCTTCTTTTTGGATCCATGGTTGCAGGCATCTATCTTGAAATGGCAGACATGTTCAGCTACTTGGAAACATTATTCTCATGGAAGAGTTGGGGTGCAAAGGGCTTGCTCTGCCTAATCTGCACTATTTTTTTCCATTTCAAGTGCTTTGCTCACCAATGACACCTGCTAGGAAAAAAATATATGACCCTATCCTTTCTTGCTTGGGCTGGAAAATTAAATTCTTTTTCTCACTAATTGGGCCAGTTGACCACCACAATCTATTAAACTACTTCATTTGATATAGTTAGATTGGACTTTTTTCCTGTTATTTATAAATTAATACGACAATCTGGATTCCTAATTATTTTAATCACGCCCTAATTAAAGTCTTTACACGCTCATAAATTAAGATTTGAATTAGCTAATGAGTGCACTTAGAGTACCGGTAAGATCTAATCAATCACAATTTTTTCTTAGAACTTGTATGAACATTTAAAAATATTGCCTGTATTTAACAAATATCATTTATTTATATTATTTCTTGACACAATCCCCATATGAAAGAGAGAGAGAAAGGCAAAATTTATTTTGGTTGGTAATTATGCATTTAATGGACATAGGCAGCTAGACAGAAAAATAACTAAGGAACCTTGAATTGCCAAAATTATGGGCCGGGAGGTGGTTCATGAGCCTCATCAACATGCCAGAAATTTCCATCTCTGAGTGGATATGTTTAGCAATCTATACGATCTGCCTGCTCTAATGTACACTTAACATATATACGTAGCTCATAGAGATGTGAATAGGGCCACAGACAAGCTATACCTGGAATTCAGTCGCTATATTACCAGTTGAAGATGATGGTTTTTCAAGAAGATATATGTGCCCGTTTGTTTAAGAGGTTCAAACTGTGTTTTATTGAAAACGCAGTTTGCATCTGCAAGTGTGTTTGGTAAGTGTAAGAAAAATTGTTTTGGTTATGGAGCCCACCTATTTTTAAAATTGAAACGGCGTTTCACGGAAAACATCAAATTGCTGTTTTCCATGCGCGCGCTATGGGCTGGGATATATATATATATATATATATATATTTCTTATAAAATATATATTTTTAATATTAAAATAATTTAAAAATTAATTATAATAAATAAATATATTAGAAGAATATCACAATATAATTTTTGTCTCACAATTTTAATTTTGTGTTAAATGATATTTTACGATTGTTCGGGGATCGCAGAGGCCTTCAGGTATGGATTTAGTTTGGATGAAATTACAAGTAGTTTGATGGGAGAATAAAAACAAGTGTCTAATTTATTTGAATTATTAATTATATTTTTTTTATTATAATTATTAAATATTTAAAAAACAATATATATATATGTGTGTGCGCGCGCGCGCGCGCGTGTTCTGTAATTTCACAAGTTAAAAGCAAAATGAAAAGCTTGGTAACCAAACACACAAAACTGCTTTTTTTCAACCTCAAACTCAACCACAATTTTAACCAAACACTTCACTGCTTATTTTGAACCGCAGTAAAAACATTTTTTTTAAAACTGCTTTTTTTCAATCCCAACCACAACAACAACCACAATACCAAACACATCCATATCTATAATCCTGGCCTCGGCCCCACAAAATTTCACAGGTTCAGTTTAGCAGTACCCTTCTGGCCTCTCACAGAATTCACCAATCCACATCAAAGAGAGCTAAATTAGGTTGTGAAATCACTGTTCATCCACCTTCAACTAAAGTAAACTGTGGATTGGAATTTTTCTTTTCAATTGTTCGGCGCAATTTATTTTCATGTTTTCGGCAGCACTGTTCAAGTTAATTATTTAGCAGCCCTCCTCAGCTGAGTCAACGTTGATTTTGACTTGGGATAGCTGTGGGACACCAACCCATCAGCACTGTTCATATTAATGAGTTAGCAGCTCTTCTCAGCTGAGTGTTATGCCCTTCATCACCGTTGATATTGACTGGGGATAGTTACAGTACGCCAATTCATTGATGCAAGCTTGCAGCCTTCCCGTGGTTGATTAATTCACCCTTGGATTGTTATGGCATACAATAATTCCACGCATCTGCTCACAATTTAATTTCATGTATTTGTTCATGTTTTACTGTTCATCCACGCTCAGTTAACAATGGAGGATGTATTTGTTCGCAGTTCAGCAACCACTTAATACCTTCTTGCATCTGTTTATTATTCAACAGCTAATTAATGTATTTTTGCAGTTAATTAATAGATTTTATCTTTAAGTAACTGCAGGTGGATTCGGCAACAGGGTGGAGAATTTCCTCGATTGGATTTTTCATGCCTCAGTTAATATGCATAATAATCTATTGTGTAGAGCTCGACCTCATCAATACAATACAGGATTGGAAAAAACTTGCAACTCGGTCCGAACAAAAGAAAACACAATCATTGTAGGCATCAAGATGTCCCTGAGGGTGAGGTGCAGCGGTAAAGAGCCTGGGCATGCCAACGCATCGCCCACAATTCGAGCCCTGCATGCTACCTCCCCTCGTAAGAGCACTGGGACAACCGGAGATTTTCCACATTACCTGGGCCCATAAAGTGCACTTTCCGGCTAGTGGGGTTTCCCCGTTCTCCATACAGAGATATCCAAAAAAAAAAAAAAAAAAAGACCACCTTCTTCTCTGCGATGAAAGCCTAAAAATGATCAGTGGTGGCTGACATGATTATGTTGATCTTGCATCACACCAAAAACCCTAGTGTGTGTGTGTATATATATATATATATATATATATATATACTGTATTGGACCACTGCTCGCACACTTACGCATGGAAACTTTGATGTAAAAGTTAATGCTACAATCCAAGCACACCGTTTAGAAAAGGTTTTATGTATGCAACTATGCAAGTGGGTTTTTATCTCTCTTCATGGCTCAATGGGAAATATTCATTTAATTTCTTTTTCCTTTTACCTTAAGAACTACAGCACACATTCACATAATGAATGGATGTTGCGTGAATGATTTACGTACCATCTTCCTACTTTCCTTAATTTCCTCCTCCCATGTAATGCAATGAAAATTGAGTAATTTTTTCGCAGGTGGAGTCTTAAACTAGCAGTAAAGGGATTTGTTCTTTCCTCTGTATTAGGGTTCGAGCTCCAATATGTATATCTGTCATCCCCGCGGTGCTTTAATTGTTTATTGGGCTTGTAAGATGTTCAATCAATTTAAAAATTAGTTGTGGTGTATATAAGCTGACCCGGACACCCTAATTATAAAAAAAAAGTAGTTTTTTGTTTAATCTTGTAATCATGATTTTTTCATTATCGAAATCACATTAAATTAAACAAAGGTAGGGAATGTTAGTGACCCAAATGGTCTGTGTTTTAAATTAAAATTATATTGCAGTAAGCATTTTATTTTGAATAGAATTTATAGTGATAATTTAAGGTCTAGAAGTTATTAGATTGTAGTGAGATAGAATATAAGTATAATAATGAATTAATTCTTAATTCCAGAGGATAGATGGCCTCCACATTTGTACTGGGTTATTTTTAATTTATTATCAAAATGTTGTTTTTATTTATAACACGTGGAACAAATCTACTCATTACCTGGTCCAAGCTGCCAATGGTTTAAATCATGACTAATTAGGCCTCATTAAAATCAAAGACCTCAGGGTTCTTCACAACAATGTCCCTCGATCTCTTCGTGCACATCATGCTTCCTTCTATTTATTTTATTTGAAGAATAATTAATATATCTGCCAAAGCATATACTCACAACATTAACTGTGTGCGCGAGCGCATTATATTTATTATTTAACATAAGTAGATTAAAAAATTATATTCATATCTTATTTATTATCCATTTTATAAAATAATCATTAAAGAAATCACTATTGAAATTAATACCAACAAGTTCAACTTAAATTATCATCCTCATAAAATATGCATTTGTTAGTATCTTTTTCGTTAAAAAAATAAATTCATATTGCACATCTTTATTTTTAATATTGATGTCCAATTAAAAAATAAGAAAATATTTTTTTATTATTAATATTGATGTCCGAGTCAACTTGAGCGTACCTCGATTAATCTAACAAATCCTGAAATTAATAATCATGTAAACTTCCAATAATCATAATATTAACAATCATAAATCTTGAGGAAAAAAAGTATATTAGTTGAGGGGGATGCGTCCCCTCAACTTCTCTGTCTTTTCCAATTCAATCTTGGCTTTCCGGTTTTAAATTATTTAGCTAATTTCAGTTTTTTTTTAATTTCATCATAAAATATTTGTTTAATTCTTTCTTTATTTGGAATATATATGATTTTTGAAATATGTTTTTTTGAGATATCACAATATACAATCACTATCCTAGTAAGTTGGCTTGGTTAATCATCCACCAGCCAACTATAAATTTGCATTTTTTTCGTTAATACAAAAATCTATGCAGTTTATTTAGAACGTTAGTATAAACATTGGAGGGGCTCGCGTTACGTTGCATATTTGTATATTTTTTTAAATACAATCATAATATTTAAATGTTATAAACATGTTTTTTCACAGGAAAAATCAATAATTTGGGTTATAACCCTATGAACCAAATAAACATATTTTATTTTAATTAAATGATAAAAAAATGGACAAAAGAACTACGATAACTAGAATTTTTTTTTTCAAGAATAGGAAAACAATGTTGTTTAATTTTCAGCAAATTAGACATTGAAGGAGGAAATTGGGTAAAAAAAAGAACAATAAAATCAACACGGGTCATTAGATAAAAAATATATAGAAAAACTAAAGTCATTTAAAAAAAAAAAAAACTAATGTTGAACGATAAAAAAACAAATAACAAGAAAAAGATGTCAATCTCCCTAACTTTTCAAATCCATAACTCGGGTCATTAGATCAAAAACATTATACATTGAAAAATTACAAAATTCAATTCCTAACAAATCAACACTAAAAAACAAAATCAGAATAAAAAAACCAAATATAAGCAAGTATTCAAGATAGAGTGAGAGAACAAGTTGCTAGCATATTCATAAAATAGAACGGGAATGAGAATGTAACATTAGTAATTAGAGTATGATCAATACATAGCTAAAATTGAGTGTACATGGCATAAACTGATTACCCTAATTCAGGAAATAAGTAATTCTTTCTAATTACTTTGGTAATTAAGAATCTAAAATACCCTTTTTGAAAAATAATTCCTTCATATTTAATAATAAAATTATCCAGAGAATAACAAGTTCTCTACAATAGTGAACAGTGTGTCATTCATTGAAAGAAAGGATAGTAGTCCATTTATTGTTTATTTTAAAAAAAATATAATAATTAACAATTTAATTGTGCTTGAGCCTTTTCACCCTTTATTAGAGCCAATGCTATTGCTTATTCTTTTTATAACTTTTCATTAACTTTTTAATTAAATTTGAATTTATATCGTCCTTGATTTATCAAATTGTATTTATTTTATCAATATTAAACACCATCTTCAATTTATCAATTAAGAGAAAAATTGACGGTATCTAAAAATATATTCATAGCACCAAAGTTGTCAATACCGTTTCGGTCGTCGTTCCGGTTTTTCTATTGGAACGGAACGTTTCGGTTTCGGAGCGTTTTGGCGTGCCGTTTCGGGGTTGTATTGTTCATATATAATTATTTATATATATATATATATATATATGAAAAAAAATTAAAATATTAATTTAACAAGTATAATTTAAACTCAAGATAAATTAATTTTAAATTATACAATACAAACACAAAGTCAAACAAACATAATCTCAAAATTAGAAACATCTCTAAAATTCCAAAATATTATGATAGTAAAATGTTCTAAAATAAAAGAAATATTATGATTTTGAGCCGGAATGGCACGGCCGGAACGGTACCGAGGCGTTCCAGCCGGAATTTACGGAACAGGCCGGAATTAAAATTAATTAAAAAACAACATCGATTCGTCTCGGTTTTTTTAATGGCACAGAATGTTCCGGCTATTCCGGACGGAACAGAACGGAATTAACAAGCCAACTTCAACGTCTAACCGATATAGCATGTCCCTCGGTTGACGGTTAACCTCAAACCTGGCTACTTGGCCAGGTCAACCCAGGGTAAAGTTTAATATCCAAGGTCAATGATGATGAATGCTAGTCTAATTCTAATAAAATTATATCTAACTTGTGCTGGTGTACTAAAAGCAAGCGTGATGTTGCCTCAGCTAGTTAGCCACGATGAATGGTGGCCAATTAGTCATCCTAGCGATTAGAGTCAAAAGTATGGATAAGAGCAAAGAACATGGCAGCCACATTCATTGCCAATTTTGCTTCTGAGTGAAATGGATTTCCCCGTTACTTTTCGTTTGAAGAGTATTAGACTTTGTTTGTTTCTCGGAATTCATTTTCCGGAAAACTATTTTTCAAACTTTTTTGTGTTTGTTTGCTTTCCGGAAAGTTGGTCAACGGAAAACACTTTCCAGTCGAAGAAAAATTTGGCTTGGTTTTCAGGAAAGTGTTTTCCGGAAAATTTGGGCGGAAAACACTTTCCGGAAGTTGTGAAAAAATTAGAAATGTCATTATTTGCTGATTATATCAAATTTGATCCTCAAACTTTTGATTGCTACATATAATTTGTTTTGAATATTTATTTTTCAATTCCATCTCTTAAAATTTAATTTTTATATTAATTTTGGTCCTTATTTTTATAATTGCTATTTGCTTTTTTCTTATCATTTTTTTATTGAAATTTTTTATCTATCAAATTTGGTCCTCATTTTTTTTATTGTTACTTATTTTATTTGAAAAAATTTATGAAATGTTAATTATTATTATTTTAATTTATTCACCTTTCATTTTTTTAAAAAATTTTAGATTTGATCTCTATTATTTTGATTATTATTTATTTTATTTGAGATAATCTATGAAATTATATTTTTTTTCAATTTCATTCTCATTCAACTTTTTAATTTGTAAGATTTGTTCCTCATTATTTTAATAAACTTGAAAAAAAAATTAATTTATTAATAAATTATTTTCCAGTTCATTTTCCATAACACAAACAAACACTGGAAAGTGTTTTCCAGTTCATTTTCCATAACACTGCCAAACATCGGAATTCACTTTCCAGGAATTCATTTTCCCCGGAATTCACTTTCCAAAAAGAAACCACTTTCCTGCAAACAAACGGAGCCTTAGAAACTATTTGGTATGGTGGTACAATTATATATATTTTAATTTTTAGTACTTTCAGATGTATTAATATTAAAAATAATATTTATAAACAAAAATATCTTAAAAAACATTTATCCTCCGTGCTTTACTTATCTTTCCATACCGTCATTAACCTTTCAACTTCACCTTTTGTTTACTGATTTTTTTTTTATTTCATATTTATATGTTTATATTTTCAGGCATTGATAATCATGAGTTTTTTATAATGTCAAATTATGATTTTTTTTAAAAAATATATATTTTACAGTGTTTAAACATCATTTTTATATTATAAAAAAATTAAACCGAATTGAAGCGAATCCCATACCACCAATCTAGTTTGATATCTATATATATTATACGATAGCATATTGAAGAAATGTGCGTGGAATATTCTTTGCCGTCTCCATTCCTTCACTATCCATTGCACCTGCCTTATAATTTTGTTGGAGAAAGCTTGAATTGACGTGACAACATGGGGAAAACTAACGGTGCATGCAAGAGCAATCAATCATCTACCTTCGACAGACTCGATTCCATTTACCGTCCACAATTAATATGGTGGTCTTATTATAGCCAGTGAGGAAATTAATTAAAATAAAATAAAATTTAATTAATACGGGAACCAACTGTGAAGAAAATCTTGGTCACTGAAAAATATTTGGCAGCTGGTGTGAAAAATTAAACTATTTAAAAAAAATATTATATTCTACATCAGAAAACACAATTTTTTTTTATGAATATATAGTATTATTTGACTTTCTATTCTATATTGTAAGAATAAAATAAAAAAATTTGTCTCCGTCATTAATTTATTTTTGATGACTTTTAAACTAAATTAAACCATGATTTTTTCAAAAGGAAGTATATATCTATGCTAGCCTCAAGTTATTTTTTTTATTCTTATTTGTATTTTTTTCTAACAGCAACTCGGTCAACAAAATAAAGCAAACTCATAATCATGTGATTACACATATTTTTATAGCACAGATATTTTTATTACATCCCAGCATGGAAACAGGCAAGAACAAATTAAACACAGACTCGTGTTTTGTTCTCCGAGGAGGGAAGAAAAAAAAAACATAAACACAACCATACATAAGACGCGGACCTCATTTCACCATACTTTCGAGGCAACACGTAATAGACATCAAGCCGTCAGCTATGTCCTTAGCTTCTTACTCTACGCTCTTGGCTCCAGCCATCTCCAGGGGGAAATGAGGAGATCCCCGAGGGCAAAAGACAACCCTATAGTTGGTCCCGCCAGGGCATGTAAATGTGCTGGAAGGATCATCCTGGGGATAACTGTAAGAAGTAGGGCACCTGTCCTTAAAAAACCTTGAAAAAGTGGTAGGACCGCAGCTCCCCTGCCCATTAGTGCAGCAATATTCGTTAGTTTTGAACACGGTGCATGGGTTATTACACCCACCAGGAGCCCTCAATTGATTAGGACATTGCCCGTTGATGTCTGCCGTGCAAAGAAGCGCCTGGCACTTCCCTGAGCCACCGCCTGATGTTGGACTGAATTCAATAGGGATATTAAATCCATCAACGAGCGATATATCATAGAAATCCAGGTTACCGAATTGATTCAATGCATATTCAGCTAAAGTGTTAGGAGGGACTCCCCAGCCTCTGCACACCAGGCCACCGGTACAGTCCCCGGTTTGGCAACGACCCTGACCGCTACCATCGAAGTTACAATTTGTCCTGCCCCAGATACGAGCCATGGCCGTGCCAGCAGGCACATTAAGATTCCAAGTCTGGCCACGTTCTAGGCGGCGTCCACCGCCAGGTGAGGCCGCGGCCCACACAGTGTAAGGACAGTTATTTCGGATTTCAAAGTTGGCTGCCTTGGTAGAAATGAAGAGAAGGCTGAAGAGGAGGGAGGAGGAGAGAAATTTGGTCAAGTAGCTCATAGCTGATTACTTGATGCTAGCTTATGTCAATTTGTGATGAATTCATGGTGTCATTTATGGTCTTTATATAAGGGTGTGGCGGCTTTTGGATTCCTATACATTATGGCAAGTGCACAGTTTTTAACTTGGAAATAGAGGCGGCTGCGTGCCTGCCTAACTAGCCACACACACACACACACACACAAGTAATATCCTACTATAATACACACACACACACACACACACACATATATATAAAGGTAGCTATATACAGGAGGAAATCATTAACGTACGTAGATGAAGTTGAAATCTTCTTAAGGAGTGGGGTGTGCAGTATAAAACCAATCATGTGCAATAATATCAATAGAATGTGCACTGCCTTTACTCATTTTGTATCCCTACTCGCGTACAGTGTATGTAGAATACTTGTCTTTAATACAATATTTGATAAATTATGGTTTGCTCGTGAGACAAAAATCAAATTAGACAAATTATATTTTATCCTTGTATATAATAAATATAAATCTGTAATTTTTTTTCACAAACCTCCTATCTCTTTTCTATATGTGATTGTGATTTCTCTATTCATTATTTTTTTCTTTCTTTTTAAAAATACAACACACCCGCACAAAAAAACATTAAATTTAAAGCAATATTCGTATACTCAATCTCTTCTTATACGTATTGGGAGCTAAAAATCTCTTGATGATATTACCATATTTAACCTTTTTTAAATCATAAAACCACCCGATTAGATAAACTGAGATAGATGGCAATGAGAGATCATTAAATATTTCTAAGTTTAACAGTTAGGATAAACTTTATATTAAAAAATAATATAAATTATATCATCACAAGTGTTACAAATGTATAATTCAAACTTAGCTGGGAGCTTGCTTGCTTGTTTCACCGAGAAGGGTAAGTTTCTTAATAAAATAAATTGAGATCAGAATGCTTGTTTAGCTAAAAAAAAATAAAAACAAAAACTGTTTAGTAAAAAGCTAAACTTGACCATAAAATTTGGACATGTATAATTCCAGTCAAGATCACTCGTGTTTCGCGTGGAATAGCAAATCCTACGAGCTCTCATCCTGACTGTTGATTATTATAAATCTATGGACGTGACTGATCATGGATCACGAACCAGGATATACACTTTCCTTGGAAGAAGATTAGATGATCCTCCTCCTCCTCCTCTTTCAATTCTATCAATTTCCTCCACAAAATCTTTTTTTTTTTTTTCTGTTTTAAGATTGACTAAAAAGACCCACTTTTTTATAATGGGAAAACACTATTTTGTAAAGAGAAAAAGTAGTCTTGTCTTCGTATGCGTGCTGTATTGCTTACTCTAAAGTCACACTCAAATTAAATGTCTTTTTGACAACGATTTTTGAAGTGTTTTTGAAAAAAAAAAATGTTTTTTTTTATATATATTTTAGATATTTTAATATATTAATATCAAAAATAACTTTATAAAAATAAAAAAAATATTATTTTAATATATTTTTAAATAAAAAAAACATTTCAAATAGCCGTCCCAAACATGCTTTAAATCGGTTTGGAAAAGGAAACGAAGTCGATGGATAAAGCACTAGCAGACTAGCAGTTGATCTAATAACTATGTCCCTCTTAGATTTTCTTATTGTTATTTGCCATAACGCCCATTCGGGGATGAGTTGGAAAAATAATTCCTAACCTAAACCTGGTCCCAACCCAAGACTACTCTTTCTTTTCTTGGCCTCATCTATCTCTTTTGTTTTAAATCCCCTGCCTACTAGGATATACCCCTACTTGCTATGTTTCTTTAAGATATAGACATAGTATATATTTGTTAGTATAGTTGAAATTATTTTTTAAAATGTTTTTTATTCAAAAATACTTTAAAATGATATTTTTAAATTTTTAAAAAAATTATTTTTGATATCATCATATAAAAATAATCTAAAAACACATTTTTTTTATTTAAAGTAAAAATTAAAAATATTTTTAAAATACAATACCAAAGCCTTAATATCGACTTTTCTAACCTTTGTCAAATAAAACTTGTGAAGGAAAAAGAAAAGAGCTGTTTTAAATCCTTGAAAGTTTTATTTTCTAATACTATAATATTTTAAAGTATAATATATATAATGAAATATTGTATTGTTTTAGTTTTTGGATTTTTTCCTAGAAAGTGTTTTCCAATCTTTTAAATTGAAAAACACTTTTCTTCATCTAAAACTTAAATTTTTCCGTAGCTAAACATGAAAAAATCATAAAAATATTTTAGCCGAAAGCAATTTCCAACAAACAAACAATGCCAATCAATGGTGTCCTTTGAAAATCAATAAAAAATTTACAATTTATTTACAGTTTAAAAATTTACAATTTATTTACATTTTTTTATGAAACTATCAAATATTAAAAAATAATATATTTTTAATAAAAAAAACCACTCTAACAATTTTTTAGAAGGTGTTTGGGAGTGAGGTGTGACCAGAGGTATAGAAAAAGTTATTGTTTTGGGTGTTTGGTTAATGTAGAGAAATTGAAAATATATACACATACACACACACTTTAAAGTAATTTCACAAGTTGTAAGTAATATGAAAAGCTTGGTAACCAAACACTTGAAACTACTTTTCATTAACCTCAAACTCAACCACAATTTTAACCAAACACTTTAAAAATTATTTTGAATCACAGCTAAAATATTTTTCATGAAACTGTTTTTTTTTAAATCTTAACCAGAAAAACAAAAGCAATACCAAACACATCATTAGAAGCAGACGCCAGATCATCATCAAAAGAATTTCAGGTTGGAACTCTTGACCCCCCCCTTCATAAATAGTGTTTTTCTTTTTCTTCACTTGATCTACCTCTTCAATCACTCTTTAGATGTTGTATTTTCAATCATTTATCACGCACATACCCTGTTTGTCAAAATGCACCAACCAATTGGACTTTTGTAACTATTAAGAAACCAAAACCAAAACGTTTACGACTTAACGAAAAACAGAAGCTTGTACCAGCAACTTGTACTGGTCAAGACAGAAGCTTTAAGGAAAAACAACCCAATGATTATTTTGGTTACACCTGGCAGGATTGCAGAGATCAGTGCAGCGGGTAAACTTCATACCCACGGTTGTCGTGTTTTGGTCTTAAGATGAAATTGATGAGCTTCTTTCATTTAACTTACGGGAACTATTAATCTGTCCAGCCCTATTTCTAATTCAAGCTCAGCTCGAATTTCCAGCCTCTGGCAACGGTACAGAGCCTTCCTCCAGCATTGAAACGCTATTATTGCACCTCAAGGTTGATAGTTTTGAGAAGATGTGTTCGTGCAATGGATGCGCATTATGTTATTCGATAGTTTTCATTATCCATTCAAGGCAGCTAAAAGATGTTGTCTTCAAACTAGAGGCTCGTGGGATGAATGCTGCAGAGCTCCATGGAGCTCTTTTCAAGCTTGGCAGGTCGACAATTCTAAAGAAATTTAAAAGTGGGCAGGAGAGAGTTCTCGTAACGAATGAACTTGCAGCAAGGGCTGGATGTTCCAGACTGCGATCTTGTTGCCAATCTTGATTTGCCTCCGCACTCAATTCATCATGCTCATCATGCTGGCAGGACTGGCCGGCTTGGTAGGAGGGCACTGTGGTGACAATTTGCGAGGAGCCAGAAATGTTTGCTGTGAAGAAACTGCAGAAGCAGCATGGGGTCTATATTCCTGCATGCGGGTTTACAAAGGGCAAGCTTGTTGTCACTGAAGAAGAGAAGAAACATGCGGAGGCTTTAAGGTGATGGACAGGTCAATATATCTTCTGGTTTTGCTTGTTTCCATCAAGAAAACGGGTATGTTTTAGGGCATAGTCAATCCCTGCTGTTTTCTTAAGCAGCTTGTTGCAGCAAGATTATGTTGAATTTGGAGTTTATTACGAGTTATTCAGCTTTTAGAGCTTAAAAAAGTAATAGTAACCACTTGTAAAGCCTATGATTATGACCTTATGTAAAACAGCTAAAATCAACTCATTTACTGGGCATAAATCCAGTAGTAACAACCTGCAGAACCTAACACCCAATCATGTTTAACCTGGAAAAAAGAGGAAGGAAAAAGCAGAGGATGATATTACACCAGGCATGCCCTTAAAAGGGATTCCTTTCTTTTACATGTCAAATCAGACATTTTTTGTTGTGGTTAAGAAAGAAAGCTGGGATTTTAAGCAGGCAATAGATGCGTCACCAGCTGATTCTCTTACAGAGCTTGTAGCCTGAAAAAAGAGTGCATATCACAATGACAAGGAAAGCTACAAACGACACCGTTGTGGAAATGATGACCGCCTTCAAGATCGATTCAGTTTTATCGATCTGCTGGATGGCCAATATTGCTACCGAACTAGAAGAGATCAGAAGATAGCCCGCCACCTTCAAATGCTTACGAAAAGATTAGTCATCGAGAAACTGTATTTTCCCGATAGAGAAAAAAAAGAGGCAAAAACATCGGGAGAGGAATTAGATTCCCTGAAACCGCACTTACTTGATCAAGAATGAAGCTCATGTAGTCCGAGAACTTGTCTGAGATGAGGATGCCTCTTTGTGCGACATCATATATACCTTTGAAGAGTTGGAAAGCAGAATAAACGAACACTAAAACAGATGTAACGAAGCAGTACCTGCTCAAGGAAGTGAAGTAATCAGATTACTATTTGCTGACACATAATTCGTAATATGAAAATAAAATATCACAGGAATGAGAAAGCCTTTCTCATCAAAGTCATGGGTTTATTTCTTGCTTTTGATTTGTGGATTGCTGATTTTTTTTTTTTAGTTTTTCAGAGCTCCCCTTCAGGGAAAATATGGAAACTAAGATTTCAGAAGTTTTGGTATATGGCTACACTTACAGCAATTCTGAGTGGTCAGCGAAGCTAGAAGAACGTGGGCTATTCTTCTTGGATGATGAAGCAGCCAGTGAAAGTGCAGAGATGAAGGAGAACACAAGTGCCAAGAATCGTAGGATGAGATTGGAATGGTAAATGGGAGGTCTGGTGCTCAATCGTGTCGAGGCAACTGAGAAAGAGAATGGTGAAGGTGTTGGGAATGGTGGCTGCGATTGAGAACTGGCTGATACAAGCGACACACCAGCCATGGGTGGTCTACAAGAAACAACAAACATCTCCCCTTCCTGCTTCATTGTTTAGTTTGCTGTCCAAGTCCAACTGCTCCTTTCTTTAAAGAAATGGTTCCTCAAACTACTTCCAGTGATTTTTTTTTTTTGGGGAGAGGCTCTAAAATCAACTTTGTTTTAAGCTTGTTGTTTACAACACTCTGCCTCTTCAGTGTTTTTTATTATCATTATTAACGTAGGTGTTTGGTTCAGTTTATATGTATTTCAACTAATACCACGAGTCCTAAAATTAACGATCATATAAGTTTTTAGTGATCATCATATTAGAAATCACATGGCTCGAATCTAAAACTACAGGGGAGAGTAAACCTTTTTAATTCCAAACCTGTGCTATTGAGCCACCTAATAGATGTATTTTCGGTGTGTTTTTGTTGTATTACTCATGTAGTTTCCACGAACATGTCTAGGTATTGACAGCAAAGTAGAAATTGGAATAGAGTTGACCATTAAAAATAAAAGAACTCAGCCTAATTTTGTAATTTTAGGGTTTCAAATTTAGAGGTTTGACCAAAGTACACTTTGGTCCTTCAACATTTAATTTCACCTCTAATTAACCTCAAACTTATAATTTTATGAAATTTTGTCCTTGCTAAATTTCAATGTCGGCCCTAGATTTATGCGTCTTTTTTTTATAGTATTTGATTTTAGATTTATTCAATTGACTAATAAACTTTTAATTCTATTCAACTTCATCCTTGAATCCATATTTTTTTTCAATTTTAGGCACAACCGGTTACAATTGGGCTCTCGACTTTGTTCAAAATTTATGACTTGATTTTCTTACCATGACAGTCCTTTTTATTTTATTTCTGTTTTTTTTTTTCAATGAATTTTAAAAAAATAACTTAAAAATAAGTTTTAACAATTTAATTAAAATCAAATCAAACTATTAAACTCGATACCTAGATAATGTATTTTAAGCAAAGAAAAATCCGGACACGCTGCGTTGGCGGGCCGGCGGGGCCATTGTCCATTTGATATAGCGCAAGTCGAAATGTGTTCAAGACACGAAAGCTCGGAAAGGGGGAGGTAATTCTTGTCTCTCTGCGTAGTTAATAAGCATGGAGATGGTGATGGGGAGGAAAAAAGGGATTGGCTCGCGTCAACTTTCATTTTTGTATTAAAGAATCCCACACTTGCTTCGAGTGTCAATAATGAAACATTAAAGTCATATCTGTCACTGCGTTTCAAAAGTCAAAGGATTTTTTCTGTATTTATTATTTTTATTTGGACATCCAGTTGATGATCGTGTAATAGTTGGGGACAAGTTAATGTCTTTTGCCCAGATAGGGAAGGGAGGGTTACTGGAAGAAGGTAACATTCAGGGAGAGTATAAGTTGGAAATATAGAAAACTAAGAACTAAATAAATGAGGTATTATTTTTGCTAATAATTGAGAATAATATCTCTAAATAGTAAATACCAGTCCAATTTTTATGATTATTAGTGAGGATAACCTTTCCCACCATCACCCCGAACAAGAAGCTGGTTTCTGGTCTGAGCGAGTTCTTGATGGTGTGTTCCTTGTGCCAACCCAGATTCCAGAAGAAGCACCTCCAGAGGAATATGTCCTCTACGGGGCACATGGGTGTCTCAAATTGTGTTATAAAAATCACATTACAATCATTTTTGCTTTATTATTATTATATTGACTCGAGTCAATAATCAACTTTACATGTGACCAAGGCTCGGTCGTGAATCAATCATCGAGTCAAGTTTTAAAATTATAATAATAATTATTTTTATCATTATATCAATCTGAGTTAATAGTCAACCTGATTCATGACTGAGACTTGATATTAAATCGATGTGTGTTTATTTTTATTATCATTTAATTAAATAAAAGATTTATTTTAAAAAAAATAGGCAAAAATGTGTAAATAGTCCATGTTGCAAGATCAAATATTTTAATTTGCATCTATATCTCTATTCTTCTTGTTTAGTCTTTAGTTGTCGTTAACAAAAACTTTGAAGTTTTACTAGCATAAATAATTGTTTGATTAGGTAAAAAATTTATTTTAAGAAAATAAAGTTATTAAATTCTACTGATACATGGCTCATGTTGCCAAATAAAATATTTTAATTTACATTTATCTCTTTGTTTTTCTAGTTTAGCCTTTAGTTATCGTCAATGTTTTTTTATGTTTTATTGACACATATAATCATTTGATTAAATAGATAATTTATTAAGAAAAAAAAGCTATTAAATACAAATGATTATATAGCTCATATTGTGAAATTAAATATTTGATCCATATTTATCCTTTTTATTTTTCCAAATCATTCTTTAATTATCATTAGTAACTTTTTATATATTTTTTCATAAACAATTCTTAATTTATTTAATTAGATACATGCATAACTTTTGAATTTTTTTTATATCTAAAAACACGTTGGAAAAACGTTCATATTCTTTTGTTTTTGCGGGGGGGAAACGTCCACTAGTATTTTCCATGTTCATACACTCCAATCTCAAAACAAGACGTACACAAGATTAAGCCATGAAACAGGCTGCAAGTTTTCTGACTTCCACAGAACAAGAAACAGCTTCACAATGCAGCCCGACCGCAAACTACTTGGGGCTGGTTAGGCTGGAGCTGAAATCCCATAGTTTTTTAGCCAATTCTACATCTGCAGCGTAAGAGCCAGCTTTGGAAAGGTTACTGTCCATGAAATATTCTCCGCTTACCCCCTTAACATGTGGATGCAATGCCACATAGCATGTAGTCGCAGCTCCCTACAGCCATGTAAAAGAATTTAATAAGCTATGTGAAGTCTTAGAGGTAGTTGAATAATTGCAGATAAATGTTATCATTCTAATTCATTTTCATATTAACCCTGCAGCATGGATCCACATATGCCATGGAAACAGAGAACGTACCTGTTGAACATTTTTTAACGCAAATCTTCCAACCATACTTACAAAACCTGCATTAAGCCCACCAAATTTAATCCAGAACAAGAAAATCCCCATAGGCCAAGAGTAACAAAAGGGGAGCCAAAAAACGAGACAGATATATCAGAGTATTACTATTAATAACGCTGTGGAAACGCAGAAGATTGGTCATAATTGACCCAGGATGAAGTGAATTAGCAGTTATATCCACCCCCTCTTCCTGCATGAACAAAGTGAAATTAAACACTTGTACATAAGGCTTTATTTTGGACAAAGATGTGACAACCATGCAAGAGTCAAAAAGAAATGCCCACTCATGCTGATCAACTGTTATTATCATCCATGGTTTACACTGATCTATCTGTGAAAACTACAGCACCAAAAATCTAATTATTTCAACTTTATCAAATAAGGTGGGTAAAAGCAAAGACTAATGCTATTAATTGCAAAACATTCTATATTTAAGAGCCACTTGGTTTTCCACAATCAGGAAAGTTAAGATCTCTAAAACGTGTTTTTTTTTCAGCAAGAGACATCTTTGTGAGAGCATTTTCTAAATGAAACATTCAGAATCATGGCATTTAGGTGCATAATTTTGACTTCTGAATAACTGGAAAAAAATGTTCGAAAAAAAAACTTGAATCAAATTGAATCATCTCGATAGTGGATCGCTGTTTGATAAACTTGAGAACAATGATTACCTTAAGGCGCCTGGTGAGCTCATTAGCATGCAATACATTAGCAAGCTTTGACTGTCCATATGCCTGTATACTATTGTATCTACAAAATTATCAGGCACAAAAGGGTGTAAAGAAGAAAAATTAAATAAGGAATTGCCAATCGAGACCAAAAGGATAAAAATAAAAAGAATAAAAAAAAACTGTCAATCCATATACAATATGAGAACAATTGACTAATATGTGTTCGGTTTTCAAAAGTGTTTTCTGCATGAGAATGATTATTTTTTTATTTTATTTTTTATATCAGCACATCAAAATCATTGAAAAATACTAAAAAACATCAATTTGATGTTTTTTCAAGTGAAATGCACTTTCAAAATGAACCAAAAAACAGAAGTTATCGCACTTTTAAACACTTTGTGTGTGGTGTTATGGATGGCCTGAACAACATTCCTACACAAGATTCACAAAATGGTACTGAGACAGTGTTACCCTGATTCATCATTGATTTTATCAAAACGAATTCCCCCACGGTATGTAAAATGGTGAGCGTCTGATGATATGATAACAATCCTTCCCTCTCGATTGCTTTCACTTGCTGACTTTTTCATGGTGTCCAATAAAAGTTCTGTCAGAAGAAAGTGCCCTGCAAGATTATAAAATCTCTTAAGAGTCCATAGTTCTGCATTTGAGAATACACAGCATTTTGAACAATAACCCAGCATTTGAAAAACAAAAACTGGTGGAAAGGGATTTTTTTCTCTTTTATTTCCCTGTTTTTTCCACAAGTATCAGACTAACATGTAATTCATCAACTTCATTCACAATAACTGATAAGACTGACGAAATAAATAAAAATAATTTGAAGATAGCAGAATTCACAAACATATGAGAAAGAGTTCATGTCCTTTCTTTTTGAAATTCAATATTTGTGGCTTTCAAGGTATCAATGTCATAGATTCTCATATTTGGTAACATGAATTGAAATTGTCTATTTCCTCCATGTACAGATTGAAATTCTGTCTCTGGCCTTCTGTTACCATAATAGATACTGTAATCAAATTCCAAGGCAGATATGCAAATAATTTATGAAGTTATGTCCAACATACCCACATGGTTGGTTGCAAATTGCATTTCTATGTTGTCTTGAGAAAGCATGAAAGGAGCTGCCATAATGCCTGCATTGTTGCTTAATAAGGAAAAGATAAAATTAATTTTCCGTATTAAATTACAAAACAGTTCCTAAATGTGCAAAGAATCAGGGGTGGACATACAGCATGTGATGTAGGTGCCATGGCACCCCCAAGTTCAAAATTTTCTTAACAAATTTAATACCTTGCACCCCTCATAAATTTTTAGTTAGCCCTCCCAAACTCCCAAAAATCATATATCATTTAATTGGCACCCCCAATCCTAAGTTTCTGGTTCCGCCCCTGAATAGAATGTCTTCAGTAAAGCATCATTAAAGAGGTTAATTGCCCTCTTAACAAGTTCCATTTACGAGTGCAAACAAATTGACTACAGAAAAGAAGGAACAAAAACATCCAGCATCACAAGTGACACAAAAAAGTTAATTTTCATGGAGAGCCAAAATAAATACACAACACAAGTAAGAAGCATCGATTCAAGTTTAGTTTTCTTACATTAAGAGATTCAGAGGAAGACCCAGAGAAATAAATTCTGACACAAATTTCCTAACTGATTCCATTGAGCTGAGATCTAGCTGCATTACATCGATCTTGGCATTAGGGATTTCCTTGAGTATTTCTTCTTTGACTTTCTTACCAGAATCCACATTCCTTACTGCCATGACTACATGGGCACCACGCAAAGCAAGAACACGTGAGGTCTCCGTTCCAATACCACTTGAGGCTCCTGAAATGGATTAGGCAAGAACGACTTACAAGACTAACCAATCAATAACTAGAAAATGCAGATATATATCTATTGCCAGCAGAACCATAGTTGATCAACAAACGAATAGAAAATTTCTGATTTAGGAACTTGATTCTAATGTAGAAGGCCCACCACCACAAGAATAAAATGAGATCATAAGTGTCAAAACGAATCCTAATTCAAGTGGACCACTCCCCTTAAACAGCCAGATTACCGAAAACTCCACTCTTAATAATCACTCGTGATCCCCACGTATAAAATATGACAGAACTGGTATAGTGACATGTGAAACCCCACCAAATATATCTGTGAAATAAAGTAATTAAATTTCAAGAACACCACCATTGTTAGTTACCTAAGCCAAACAAGTTCATTAACAACTACAAAGGTCTAGAACAAACCAAAAACAAATTTGAACCCGGATATATACACTAGTCATTTTCAAGTCCATCTCCGTAGATCTTGTACGAACTCCAAAAAAATTAGCATCCGTGCTAAAAAAAACTGGCAAAGATATTCCAGATTACCGAATTACGAAAACCCATTAATGATCATCTAAATAAAGAGAATTTTGCATATTCCATTTTACAAATTAACATAATCTCAGGTATTAAACTTTCCCATATATTTCAATTAGAACGAAAGCAAAGAACTAATGTCATCATCACCAACCTCGGAAAAAAAAATTAATGCTTGGAACATTTAAAATAACAAAACTGATTGGCTTAGTTGACTTCGTGAAAAAACGCACACAAACAATAATATGAGATTCATGAGCCTGTTTATCACTTGTTTCCCTTCACTTTTCCCTCAGCCAAAAATTTGCGTGAAAGAATAATAAAAAATGAAAGAGAAAAGCATAAAACTTGAAGATAAAAGAAACCCATATGAGAATCAGACCTGTAACAATGGCAGTGAGACCTGTTGCATCAATCCCTTCAGTAACTTGCTCAGCTGTTGATCTAGGTGAGAACCCAGATGGCCCTTTCCACCCAAAAGGCCACATATTTCCAAGATTTTGATCAAAACAACAAACAGCTATAGAGTTTGCAAACTTTTTATTTGCTTATAATACATTAGTAATAACGAAAACAATTGCCAAGAATGACATCCCATCATGGATGTATTGTATAAGAAATTGATGCTGATTAAGACATGTTGCTTCGATTTTTTTACCCATAAATATAATTAGGTTAGTAGATACTGTTAAAGGAAGACGGGGCAGCAAAGCGTAGGACCTTCTAGTCATTTGATTTTGACCTGCTGATTTTCCCCCGGCAAAATACATATATTAAATATTCTAAGCTGTTCAGTTCCAACACTCGGACATGCAAACAAAAAATAATAAAATAAATTTAAAATAAAAATAATTAATTTAAAATAAAAATAATTAATTTAAAAATAATTAAAAATAAATTAATTTGTTAAGCTCACCATTTAAGTTATATATCCGATTAGATTTGATATATTTTTATTTTTAAAATTATTTTTTATTTAATAATAGATGCATTAAAAGAATTATATCAAACAACAATTTAAAATAATAATAAAAACTGATTTTTTTATGGGGATAAGATAAAAAAAAAACTATTTTTTGTTAAAAGTTAAATAACAAAAAGAATTTTGTTTCAAGTCAAATAAAAAAAATACAAATATAAGAAAAAAAATTAAATAATATTTTTAAAAAAAAATATTAAAGTATTAAAAATATATTAAACTGAAAAAAAAAAGTTGTGTATATGACCTACCCACACGTCTGAACTATAAAAGGTTCGGGTCACTCGCTAGGCCTATTAGAAGCAAGGTTTTATTTCGGTTAATGCTTCATTTTTTTAATTGGAATGAAATATTTTAATTTCAAAAATAAATTTGTGCAATTTAATCTAAAAAAACACAATAAAATGATTTTTTTGAACAAAATTATGAACTTGTATAATATTACGAGAATGTTATCATCAATCTTGTAAGGTCATTACATTCTCTTATTGCTCTGAAATTTTAACATAATATATATAAATATGTCTAGAGACTCCTCGTAAAATTTCATTTCAATCTTACAGTCAGATTAAAAGATATGATTGATATTGTAAAATTATTTATTATTTAAAAAAAGATTATTTGGCCGAAAGGAAACGGGCGAAACGAAACCAAAAAATTCTGGCCAAAATTTGAGTGGAATTTCTAGAACATGCTGAAACTTTAAACGAGACAAAACTGTATCATTTTATCTTATTTTTTTAACTGGTGCGGAATATTTTGGTCGTTTCAGACGAAACGAAATTAACAATACTCATTAGAAGTGTAGCTCACAGGTTAAAAAAATTACTCTATCTACTAACTTAATTTCTTACAAACAAGTGTTACTGGGAAATCAGGTCCTCGATATTTTTAGTCTAAAAAATTGATTTTTAACTTGTTTTTTACATAAAATACTAGAAAAAACATATACACATTAATAAACCTATCCAAAAAAACAGCACAAAATAAATAAATAAAATCTTCTTGGGCTGATAAATCATTTTTAAGGCAACTGAAGTCAAGAAATACTTAAATATAACTCTTCTTGCTTAATGGAATTTGTTAATACCAAAATTAATTATTTTAATGGTCAGAATAGATAATTATGATATTTTTATTATTATTGAAATTCGATGATTTCCTCTCTCATCTCTCAAATCAGGACAAAAATTTTTAAAATTAAATTTTAAATTAAATTGATTTTTCAAGAACTTCAAAACTTAGAGTGATTTGGTATTATAAGGGATAATTATAAAAAAAAACTAAAACTAGAAGTTTAATTTCATTTCATTTTTTTCTATACTTTTATAAATTACAATTTACATCATGGATTAAATAAAAAACTCAAACAAAATGCATCGTTAAGGATATTGAAATTGTTGTTGAACATGTATCAAAGCTTGTCGACGAGGATTCACATGGCAAAAGGGTAATTTGAAGTTTTTTACAAAAATAATTTATAATAAATCACTCGACAGATTAAATCTTATTGTACTTGATTTAAATCAAAAGGGGCAAAACCAATTTGATCATAAAGGAATTGTATGCAAAGCTGACCAGGGATTCACCCGATCCCCGAACTCAGTTAGGTTCTCTTGATCATCTGAAACTAAATCATCTTTTGAATGCGATAGTTCACTGTGTTTTCCTTCCAGACAACCTTTTCAAGATAGATTTCGTTGAAGCTCACCTTCTCGACTTGCTGATATGGCCAATGCAGCAGTTTTTATTGGTGCTCCTTCCGCCATCACATCCATGATGTTCATCAGACAATGTGTTTTCATCATAAATCAACCATTTAGTTTTTACCAGTGGCAGCTTAGATTGAATCCCAGCCAATGGAGCAAATGCCGGGGCGAACTGCGTTTGTCAGCTTTTCCAAAAAAAACTACACAAATATATCTTTCCCCCCCAACCATATCCTTAAAATTCAGTCCCGGAATCCTTACATGCTGGAAAAATATTCAGTTTAGTGGTTAAGATTTGAAATTCTGATGGACTAAAAATTTATATGGTATCATGATAATAGTTGTTCTTCAAATTATTTTTTATATAAAAAATCAATGTAATAATTATTATTTTTAATACCAACATATAAAAAAAATTGAAATGAAAAAATAAAAAAAATAAAATTTTTTAAAATAAAAATTAAAAAAAATAAATAAACTATGAATATTTGAGGTTCAATTAAAAAAAAAGATGTAGAATTTGCCTAATTAGTGTTTATTTGAACTTTTGTTTCAAAAATGTTTTTAAAATAAGTTAATTTTTATACTTTTATTTTTAAATTATTTTGACATTTTAAAAAAAAATCCTCAACTTCACTCAAAAAATATACTTCACGTTCCGGGCCTAAGTGCAAAATCTTGAGCTATGAGACAAGATGGATCAAATCTGAGTTATCAAATCTTGTCTCATAACTCAAGATTTTGCTTAGTGGAGGAGAATAAAGTATTTGCAGGTTTTTCAAGCTTCGAAAGGAACAGAACACCTCCCTGGACTTTTATTCCCTTCACCTTCAACAGGCTAGAGAAAGTTGTAGTCTTTTACTGAATAAAACTGGCACTAATGGATCAGATCCAAATGAAAAGGAGACAAAATATTCCTATTGACTGACCATAGATAGTTGCAGCATCCATGCAGCCTGTTATTGAGAGAATAAAATTAAAGAAGAAATCAATCTCAAATATTCCATTTTCTTTCCTACTGAGTGTTCTTGATGCATTGAAACTACCCTTCATGGGAAACACAGATACAAAGTTGATTGAAAGAGCATCCCTCGTCTCACTTGTGCCCATGTTGAATACAATATAAATCAACTACTCAAGAAATCGAAACTAGGATCTTTGAAAATATCAAAATTGTTCTCTCTTACGTCTGGTAAGGATTGAAAGTTGAAACTAGGCAAAAACGATAAAGAGGTGTTTGGAATCTTGTGATCCATAGCTGAGTGCAATTTTGTTTCCGGCTCATTATTCACCTCGAATGAAAACTATTTTGGGAATTGATATCGATCTTGATATGACATTAGTCTACCATCAGTTCTGTAACTGGAGTGGTTGAGGAAGTTGCTGGCTATAAACTGTTCTGAGAAAGAGTAGCTCCCCCCTGGAAGCCCGATGGCTCCTCCATTCATGTTCAGACTTGGGGTGCTGCTTCCACGAGCTAGATTTTCCAAGCTGACTTGAGTTGGGATGTTAAAACTACTATTCACAGCCTGAAGAAATGGAAATGGGAGTCCATTTCCAAGAATTGATGGCATGGTGCTGTTTTGGTTGAAGTAGCTGACGTCTCTGGAACTCAATTGAGCAAAGCTTCTATTACTTTCTTCTGGCTGCATTTCCTGAAAGTATCTATGATGACTGCTTGAACCTAGTATCAGATTTGATCTTTCTGAACTCGTGCCTGTTTGATTCCCAGCAAGCCTTGGTTGAATAGATTTCAACGAAGACGTATCAAACTTATGGTTTGCTTCAAGAGGCTTTGTTAACACAGTAGGCAGTGTTAAGTACATTGAAGAAGCTACCTGATTGGAGGAGTCTGCTGGAAACATTAGCTCGGCAGATAATGCCAGCCTTTCTTCTTTGTTCTTCCCACCTGATGCCATGGATCCAATCACTGGGGCATAATCAGATTGATGTTCAGTTGCTTGATGGTGATTATTAGAATCAGTAGTCTTTCTGCCTTTTGCAGAATTCTGTGAAGATCCACCATTGCATTGAGCTCTTATGCCCAGCACAATACTCTTTGGCTTCTGCATTTGCACATTCTTATCTGAAGGACTAGGTTTAGAATTCAACTTGGCAGATAATGCCATACTTTGTTCTCTTTCCTTCTCAGTTGTTGTCATGGGTACAATTGCTCGGCTGTAATGCATTTGACTGTCCAATGCTAGACTGCAATTACTAAAATCAGTTGATTTATTGGCAAAGCAATTACTAAAATCAGTTGATTTATTGGATTTGCCAAGCTCTTCTGTACATCCACCGTTGCAATCTTGAGCTCCTTTGAGCAATGTGAAGGCATTTCGATGTTGCAGGAAAATGTTCTCCTGAAAATTCTTCTTCTGATGCACTTCGGTGTTCTCCTGAAAGTTGATCAGGTTTTGCCTGTGGACATTCTCCTCAAACTTGTTATGGGGCTGCACTTGGCCATAGCCCTGGATGTTGTTTTGATGCCAGGCTGGTATGCTCTTCCCGAAAGTGTTTTGGTGCTTAACCTGTGCATTCTCCTCAAAGTTGGTTTGAGGCTGCGATTGAACATTCTCTCCTCTAAAGCTGCCTTCCCTTGTTTCCAGCTCAGAAACAGTCTCCCCTTCTGCCAGTTTCTGCATTTCTTCCCTCATCCACTTCAGCAAATTCTCTCTTGAAACTTTGAGATCCTCTAATAAAAAGTTCATGTACTTCTTAAGATCATCAAATACAGCCTGTTCATCAGTACCAGGTTTACTCTTCTTACGGCGGACTTGTTTGTGAGGGCCCTTCTTCTTTCCATTAAGAGCTGAATCATTCTTGTTACTCCTCCTTCTTCGGCCATTTTCAGGTTTCCCAGATTTCATTTGGTCTGAAATATCAGTATCACAGTTGCCAATCTGGTGCAATTTACTAGCATCACTAGTTCCATCATTATCAACTGAAATGAAGCTGGAGATCAGTTTGTGTTTTTTTAGAGCTGGTTCGCCACTTGTTTTTGAATCATTGCTTGAAGAATCGGAGTCATCGTCTTTCCTCCTGAACTCCCAGCATTGCTTCAGTTTCAGTTGCTCTTCCATTTTAGAATGGGGGGACATCATGAAAAAACAGAATTTCACCAACTCTGGACCGTCAAATAACTTGGAAGATGTTGAATTATCAATGTTGTTTTTCCATCCCCTGGAGGATCATAGCACCAATTCCTGCCCACGTATCATCAAGACTCCATGATTTTCTGAAGTGCAAAAGCTGCTAGACAGTCAAAAAGCCCACCAAACTTCTACTTCAACTCATCGAGCCTGTACCTGGCTGCATTGAAACTACTTCAAAGTGAAAAACAAGTTTATCAATCAAAGAACAACTAATAATCGAAGAGTGATGTGATGAAGAACTAAAAACTAACTACAGGCCTAATATCAACAGAAACACGAACTCATGTGTGAGAGAAAAGGCAGAATATTGATCTTAAAGGAACAAGTACATAGTTTCGAAATCTCCACCTCACTAAGGCCTGAGATGAATACCAGCAGAAAAGAAATCAATGAGGCAATAAAGTTCAAAAAAAGGCACAAACTTGCATAGCGAACTGCTATTTTATAAAATAAATAATCAGAAAAAAAATGCAGAATAAAGCTTCAATCAGAGTTTCAAAAGAAAGAATAACAAAACTTGTGAACAGATAGTAATCAACTGGTAGGATATATCTACTATCTTGTATGCTGGTCTCATAAACCCAAAAAACCAGAACAATGCAGAAAAGAGCTTCAAACAATTCCAAAATACAATATAATGTACATATAGCCCACAAAAAAGAAAAGTGGATTCGAAGTCATTCTCTTTTTCATGATATTGCATACAAAAAGAAAATGACAGAAAGCAAAAAAGGAGCATTAACAAATAAAAAGACAATCGGAGTAAAATCATCAGAGCAAAACGTAATGAGTTTTTCATAGATGGACATAAACTCACCACGTAACATGCCTCTCTCTCTCTCTGTCAAACATCGAGCTCTAAGTCCTATTTCTTTCAGTAGAGCTGTTTTCACTGTGGAATTTATATCTCGGCTCTCTTTCTCTTTAAAAGGCAAGAAAAGATATGTTATTGTCTGTCTGAGTAATGTTTCCATCTGTGCAGTGTGAGTGCGTTTTGCTGTTTATGGAAGCGAGTTGGTGAGTCGGGCTGTAAGTGGCAGAGAGTTATGGGTGGCATTTTAAACCCTTTTTGTTGGCCATTGTGGTAGTAGCCATTGAGCTTTACCCACTGCTTTTATTATTTACAACGTCCTAAAAGAATGTTCTTTTTAGTATTTTAAAGATCCTGTCACTGAATTTGAAGTAGCCCCTGCTATGATCGTAGATGAAAAAAAATAATAGAAAAAAAGGCGTTGATGGGTTGAGTTTGAAACAGGTTGGATATAGTGGATCATATTATCAAAAATATAATTTTACCTAGTTAATTTCCAATGCAATTCAACTAAAACCCAATTCAGATTAGGTTTCAAATATCGAGTTTTCCAAATCAACCAGCGGTTACAGAACTGTCTAACATCTGTTCTTGTAATTGTTATGTATTTTCACCAAACACCTTCCTGTCTTGTTGAGAAAGAGAGATAAAATTGTAAACTGGCTTGCCATAAGGATTTCCATCTCATGTTCAAGTTACAGCTGTAAAGAGTAATGGGGTTTATGCATTTATTGATTATTTAAACAATTTGGCAATTCTAGAGAAACCCATTTATTGTTCTTACTACTAGGTGCAATCGTGTTATAAATGGATTCTGTGGACAAATTTAGAAGGGTGTTCTCTGGATAGCATGTCGAATCAAATATGGCTATTGAGCAATGTAGCCATGGAATGTTGTTTCTCCTTTTACTTTTCTTCAATCTGGATCTTACAAGAGCTGTGATTTGAAGATACTTACAGTTTCAGTATATAAATGGAATAACATGGCGTATTGTCTAAAATAGAAAATCGCCAAACGCATTTGCACCAAGGCATTAACTTTGCATTAATTCTATTAGAAGCTGTGAGAAATATTGAAGGAAAAAAAATAGTAATATATCACCAGTTACTCTTTAAACTTCATAGAATTTCTCGAAATTTAATATAGAATGAGCTGGAAATTATCCTCCATTGGCAAGTTTCATTTTTCAACAAAATGGAAGGAGCGGCAGGAAAATAAGGACGATGATGAAAAACAAATGTATATTTTTTATCCAAGGGGATAATTCAGCCAATTAAAGGGGTTATCAGTTCATGAATTGGAGGGTTATTCTCTTCTCCCTTCTTTTCTTCTTCACTTTTCCTTGCTTGAATAACAGGCTATCGAAACCTATTAGCAAAATGAAATAATTTGAGTTTCCATTGAGGCAATTATTGATGACTAAATATATTTCTTGATTGTCCACTATGAAAAAAGACATCTAAAATTAACAACCATATCATCAAGGACACTTGAAATTTGTTAGGCCTTGTTATGTCAGGATCATCATGGTTGGAAGACAGATCACACATGCACTCCACCTTTATCAACCTTCGGGCATATATGATATATTCTGATTATTAAGCATGAATATAACTTGAGCATTTGATAAATTTTCTGACAGTCACTGTGTGATTGGTGAGAAAATAAGCTAATTATCGGGATTAAAGGGTCGTGGCGTGAAGTGAAATGAAATTGCTTGGGAGAGGCAAGGACCTTATTGTTTTTCTTCAGCAAATACTATGACTCACTACGGTTCTACCATTAAATCTAGTAGCTTCTCACCTTCCCATACTGTCTCAACAAGAAGAGGGAAATGCACCATTATATCATTATATAGGATTCGAATGCTTAGACAAAACAATTTGGTATACTCAAAGAAACATCGAAGAATTCCTCGCGGATGGCATATAATCAGTAATCTTATGTCCAAGCAGTCCTGCAATATGCTTACAAAATTGTGCTGACACTTCAGATCTTTCAGATTCCTATCCAACATGTTTACACCTTAGATTTTAGACTGCACAATGATCCGAAAAACTGGCAAGACAAAAAAATTATAGCTTTTACAAACTCATTTAAGGGATTGCACAGTGAAGATCTTACCAGTTACCTAACCCTCTCTGAAGGTTTCATCAAAAAATTGCACCGTGGAAATCTTACCAGGCACAAAGCACTCTCTTCCTTTGGACAATTATCGCTAGGAATTGAAGAGATATGCACTTATACAAGAGGGGGGGGGGGGGGGAACTACTGTTTCCTTTGTTGCAATGGATGGGCTCGATAATACGAATTCTCCTCTCTGAAACTAAATCAGTGGCTTTCTGGTAACCTGTGGCAGCAGAGGAAAGTTAGAAGAAGAAGAAAAGTTCTGGCCAATTACATGTGACAATCAATAAACAAGATACCAAGAGAAAAAAATTCTTCTGTTTTGTCTGCACATGTCGCACAATCACATTGAGTGTTTGAAATCCAAATTGTTTGAATAATCCTTCTGATGACAAGCATTGAAATCAGAAAAAGATTTTTTAAAGATGCAAGTTGGAATGAGACTCCCAAAAGAACGCTTCCACATAGACATGAAAGGAGGAAGAAATGCTGAACCATGAATCTAGATATCTTTACACATTAGAATGGTAATTCCATGTCCCAGTAATCCACACGGTATCAACGGCTTATTATAAACAGGTTAGACAAACTTCACAAATGGTCCCTGACAATATGAAAACAATCAAGACCAAGCTGCATTCTGATTACTATGTCAAAATAACAGGGAATTAACTTACCGCCATGGGAATTCACTGGTGTCTATCCCAGCTTGGTGAAGCTCGTCAACATACTGCAATGCTTCCCTGCACTCTTCCCGGTCATCAAAGAATTCTTTTTTGTCACCTTCAATCTGATATGTTTCATGTCCTTTACCAGCAACTACCTGAAGTATAGAGAATATTCAAGAGACAAAATACAAATAAAATAACTGTGAGAATAATTTCAAGGGGACAATTCAGTTTTTCATTGAAAAATACTGAATCATCTGTCCATAAATCTTCAAAACAAGTAGTAGCGAAATGGGCATAAGCACTTACAACCATATCACCTTCTTCACCCATGGCAACCGCACAACGTACAGCTACTCGTCTAATGTCATGCAAAAACAGACGATGGCCATTTGGAAGAGGAGGGTAGTAATCATTTTCCCCATGTTTCAAATATTCCTGCATTGACCATCCTATACCAGCCAACATGTCATCCAATATGTCCACTGATGAAGATGAAACGAGTTAGTAATAACTTTTGCAAAGATGGCATTATAGCTACGCAGTACAGTTCAACAAGCATACATGGATCTTCACCCCTTGGATTGTCAGATGTCAGAATTGTCACATCACTTTTATCTGTTGCAATTTTTGTCATTATTGGTCTCTTGCCTCTGTCTCTCTCTCCGCTACAACCAATAACTTCACAAAAAGCAAGAGGTTGGTCAGGTTAACAATACTTACATTTCTTCATGAAAGTCATCACTTCCCAGCTATCCCAAGGACATGGCAACTTTTAGAAGTGAATTGGCAATTTTCTTATACAACAACAATCAGAGCCTAATTCTAACTTCTTGAATGTTGGAGAAAATAAGAAGATAACCACGAACAGATCTGGACTAAAAATTGGAGCTTGTAAATTCTAATTACATCTTAAATTCTCATGGTTATGATTATCTTCAGTAGTTTTGGACCTAAACAAAGGATAAGTACTAAATCACTGTATTTGCACTGCCAGACTTCGGAGAACTATCCACGAATGGAAGAGAACCTTTAGCCATGGCAAGATTAATGGTTGACAAAAACTTAATTCAATATATCATCATTAAAGAATTAAGAGAATCAGTACGACAAAGCTTATTTCTAGCTTGAGAATTTCCTGGGCATATAATTCTCAGCCTAGCTTTATCACTTCCTTATAGCAGATGGTCCAAGATTTTGTACAAGGAAAGAGACTTAAAACGCCTTATCCAAGCATAAAGGTAGTTTATCACAAACTTAGAGAAGTAGCACTGAATGCAAGATGAAGGTTAGGAGAAAGCAATAGAAACGCACCCGTGATAATTCTTTTAGGCCTAAGCTCCCTTACGGAATCAAGTAGTCTAGATAGGGCATCAGGTGTATGAGCATAGTCCACAATCACCCCAAATGCCTGCTCCTCGTCAATTAACTCACACCTACCAGGTACTGCATCTATCTCTTCAATCCCTCTAACAATGTCTTCCAATGGTGCACCAACTGCAATCCCAACTGCCACAGCCGCAAGAATATTGTAGATATTGTGCTTCCCTAGCAATCCTGATGAAATCTCTAAAATACCATGGGGTGTATTAACCAAAACTTGTGTCTCAAACAGGGAGAGCTCAAACTTCAAGGGATGAACATCTGCATTTTTATTTTCCATAGCAAAGGTTACAACTGGCACTTCTTGGTTTCCTTGAGCAATAAAGAAAGGTGCATTTGGGTCATCAATGTTAACTACTTTCCTATGCCTTTCTGGATCCACCATCCGAGTAAACAACTTGGCCTTTGCATTCCTATACTCCTCTTCTGTCCCATGAAAATCCAAATGATCCCTCGTCAAATTGGTAAAAACAGCAATATCAAAATCAACCTCATCACACCTCCCTAGAGCCAGTCCCTGGGAAGTAGCCTCCATCACAACAGCTTCAGTTCCATTATGCAGCATCTTAGCCATCAAATTCTGAACCAAAATGGCACCTGGGGTTGTGTCAGGTGCCTCCAGTTTATGATCCCCGTGTATATAATATGCCACCGTACTCAACATTCCAGTCCTCAACCCCATGGCCTCATACATCCCTTTAACCAAATTCGCTGTCGTTGTTTTCCCATTCGTCCCAGTTATCCCAATCACAGCCATATTCTTTGAAGGGAACTTATAAAATGCTGCAGCCAATGCAGGCAAAACTGTATTAGTATCCTCCACAATCACCAAAGCCTTACACCCCAAAGTCTCTTCAATATCAACCTCCTTGCTAGCCACAACCGCAACAGCACCTCTCTTATCAGCCTCGCTCAAATACAAATGTCCATCCGTCTTCATCCCCACACGGCAAATAAACAAATCACCAGCACTCACCACTCTCGAATCATCCTGTATACCAGTAATCTCCACCTCCAAATCCCCCAAAACCGAAACCGGAACCACTTTGCTCTCATCCAAAAGCTCAGCTAAACTCATCTTAAACTTTGGTTCCACAATATTCACTTTCCCGATGCTATCAAAATCCAAATCAAAACTCTTTTCATCTAAAGACGCCTCAGCATTGCTTTTTCCACTCTTTTCACCCAAACCCACATCAAACCCACTTGAACCCTCTTCGTCACTATCAGTATCAATCACAGTCAACCCTGTTAGCTCATCGATCTCCTCCAAGTCCACCACCTCTTCAGGCTCTAACTCTTCAATACCTTTCATAACATCACTACTTTCTTTAATGTCTTTTTGTTTTAACAGTCCTTGTTTAACAAGTTCTTTTCTTTCCATTACGATAGCCTTATCAATCTCACCAAACAAATCATCACCGTCACTATTTAAGGAATTGGGATTTACCTCGGTATCTGCAATGGCTTTGAGAAACGTTGATTGGTTCTTTTTGTAGTCTTCTTCTTGAGCTTTTCTTGCTCTTGAGGCTTGGATGTGAACTTGTTCCCATTTTGATACTCCATGTGCTGTATCTTCTGGCGCTTCAGGTGGGTCATTATCTGCTGTGTTTGGGTAGAATTTTCCATCTGGGCCAATAGCAAATAGCGAGTGTTTTGTGCCGTGGAGAGAAAGGAATAAAGGGGTTTTAGGGAGAGAAGGAAATAAATTGCGGGGTTTGAAGGAGGTTGGTTTTGAAGAGAGAAAGTTTGGGTTTTGAGAGAGAAATGTGAGCGATTGGAGAGTGAATGTGAAGGCCATTGCCATGATGAGAGATAAAATGAGAGTGGAAGGGGATAAGGGAGGTTTAGTGTTGAAAGGAAAAACGGTGCGCTTTCAGGCGAGAGCGAACAGGACAGTCTTTCTTCTTCTTTTTGTTAAATTCCTTTTCTTTTATCTTATCTGATTCTTTTCTTCTTTTTGAAATGCCACTAACTATTTGATTGCCTTAGGCGAGGTTGGCACGTGCCTCCAATTTATATATATATATATATAAAGAATATTAAAATCCATAAAAAATTATTGTGCATCTATAGACCTCTTCACTGCAAGAATATAATTGCTATTTTACTCTTTTTTTAAATCAATGTTTTATTCCTTAGAGTATAATGGTTCTTTTCAAATAATTTATTAAAATCATATTTGATGTTGTGATAGCAGTTGTTATTAAAATATTTTTTGTTTAGAAATATATTAAAATAATAATTTAAAAAAAATATTTTTAATATTAGTACACCAAAAAAATAAAAAACACAAAAAATAATAATTTTAGAGCAAATAAAATAAAATAATTCAAAAACATTTTTAAAACTAAAAAATGAACGAGTTCTAAACATGATATTGATGGGGATGATATGGTCTTCGTACTTTTAAAATGCATATTCTAATGATTATATTGCCCTTACAAACAATTTTTTCATAGAAAATTTGATCTTTCTAGTTTTAAATGTACAATGTAAAAGTTATATTATTCTTACATGTAATAATTGTTAAACTTACATAAATAGTGGGGAGTAGATTGTATCTGACTTTGATGGAAAGCTCCCCAGAGGTGATCGGTTTTTCCAAGTATTTTTGATCGGTCTATGGGTGTGTTTGGTATTACTTTTGTTTTTATAGTTGAGATTTAAAAAAATAGTTTTATAAGAAGCATTTTAGTTGCGGTTTAAAATAAGTTTTGAAATGTTTGGTTAAAACTGCTTTGAATTTGAGATTAATGAAAAGCGGTTTCATGTGTTTGGTTACCAAGTTTTTCATATTGCTTTTAACTTGTGAAATTACTTTAAAGCGCATATATATATTTATATATATATATATATAGATTTATAGATATTGTTCGTGATGACATTGCAAGTAGTCTGGTGAGAGAATAAAAAAAATCCAATTTACTTGAATCATTAATTAGATTATATTATTATAATTATGACTACTTGCAATGTCATCACGAACAATATCTATATATGAAGGTCTCTGCAATACCTGACTATTTGTGCGAGCTACAATATCTTGGAAAAAAAATCATTCGGAATATAATTGGGATTACAATCATATTAAAATAATATTTTTAAAAAATTATTTATGATATTAGTGTATTAAAATAATTTAAAAATATAAAAAAATTAATTTAAAATAATAATAAAATATTTTAAAAAAATCCATTAACTGAATAAAAAAAAACCATTCATCTTATTCCCTCGCTTCCATGAATCTCTTAATATTATTTTGTTACCATAGAAATTTACTGCCCCATTAATTTATTAATTTGTTTTCCTTTCTAAGGACAGGTTTCTTTTCATTAAGGTTGCCTATAATTTCTTTAAAATTAAAACAAATATAGACAACCTGGGTTCTTGTTTTTTTAATACAAAAAAGAAGTGCTTTTGGCACCACTGCTGCATCTTCTAAAAAACCCACCTTCATCACCGTCGATTCCTCCTTATAAAAAATCATCCACGAGGAGGCCATCATCACCATCACCATTAGAAAGAATACCATGCCCAGAAGCAGATTCTTCTTGCTCACCTTCTTCACTAAAGTATTTTTCTTCTGCGCCATTATAAATGGAATCACCCAATATGTGTAGCCTTTTGGTGAATGGATCGCCCAGGTGGGGCCGAGGACAGAGGGGACCTGAGAAGCGCAACACTCCAATATTGGATCCTTTTCTAGGCTCTAGCTTCAGCCGGCTCACTTTCTCCCTCACTTACCTCCATAGGCTCAGACGCTTCGTCAATGGGTTTGCCTTCGTCTTTCCTTTTTTTTTATTCTTAATCAAAGCAGAGGCAGTTTCTGCAGCTGTGCGCTTCGAGGTAGCTCGGGTTCTCCTAACTGAAGACATTGCGGACTTAGGGGTAGGGGGTTAGCACTTTTGTCTACAAAATAGAAAAACAACTCATTATATCATGCAATTTTCTGTTCAAACTTTAATCAATTTTGTTGAAAGAAAGTAAAGCAAGAAAAACAAATGGCGAGAATTGATGACCACAAGGAGGGGCCAGTGTGCCGATCGGGCATGGCAAGAAGAGCTGAGGCTGGGCATATGGATGCTGGATCTGAGTTGGTCGCCACCAAGAGGATCACCGTTCTCTTCTCTATTTTCTTTGAAGGGTTATTTTGACATAAATTTTCAACGGTAATTGTGGGTGAGTTTTTTGTCGATAGGCGGATGTTTTCTGAGAAATGAAACGCAGGCAAAGCAACTTGGTTCTGCTTTTAACAACCCGTGGTTTGAAACCAATTTTTAATGTGTCCCATAACAACTTAACCTGTGTTTGTAAAATAACCAAACAAGATTTTATCTGCTTTTCTCAAACCTTCAGTGCAAACGCAATACCAAACGGCCACTAAACTTGAGCATTCAAGAAGGTGAAAACTATAAGTAGCCTTTTACTCGAAGATGTTATGGTAGCCTTTTACTCGAAGATGTTATGGTTGGACCACAAAATATGGTTTGGAAAATAGGGTAAAAAAGGGTGACCGGAAATCAGAATTTGGAGTGTTAATTCACTAAATAAAAAACCTAATAAAAAGAATGTCTGAACTTTGAATGTTCGGTGTCTGAAGTCTCCAAGGAGCGTGATGTAATGATAGAGGGTTTATGATCTGTATAGCAGATCTCGAGTTCGAGTTAAGACGTTTATCTCTTGTAAAAATCTAGAATAAACAGGATTTTATTCACTTATCTGGACCCATAAGATGGGTATACTCACATCTAAAAAACAAGTTCCGTGTATGAAGTCTAAACATAGTTTGGTTATCGAAGTTTCTTGCAGTCTGATGTAGAAAAATAAAAATATATCACATTAGAGGAAAACCGAGAGAACTGAAGGCCCAATCCTCGCCAAGGCAAGTGAGTCCAAAATAAGGCCCATTGGACCAACATTTTTGCAAGCCTTCTAGGCTCCTAATCTTTGGAAGCTTTAACCACCGCAAATCTGAAATTCATAGAAGACAATGGCATGCGTGGATTAATTATCACCCCATTCAATCTCTTGACACAAACCACAAGCTCAGAGAATTGCCGGTCAGAATCAAACTTCGAAGGATTTCCCTGTCATGCCGGCAATTATCCTTACGTATTAGTCTACATTTTCGATCATGCCGTTGCCATTTATGGGGTGAAGAAAAAACAAATCACAAAAAAGAGCGAGAATTATTTTTAATTATTTTTTTGTTTCTCGTCCAAATAAATTAACTTGATATTTGTAGTCAATATAATAAATTAAAAAAAATTGTTAAGATGAAGATATGTATTAATAGAGGAGCTTTTTTATTTTTTTATTTAATTCTACAGAAATAAAATTGTTTATTATTAAAATTGCATAATTTAAACTCCATTAAAAAAAGTTCTAATTTTCTTCTCTCTATTTTTTTTCCAACAAAAAGAATATATTTTTGTCATGGATTTTTTATTTTATAATAAAAAAATTGAGCAAATATAAATTGATTACAATAAAAAGAATTTAGTGTAACCAAACTATGACCAATCTAACAGCTTTATCTCTCATTGTCTTTTCCAGCAAGATTCTTTCTCACCCATGAACACCAGTCAAATAATTTTTTGCATGAATTTTAAATTGGTCATGCGACTTTTTCTATTTTTTTGTTTCGGTCCTTGAATTTTGTTTTTATATCACTACTTTAACTAATAACTCATTGAATTGGGTACAAAAGAGACTCGATAAAAAAATTCAACAAAACCAAAACTAAAAGTTGGAATTATTTCTCAACACTGCAAGTACATCATACTATAAGTCAACTAAATCAAAACACCAAGCTCCACTAGTCTAAATTAACATAATGTAAAGAGATTAAATAGAATAATAATAATAATTTATGAACACCCCAATTATTCTGATGTTTTTATTAATAATTAAAAGTATATTTTTAGTAAAGTAATAACAGGGTTTTTTAAAAGTAGGAAAGAAAAGAAGAAAACATTAATAGTAGCCCCTGGACAGGGCTTGGGGACAAATATGTGATAAAAATAATGTTAACTTGGTGGACACGTGTTCGACAAAGATTAAACTAATCATCACCCTCTCACTCTGATGATTAAAAATTGCATGTGGGGACAAATAATTAAGGGAAGAAATCTAGTGGATAGATAGAGGCTTCTCGGTCTCGTCACAGTTGGTGTAGTTGTTAGGGACTGTGGCCCTGAGCATCCTGTTTCGTGGCCAAATTCAACCGAAGGATCCGTGTTTAGCTGCCCCAGATGTGGACGGCTAAGCCTCTCCTGCATCATCTAATTTTAGCTGTGGGACCCCGCTAGCCTCTATGCCAGATTTTTTCCCATCAAAAACAATGTTCACGTGTAACAAAAATCATAACTTCATTTTTACATCTTTCTATATTATATAAAGTTATTTTTATTTTTATCTTAACTATATGATATAAAAAATATATAACAACAATAAATGGATTACATAGAGAAAATTGATCATGATGACTTTAAAAAAACATTGTAGCGCAATTCTCAAACTATTAATATATGCAATCATAGAATTAGGTTAAAAAAATAAAAATAAAAATAGCTTGGTTCACCCAGGTTTACATAATAGACTCGTGATATAAGTAATAAAGCTTAAGTCAACCCAGTTTAACTCACTAAACTCAAGTGATTCAAGTCATGTGATTGAGATAAATCAATAAAAAAATAAAATAAAAAATCAACGATGAGAGTTGAAAAGACAAATTTATATATAAAAAATATCAACATGCATTCATATTTCAAACTTGTGACTCTTGTTATTATACCAGGAGCATCCTATTTAGAAAAACCACAAAAACATATTCTCAACTAATCAAATAATGAAGGCTTAAATTAGAAAAGTTGAAAATAATGAGGATGAATTTAAAAAAAGATGACATATTAAAAATTAAGATTGAATGGTAAAGTTGAAAATAAATTGAAACTCTACAAGAGCACTAGGAACAAAAATTAGAAATCAATACACATGGTCTTAGAAGAAAAAGGATATCACAACCTTCCAAAAACATGACAGAAGCTGGTGTACGGCTACCAAATGATGCCGCGTATGCCGTTCAGAATTTTAAAATATTTTTTATTTTTATTTAAAATATCAAATTGTTCTTCAATTAACTCATTAATAACACAAAAAACAATATAAAAATACAAAAAAAAACCTCATTTGTCTCCTCTAGCGGAAGAGGTCTGAAGTCAGCAATTCTTATCTTCTCGGTTACAGTGCAAGAGGCGAGACCAAAGTTATTGATCCCGTCCCGTTCCGGCCGGAACGGGCGGGACGCCCCGTCCCGTTGCAAATTCCGGGACAAAACGGCGCCGTTTTTGTCCCGGGTAGAATCCCGGCCTGTCCCGGAATTTCCGGGCGAATTCCGGCCGGAACGCCCCGGTTCCGTACCGGGCGTTCCGTTCCGGTACGGACTAAAACGACGTCGTTTTGATAAGCAACAAACGACGTCGTTTAGCCAATACACGGGCAAACAAATCACCCTTTCTTCTTCCCGCTCCCAGTCCCAGACTCACGATTTTTTTTTTTCCCCCAATCTATTCCCGATTTCTCCCAATCTCAAATTAATCGAGAAATCCCTTGTTTTCGATTCATAAACCAGAAATCCCTCACTTGAAAAGCTCAATTTGTAATCCTCAACCCCAAAATCAGCTCAATTTCTGAAACCCTAAATCAAAAATCAAAATCTCGGCGGCACAATTTCTTCCACACGGCGGCGCAATTTCTTCTACACGGCGGCACAAAATCTTCAGTAGTTCTTCTTCCCCAAATCTCCAGTTAAAGGTACACATTTGAGGAACCAAATCCTTTAATTTATTGAAAAATTTTCGACAGTTTAGAACTTTAGATGAGCTGAATGGAGAAATAAATTTTCGACAGTTTAGAACTTTAGATGAGCTAATTGTTGAACAATCCCTTTATTAGGATCAAGGGGAGATTTATTCTTCTAGTTTTAATTTTTATTATTTCATGAATTTTTATTTCATGAACATTTAATGATGGATTCGTTACTTACAATACACTGATCAATGCTTACTCTCGTTTTGTTAGTTTTGATGCTGCCTATTCAGTTCTTGATAGAATGAAAGAAGCTTGTATAAACCCTGATATTGTTACTTATAATTCTTTGATTGCTGGTGCCATGCGGCATTGTTTGTTGTCGAATTGTATGGATTTGTTTGAAGAAATGATTTGTATTGTAAAGGTAGTAGGTTGGAAATGGCACATGAAGTACTTGATAAAATGGAAAAGGAAGGTTTTGGACGTGACGAGTACTTGATAAATTTCAAAGAACCTATTGAGCTGCCACTAGTTCCTGAGGCTAATGGATTTTGGATCAGATTGCATAGAAGTCTGAAGTTCTGGAAATAATACTAAGTGCTGAAGTGGGGATTGGGGAAAGATCTTGAAGGACAGGAAATTTTGTGAAGGCTTAGCTAACTGTTGGATGACAAGACCCAGAGGGTTGACAATATTTTGAATTTGCATCAGTTTTGAGATGTGTTAAATAGAACTCATTTTGGCTGCTGACAGAACCAGCTACTGCTTCCTAAGGCGGCTTTCCGAGAGAAGCTAGAATGCAGAAAACAAAGCATGGCTCTTTGGGAGTTATGGAGGGTGATCTCTTTGGCAAATGAGAGAGGGTTGATATGGATAGGCAGTGGCTTGCGTATGGTGTAACGTAACTGTAATGTACATTACCCTGTAAAAGAATAAAATTGGACAAAGATGATGTATTATTGAACCCAACATGCTGATATTGTAAAACAATTCGAGTTTTGGGAGTTTGGCAAAGTCCATAAAAATATATTATCAACAAAGTTCATGTTCTTCAATTCTCATTGTTTTGTTCCTCAAGGTTGAACTGGCAAATAGTCTTCATGTTGAAAGAAATTCATATTTTTTGGCGGATGGCGAAGAAAGTAGCACAAAGAATGAAATTATCATTAACTTGTTTCTGATCGATAAAGGTAGTCTGGCATATAGTTTTTCTAAGTTTATACAATTCATTTTCCTCGAATTAGCGGGCTGTCTTGCCATGCTAAGACAGCAAAAAAATAGTAACAGCTGGGAGACCTGCTTCACTATTTGCCAATGACGAATGGGTTGTGTGAGGGAGGTGATGTTGAGGGGGCCATGGAGTATATGAATACAGTGGGTTTCAATTCAAATTTTTCATGAATTTTTATTTTTAATTTTTATTTTTTCGACAAATTCATGAAATAATGGAAGTGTTGGAATATAGGATTACAAATATTAAATGTTCAGGATGATTAGATAAAGTTCATGAACAAATTCATGAAAAATTATAATGAATGCTTGATGTTGTTGATGCTTGATAATGGAAATGCTTTTCGTTTTCGTGCATGGTGTTATCTTTTTACATGCCTAACTTGTGTTATCTTTTTACAACAGATTAAATTACATGGCTGAAAACTCATCTAGTGGTGGGACTTCCATGTATTCAGCTCCAACAAGATCAGATGATCCAGCATGGGCTCATGGACAGGTGGTTCCTGGTGTAAAGGCCGCAAGTATATGCATTTATTGTAATAAACGGATCAATGGTGGTGGTGTTACTCGGTTGAAGTACCACCTTGCTGGTATTAAAGGTGAAGTTGAAGCTTGTAAAAAGGTCCCTCCGGAGGTTAAGTGGCAAATGAAACAAATGGTAGATGAGATGACAACGGAGAAAGAGAGAAGAAAAAGAATTAGAACCGATATTGGAAATTCTCAATCAGCTTCCAATGATGAAGAAATAGCAGAGGGTGATATACGTTCTCAAACAAGTAGAAGAACGACAGTGCAAGGAACAAGTACATCTGGAAGAAGGATTCCTTTATTTGCTCCACGAACTACCCCGGGTTCCCAGCCTAGTATTAGAAGTGCAATGGCTACTAAAGAGATGGAACACAATGCAAGAATAGCCGTAGCAACATGGTGGTATGATGCTAATATACCGTTTAACAGTGCTAATTCGTATTATTATCAGCCAATGCTAGATGCCGTAGCATCCATAGGACCTGGGTTTAAAGGCCCATCATTTCATGATTTAAGAGGACCACTTTTGAAGGATGTAGTTCATAATGTCCATGAATACATTTTAAGTATCAAGGCTGATTGGAGAGTTTATGGATGTTCAATTATGGCTGACGGGTGGACAAATAGGAAGAATGCACCAATTGTGAATTTCCTTGCCTATTCTCCGAGAGGCACCGTATTCTTGAAGTCTGTTGACACTTCAGGACTTCGAAAAGATAAAGAGACATTGCTGGAGATGTTTGATGAAGTTGTCAAAGAAGTTGGACAAGAGAATATTGTTCAATTTGTTAGTGATAATGAGGCTTCATTTAAGGCTGCTGGGAAAGCTTTGCAGCAAAGGTATGGCACCTTTTTTTGGTCTCCTTGTGCTGCCCATTGCATTGATTTAATGCTAGAAAATATATGTGATCCGAGATATTTTCCAATGATTGATGAAACCATTAAAAAGGCAAGAAATATAACCAAGTTTATATATAATCATGCATGGGTTCTAGCTTTGATGAGGAAAGAATTCACAAATGGACATGATTTATGTCGTCCTGGCATAACAAGGTTTGCAACCCATTTCTTAAGCCTCCAATGTTTACTGAAGTTTAAGAAGGAGCTTCGACAGATGTTTACTTGCACAAAATGGGTTGAATCAAGTCATGGCAAAAGTCGGGTTGGAAACGAAATTGCTGCTATAATTTTACAAGATAACGACTTTTGGCCGAGATGTGCACATATTGTCAACGTCAGCGAGCCTTTAGTACGAGTTCTAAGGTTAGCAGACAGTGAAGAAAAACCATCAATGGGCTATTTATATGAGGCAATGGATAAAGCAAAAGAAGCCATCAAAATAAGGTTGAAAAATAGAATGTCTCAATATGGACCATATATTCGGGTAATTGATGCTAGATGGGATAAGCAACTTCATAGTCCATTACATGCAGCAGGATGTTTTCTTAATCCTGGAATATATTTTAGGCCTTCTTTTTCAAAACAAAGGGAGGTAACTCGAGGTTTGCTTACCACAATTATGAGATTGGTTCCTGATTGTGATACTCAAGATAACATCATTGCCCAAATTGAGGAGTATAAGAGAGCAACTGGTCTTTTTGGTGTAACCATGGCTATTCGTAATAGAGAAAAGTTAAATCCAGGTAATAACTTTTATTTTTTACAATACAATGTCTTTTTTTTTATCTATAATATTTGATTTATTCAAAATTTGTTATCTAGTTTCATGGTGGGAGCAATTCGGCATTGATACTCCAGAACTTCAAAAGTTTGCAGTTCGAGTTCTTAGTCAATGCTGTAGTGCAACTGGGTGCGAAAGAAATTGGAGTGTATTTGAATTCATTCATTCAAAAAAGCGAAATAGGCTTGAGCACAAGAGATTAAACGATTTAGTATTTGTTCGCTATAATCTAAAGATTAAACAGAGGTAAGTAAAATATCAATATTATTATATTAGTAATTATTTTCTATTACATTGCTATTAATTTTTTAATTTCTTTCGTGTTTATTCTTTGTAGGAATATGAGCAGAACAAGAGATGCTTTAGATCCCATTAGCCTTGACAACATTGATCTATTGAATGAATGGATTTGTGAAGAACCCGGTCTTCTTGATGGAGATGACATAAGTTGGGAGAGTATCGAAGCACCTTTCGCTACTTTAAATTTAGATGATGAAGAGACATGTGTAAATGAGGAGAATGAGCTTGGTGGAGATGACCAGCTATTGGAATGTCTTGTTGACGACTTTCCTTATGTTCCACAGCCAGATCAAGATCCTTACTTTTATATTAATGATGTAGTAGAGGATGTTTGATGTATTTTTCTTTTATTTTAGAACATTTTACTTTCATAATATTTTGGAATTTCAAAGATGTTTCTAATTTTGAGATTATGTTTGTATTGTATAATTTAAATTTCATTTATCTTGAATTTAAATTATACTTGTTAAATTAATATTTTATTTTTTTCATATATATAATTAAATAAAAATGAACAGTACAAAACCGGAACGGTACCCGGAACGGTACCGAAACCGGGACGTCCCGTTCCAAACACAAATCCGGAACCGGGACCGGGACGGGATCAATAACTATGGGCGAGACTGCATAGCTAATTAGACCTTCGGAGATCTATCTATACATGTATAAAAGTTCATGAAGGCAATTGTTTATTTTTATTATTAATTTATCGTTACCATAGTTCTTTTTAATAGTTGTATTATCGTACTAGTTCCCACACATACCCTAATTAAATCTTAAATATATTATCTTTATTTAAAAAGCAATGATGATTTTATATCAAGATTCACTTATGAAAAATATAAACAATTGGATATGTGCGGGCAATTAAAAGAAATCATTTATTTATTTATTTGATGCGTGATGTATCCATTCAATGATCAATGCTTTCTTGCCAAGTGAGCTCTGTAAAATAACTATATAAATTAAGTAAGATTAGCATTACTTATATTTTACTCAGTGCATCTCATGAGAAATTATTTCCAAGAAAATCACGTCGTTTTATTTTGTAAGCGATCCTAAACGGCGCCGCGGTTGCGTGATGTCTAGTTAAGAAACGCCGCACCGCCACAAAAGGTGGCGCAAAACAAGACCCTAGATATTTGCATCCGAGACCGTGGAAGACAGGGCACAGGCGGGTTCTTTTAGAAGGGTAACCAGGAGCAATTCAGGGAGCGTGGATTGAGTGTGAAGGACCCCATACATGGACCTGATGGGTAACGAATAGTGTGACAACAGGTGGTGGTATCCGATGTGATGATTTTCCCCATATCTTTGAAACATTGATTCCAATGAGGCTCAGCCGTCAACTTGATGTTTCAGACATTGAGTTCAGCGTCGATATGTTGTCGTGTTTTCCAGGGATGAAAAGACGACGTGGCTGAAAGTCAGAAAAAAAAGACCCTTACCTTCTCGAAATTTTAACCACGGTAAAGGATTTGAGATAAATTATAGCTTTTTATAGTTAAGTTTTATATTAAAAAATAATGTAAATATACCTCACTTAACATCTTAATGTCTGTTTGTAAATGTAGTAAATGTAGTTAAGATTATTTTTTATTTAAAAATATATTAAGATAATATTTTTTATTTTTAAAAATTATTTTGACGTCATCATATAAAAATGATCTAAGAACACCAAAACACTTTAATCTGTAGTATAAAATAAAAATAATTTTTTTTTTCAAAAGAATTTTTTGAAACACAATGTCAAACATAACTTTAAGCTTCTAGACGAGATAATTTATTGATATTATACTAGAGTTTTGTTGATCTAACAGTAATGAGTTCGAATTTCATCACCTTCATTCTATTTGATAGAAAATTAAGCACAATATAGTGTTGATCTGTGTGTAATTTTCAAGACAAAAATATTTTCACTTCAAGAAGATGTTAAGGAATAATATAAATCGTATCATGACACCTCACCTAACAGCTTAAACTTTTAGGGGCGATACTTATTTGACATTTTATGAGAGTATTTTCAGTGGAAATATTTTTTTTTTCATTATCAAGATTTTGTGAAAGATTTTAAAATGAAATACATATAATATTATATATGTTAATTAATCAAATATTTTTACAATTATAAACGAAATAACTCTTCGCGTCAACACTGAAAAACCAACCCTTACAAGATTTCACACGTCTTGATTTTGATTTTCAGCGTTGCCAAGAGTAAATAACATCATGATCTAGTTTCGATTCAAAGTTTTCTTGGCAGCCGGCACATGAGAACACGAATGAAATTTTACCTGTTTTCAAGTTTACCAAATAATCCATTTATTTCACTATCAGAATAAATTTTAAATTTGAAGTAATCGAGAGTCTACCATATATATATATATATATATGTGTGTGTGTGTGTATATATATATATATATATATATATTTTCCATGAAACAAAACAAGAAACAAATAAAACTACAGACAACGTATTACAGCACTTGTTGACAAAGTATTTCCTTGGACCTTATGTGCTCTGTTTTATTTACCAATGCTCTATTTTGAATGTTCACCGAAGGTAAATTGACCCCTGACAGTCAAAAATTCAAACCCTAAAGATACGAAAGGTCTCTATTCTATCTTTTTCTAGAGATTGAAAGGTCTAGATTGAATATTTTCAAAAAAACTATCCCTGGCTAGAAAACAACACACCGGGGCCCTTCCATCGAAATCCTGACATTAAGCTGACAAAATATAGCAACCAGAGAGACAGCCACCTTTCTTCAACATCCCAACGCACACCCTTTCCCATGTAGAAAGAAACTTCACAATAAACAATATTATTTACTTTTTTATTTATTTCACAAAAATATAGTATTTATATAATCGATCTCATATTTTTGTTAGACGGCAGAGTAACTCCTGATAAATATACACGCGCTCGCTCGCTCGCTGTGAAATATTATAATGATTTTCTCAACGATCACGAAATAATAACAAGTGGATTGTAACCCGGTTCACGCTTTCTTAAAGAAATAATAAATCAATCACTCTAGTTCAAAACATCCATATTTAAACCCTAATATTTCACACCCGTTGACAACTTTATATATATATATATATATATATATATATATATCTTTTTGTTATTTATCCGTTACGGAGGTGCCGGGATATTACGTTCGCTACCAATCGAAAAGGCAACGGAATTGGCAGATATTTAATAAGTTGACGGTCAAAGGTGGCGAAGGGACTAAGATATAACTCAAGAAAAAGAGGGACTAAGTTATTATTTTGTTAAGAAAACAAGGATTGAGTTATAATTTATTAGATAATAAATTCACCCAAACGACCCTTCTTCAATCACTAACCAGAACATTAGACGACATAGAATTTTAACCTTTAAAGACATTTATGTCAAGAGAGGAAGACAATGCGTACATGTGTTGTGGTCTGTCGGTTGAATATTAACTGCTTACGTTTTAAATGTATTTTTGATAAAAAAAAATCATTTTTTTTTATCATTATAATATATATATTTTTTCAAAAATAAAAAATATTTTAAAAAAACAGTCCATAATTATTGAAAGACTGTGAAAGTGGGAAAGCAAGACAAGATTTGGTGCTACATCTGAAGGGATTGTAATTCCCTTATTGTCACGTATCGGCCTGACAGTTGCCACATGATAGTCAAAATCATTGATTAGCTGCTTTGGCTCACACGCCATTATCATCCATTCCTTGTTTTTCAAGTCTTTTTCTAACTCATAATAATCTCTCTTTAATGGCGGTAACATTAAAGGGCAATGACTACTCCCGCACCTGGACCAAATAATCTTTTTATTACTAGTAGACGAGGGGACGAGGGTGGTGTTTGGCTGTTACTTTGCTACCAGTAAATGAAAGGACAGACCGAGGTTACTGTTTCTCGTTCACGCTTTTGAGTTCTTCAACTTAAATCGTGGAAGATTCGGTTTATGTGCTTCTGCTTTCATTTTTCAAGAACTAGCCCAGGTACTTATATTTCTGCTGCTGCTGCTGCTGCTGCCATGTTTTTTTTTCCTGGCTTGTGTCAGTGCAATTTTTGTGAAGGTAGTTCGTAATCAGTGGGAAATTGTGTATTTCCATGGATATTCAACAAGGTAGCTTGAGTTTGTATGGATTCAGCTTCTAATTTTGTTCTGTATACAGTGAAAGTGGTGATGAAAAAGAAATTGTTTTAAGGGTTGGATTGGTAGTTTGAAATTATGTTTCTCCGTGAAATGTGTCCAAGAACGATTTAGTTTTCTCTCTGTAGATTTATTTTCTTGAAATTGGATGGGAGTTTGAAATGATAAGAATCTGTGGAAGATTCTACTTCCAAATATGATTTCTGAAATTGGATGGAGAGGATTATTAGGACTCGTTAACAATTCTCGAGACAATTCATCATTTTCAACTATTATTTTTAATGTTGGAGAACTGTATTTAAGGCGAATAAAATGCTTGCAATATGTCTAGAAAGTTTTTTTTTCTCTGTATTTTACACATATTTCTTTCCTTGCTCAGATTTAATGCTGGAATATCGGTGATGCTGTGATTGGATTCATATTTCATACCATGTCCAGCACTTATTCTCATATCATGGAAAGGAGGTCACCGAAGAGCCCTTTTCCGAGGAGCCCTATGCTGAAGAGCCCTTTTCCGAAGAGCCCTATGCCACAGAGTCCTGAATTATATGAAAAATACAAGTCTAAATGTGCATATGGCTTAATTAATATCTTTCATTTCCGCCATAGCCACTCAAAGAAGTTGATCTCTGATAAGGCAGTTTTGAAGAGACATCCTGGTGGTAAGAATTATTTGATTTATGTTGTATTATAATAACCTAACATGATTTAATGGGCTCTGTCCTGCTACAGCAGAAATGAAGAAAATCGCAGAGGAAGATATGCCGAGCAAGCAGCAGATAAAGAAGACCACTGCAAAAGTGGAGCATGTACAATCTGATTCTGAACTTGCTGGTGACCCATCGACAAGCCATGGAAAAGCAATCAAGGGTACCCGGAAACGTCGTCGTCTACCTATTTATGGTTGTTATGATGTTGCAACCACGGGGAATGCAAAATCTGTTCATGAAAATTCAGTGGATGATTCTTCAAAAAAGATGGAATCTGCAGTGACCAAAGAATCGCTCTCCAATGAAGCACAGCCTAAAAACGAAATTAATTGTGACTGTAGAAGTGTCCAACATGGAAAGCATGGCCAATCTAAGGAGATCAATCTTGAGGTTCGCATGAATGAAGCTACTGAAGCTTTTATAAATCAGAAGTTGATTGATGGAAAACATCTCAGCACAGACGGGGAAGATGACCAGTCTAAATATTTCATGGATGCACTACAGACACTGAATTCCAACAAGGACTTGTTCATAAAACTCCTACAGGACCCCAATTCTCTACTGGTGAAACATATTGAAGACTTGCGAGACTCTCAGGAAAAAGTGCAGCAGATTGAATCTTACCCCGAAGATATATTGTCAGAACAACACAAAAATAACTCAAGGGAATGTGAAAAGACTGCCTGTACCAGAAACTTCAACTCCATTGATAGATCCCTGTCCAAGGGAACTGGTGATCCTCAACCCTTGGAGACGATAGTAGTTTTGAGGGCTGGCTCTGCAAGCTTGCAAAACTGTGCTGATGGAATCGGTCATGACTCTCCACCGGTTCATTATAGGTTAAAAAATGTGCAGCAGAGTGTTAAACCTTCATTTTTTCCCTTTGTCCAAATGAAAAGAAAGTTGATGCATGCTATGCGGTTGAGCAGGAAAGAACAACAGCTGATGTTGATTGATGGTACAGTGCAGAAGTCCAAATATATTTTCCAGGAGAGCGAAAAATGTGGAGGAGGAGGTATGGATATTAATGAAAGAAATTCACCAGGTGAAACCTCTAGTTATTTTGGAAGAACAACCATGGATGTCAGGGGTAAAGATCAGATAGACAAAGTGGAAATAATTCAATCTGGTGTTAGAGATGAAGCAGGTACAGCCAGTGAAAAAGGTCATGAAAGCTCAGGATTTTCTAATCTCCGGCATTCCAAGGAAACTAACAATGACAAATATGTTGAGACAAGGGTACATCTATCTGACTTTTTAATGAATGAAAATGTGAATCTTTCGAGAAAGCAGAGACCAAAAACCTGGGATGGGTTGAACTCTCTTCCTGAAAATGAATTCTTTCCTATGGTCAGTTCTAGATGTAAAGAGGAGCATGCCCGTGTTACTCCACAAATGAGATTTTCTCCCTATAGTAGTTACGAAATGGTGAACAAGAACAAGAACAAGTGGAATCAGAGTGAAAAGAGAAACAACACAAGTCCAACCAGGCAGAATTTAGAGGCTCCACCATGGGGCAATGACAAAAAATGTGAGGATCAATTACAAATCATCGAGACAGAGAAAATTATTTCAGACAAGCTTTTCCCTGATGTCAAAGCGGATGAAAACATCTCTTCTCCTGAAAATTATACTAGCCCTAGAGGTGAGCTTTTGTCAATTTAATTTTCATCATGCTTGTAATTCTGTTTGGTATAAGCAGCACATAATTTTCTTTGGGTTTCAACAAAATAATAGGGAAAAAGGACAGTAGAATTTCAGAAGAATATAGTCCCTCCTGCGTGCCCTCCAGACTAGATGGCTCGTACAATGGTGATGCTAATGAAAACACTTGTATTGCTAATGAAAACACTTGTATTGCAACTACAACTGACGAACGTGAATCCTCATTCCTTAGACCGGTAAATGACTGTTTTCCCTATCTATTGAATTGCTAGTCTTTCAATTTGTTTCGATAGCTCTTTCTGTTTCTTTGTTTCCTGCTATTTGATGCGCCCTTTTCATTTTCCTGCCAATTTTATCTTTCAGGATTCATCTGCAGAGAATCAGATGTCACCATCTTCAACAAGTGATTGTTTACCAAGCCCTACAACCATCCAGAGGGTTGAAGACCTGGACAAGGTCAAAGGGGGAGCAGAGCAGCCAAGTCCAGTATCTGTCCTTGAACAATTTTTCACGGAAGATATGATTACTAGACCTTCAAGCCACGCATCATGGCCTGGTAAGCTCTTATGTTAGGCGATTATTACATGTACTTTTTCCTGATTTTGCAATCCTGTTGATACAATAAAAGTTATGCAGCTGAACTATCAACCCCGCCACTAAGAATAGGTAACGAGGAAGACTATTTGGCTGCTCTTGTTCAACCCCCTTTGGACGTGAAGATTAATTTGGAGTATATGGGTGCAGTTTTGAGAGCTTCTGGCTTTAGTTTGGATGACCTCTCATCAAAGTTCCATGGTGAATCCTGTGATGGTCATAAGTTCGTCTGTGATTATTTTGTCGAAGTCCTTCTAGAGGTATACCAGAACTACATGAGAAGCTCCCCTTGGCTGTCATTTGTCGAACCAAAAGTTCGACCCGTAACAATGGCAGAAAACATGATTCAACAAGTGATGAAACATGTTGATCGGAACATACTCTTACAGCCACCTTCGCTAACATTAGATCATCTTGTCGAAAAGGACTTGACCAACTCTGCAACATGGTTGGATGTCCGGATTGATGTTGAATATGTTGTTAGTATGATAGTAGAAAGTGTTCTGGAAGAAGTGATAATGGAGACTGCAATTGAGTAGGTAAATATCAGTAGAATTGGTCAAAATTGCACACCAGAATTCGGCCAGGCAGCTTGAGCAAGTGAACATAATCGACTTTTATACATTCTAGATCGCGCAAGTACTTGTTTACACATCTTCAAAAGGATTATTTTAAGAGTTGCAATGCCGACATTGGACAAGAATGGAGGGAGCTGTGTTAACTGACTGGCATTCGGTCAGAGGTACTGCTGAAACTATGACAAGCAGCCCCAACTTCCTGCACAGAGTAGAGTTTATACTAAACCTAAACCTTCGACTGCCATCGATCGTAGGACTTTACTTCGAATAATTGTAAAGATAATCATGGTGGACATATACCTTCGTCGTACACTTCCTGATGCTCTGTGGAACATCCTAACCGGTCAGATAAGCTGTTTTGATTACTCGTATGATAAATCTGCTCCTTTTCTTGCATGCCAAGACACGCGTGGTGCTTATAGAAGCTGTTCGGAGCGATTGGTCTGCTCGTGTAAGGCTATGTGCTAGCTCACCGGGGGCCTCAACCTCGATTACCTGCTCATTTCATCTCATCGCCTTCTTCAAGAAGGTTTCACCTCTGTTCCTGTTTCTTTTGTCCATGTACAATCAAGCAGCTTAGAATGCTATGATGTTATGATAAATTATCATTGTCCACGTGCTTGTATTAAAATTAGTTGCAGCTAATAAATCAATCACCCTGCAGGATCAAAGAGATGGAGTTAAATCTAAAAGGAGAAGAAAAAATAAATAATTGGAAGATATGATCCACGTGACCAGTATCAAATACTGAAAATAATAAAAAATCATCAGCAGTTCTTGAGGCATAAACTCTCTCTATTCTTCTCCCTCGATAGCTGAGTTCGACTTTGATAAAGAAACTATTCATCATAACAAACACTCTTGTTTAAAAAAACATCACTCGATCGCCACATTTTCACACCTGTACTGTCTGATGAAATCTAAATTATTTAACAGCAGGGATTTTGTATCTTAACAGTTTCATTATATAAAAAATATAAATAATCGAACAGTAATTTGAAAAACAATTAAAGCAAAAACGTGATTTAATTACAACATAAGTTGCAAATGGTGGCGTTTGATCCTAGAAAGAAGAGAAGGGCTCGAGCTGCAGGGCCACGAAATAAGTAAAAATTTATAAAATACCCATCTGTAAAGGCCAAGTCATGAAATCAGAGCACCCTGCCCGCTGATGGAGTCGCTAGTGGAAGAATGAAGCTGATAAATTATCTCGAAATAAATTATCTTCCAGAAGGCATATGCCTATAAGAACCACCGAAGATAGAAACCAATTCCAGAAAAAGAGGGAAAAAAGACAAGCCAGAAGACAAGAGCATCCAAAACACTATTAGCAGAGGGTGGAAAATAAAAATGAAGTCTCGAAATAAATCATAACAGCCCACCATTGCTCGCAACTATTTCCTTTCCAAGGGAAGTAAGTGTAAATAGTAAATACAATTTCAGGGTAGGGCAAACAAAATTGTCAGCAAGAGAGTGTTGCAGTGATGCACTTTATAGATCTAGGAGTAAAATCCTGTTATTCCAGGATTTTACAAGGAGTTCATGTCCTGTGACTCGAACTCAAAATCTATTTATGGATCGAAAACACTTTACTATCATTGCATGATCTACATTCTATATCAAAGATGAAAATGAAACTCACTGTCACTGTAATATGCTCGATCTTTTTGGAGTCTGTTCCGTTAATCTCCTAATCAAGGAGCACTCCGGTGAGCATTCTTGCAGTGTTTCACCATCCAAAGTGATCAGCTCCATAACCTTTTCCCTCGCTTTCATGATCGAGAACTCATAACAAACACTTCAATGGCAATGAAAGTATCTAAAAAGCCTGAAACAACAAAAATTCTTCAAGAAGAGAACACATTCTCCACGGAAACAACTTGCTACACTACCTTACATCTCTGCCATGAAAACCCACCATCCAAAACTCAAAACAGCAATTATCTAACCAGTCCTACCAAAAGTATCGAGTAACCATCATAGAAGAACCATTTCTGAGTTCAGATATCTCAAACTTGCCTAGGTAAGTAAATTTTAGCAGGCAAAAGATGAATAAGAAGTCATTTCTCTTTACTGAATAGTTGAGAGAAGCTATCACCCCTTACCATGTTCAACTCCAAGACCTTAATTTAGAACGCTCAACTTCTCCAGGTATATGCTAACCATCAAGGTTAAAAATTCCAACTCCGTCTCTGGTATTCGGAACATGGCTACTGGTTTTCAAGGTTGATACATTTTTTTTTAATTTTGTCATTTATTTAAAAATTGATCATTATGCTTCTTTTTCATTTTTTAGGGCCATCTTAATATTGTGTCCATGGTTGCAAGGTCAGTGAGTTAACTTAAATTGACTTGATTTTTATATTATTATTAATTTTGCTTTGTTTAATAATTAAACTTTATAATTTTATTTAAATTACTCCTGACATGGTTACCTTAATTATATATATAAAAAAACAAGAATATATAGTTCTACTTTAAGCTGTCACTGTTGAAATTAAAGGTGATACACACGCACAACATTTTATATGTTGAGATCAATTGTTTTTTAGTAGCAAAAAAATCCATGTCTTAGTGAATTCTTTAAGACTATTATTAAATTTAAAAATAGGGTCATTTTAATTATTTTTTTATCAAATCATGATAAATTTTATTTTTAGTGTATTTCTTATTTATCATAATGCATGTAAGCAAGGGTTTTAACTGGAATTATTATTTGTTAAAAAATATATATTTTACAATGATTAAATCATTATTTTTTTCAAAAATATATTAAAATAATATACCGTATTTTAGGTGCAATTGAAAGCTAAAAACATTATAAATATAATAAATCATGTTACAATATATTTAAAAAGTGTTAAGAATAAAAAAAAAATTGGAACTGAATTTTCATGGACCATTATTTTTAAATCATATACATAATAATTGCAAAAACAAAATGCTAAAGTTTTAATAAAAACTCATAATAATATTTAAAAATCATGTTATTGAAGAATAAATTTTCTAAGAGAGTAGAAAATCCAGCTGTAAAAAAAAAAAAGGAGCCAAGCAGTGGCCGGAAAAACAATGAAATAGCTAAATTTGTATTATTTTTATTTATTTTATCTGTTTCTTAATATTTTATTTACCAGTAATTAAGCTTTATATATTCTTTAATAAGGTTTTCTGTTTTCACTTAATATTTTTTTATTAATTAAATTTATTCAGTCATATCCAAAAAAAAAAAAAACTTTGACCCACGACGCAGTCTAATTGCAAGCCCACAGAAATATAAACGTGAATTTCAAAAAGCAAAATAAAATTAAAAATAAAACCTGTCACCGAATAAAAGAAAACAAAAGAATTCAACTTCACAAACTAAACGGCTAAACCCTACCCACCTCACTTCCCGCCATCCCCTCGCAATTCTCATCCCTTTTCTTGTACCCCACCACTCGTCTCTCTCAAAAACCCTAGCCACCACCAAAATGGACCCTAAAGCAGTGAAATCAGACCTTGTACTAATCCTAGACTATGGTTCACAATACACCCACTTAATCACGCGAAGAATCAGGTCCCTGAATATTTTTTCGCTCTGTATCTCAGGCACTTCTTCATTAGAAACCATAACTTCACACAACCCGAAAGCTGTTATCCTCTCGGGTGGACCCCACTCGGTCCATTCAGTCCTTTCCCGTCTAGGTTTGTTGAGTGGGCTCAAAAAGGTGGGATCTTTGTGTTGGGTATATGTTATGGGCTGCAATTGATTGTGCAAAGATTGGGTGGTCTAGTTGAAGTTGGTGAGGAACAAGAGTATGGGAGGATGGAGATTGAAGTGGCGAAGAATTTGGGTATTTTTGGGAACAAGAAAGTGGGGGATAAGCAGGTTGTCTGGATGAGTCATGGTGATGAGGCTGTTAAGTTGCCTGATGGGTTTGAAGTCGTGGCTAGGAGTGAACAAGGGGCGGTTGCCGCAGTTGAGAATAGAGAAATGAGGTTTTTCGGCTTGCAGTATCACCCGGAGGTAATTTGTTAAATTTGAAACGTTTAGATGCCTTTAATTTATAAATTTTATCACATGAAGCAGTTTGCAAAGAATACATGGGAATTTCTGTGTGTTGGTCAATAATGGCTTTCAAATAAAACTAGGAGGTAGATTGTTATTCTTTGACTGGCTATGCGATTAATTTAGTCTAAAGTAAACTGATAAAACTAGGAAAAATGATTGTTTTCTATCATTTTGCTGTTGATACTGTTTTGGGACTTGCATTTGGGTGATAGTGGAAGACTCTACTTTGACTTATCACTTGTTGGCATGATGTAGATGTTGAAGTCGTTGAATGTTTTGCAGGTGACTCATTCACCAGAGGGCATGGATACACTACGATATTTCCTTTTTGATGTTTGTGAAGTCTCAGCCGGGTGGAATATGGAAAATATTTTGGATGAAGAGATAAGGTAATCAATGACACAATGGGTCCTGAAGAGCATGTCATATGTGCTTTGTCAGGGGGTGTGGATTCCACAGTTGCCGCAACTCTAGTTCACAAGGCAATTGGAGATAGGCTTCATTGTGTTTTTGTTGATAATGGTTTATTAAGGTGAAGGCAGACCTTTCATTTTTCTTCTCCCCCGTAACTTCATGCCCGACATCTTCCACTGAAGTTTTTGATTATATATCATAGTTTTATGTCTGTAGGTATAAGGAGAGAGAGCGTGTGATGGAGACTTTTGAAAGTGATCTGCATCTACCTGTTACTTGTGTTGACGCATCAAATGAATTCCTTGATAAGCTGAAAGGTGTTGTAGATCCTGAGATGAAAAGGAAGATTATTGGGGAGTTCATTAGCATCTTTGATGCTTTTGCCCATGAGTTGGAGAAAAAACTGGGAAGGAAACCTGCGTACTTGGTCCAAGGGACCTTGTATCCAGATGTTATTGAATCTTGCCCTCCTCCTGGATCTGGAAAAACCTGCTCTCACACTATCAAGAGCCATCATAATGTTGGAGGGCTTCCAAAGGACATGAAATTGAAGCTCATTGAACCACTTAAACTTCTATTTAAGGATGAGGTATTGGTTAAACTTCTTGCGGTCATTCTCTGTTTTGTTTTTGCGCTGCTTTTTAATTTTATTTTTATTTTTGTAATACTCTTCTCCTTTCCATTTGAAAGGTTCGTCAGCTAGGAAGAATCTTGAATGTGTTGGGTTTGGGTTTCCCTCCTAGGAGGAGGATGGCCCAGTATCTTGTGTGGATCTAGCCCACATGAAAGGACTCACTTGGAAGGGTAGGGCTCACTTCTTTTGAGCTGCTGAAAAGAACAAAAGAGACAAGAAAAGTGAGAGAGCCGAGAGGAAAAGAAAGAAGTTAGCAGCAGAACACTCTGTCTTCTTCCTTGTATTGCCAGCTCGTTCACCGTTGGATCGGGTTGAGATTTGGACAGCAGCTTCTAGACACATTGATCTTCATTCTTAACGGTTGGATTGAAGATTGGAGCTGTGGAAGTTGATCTTTTTGACAAAGATCGGGGCTGTCAGTTTGTGAGCCTTCTCTCAAACTTTGTTCTCTTTAAATCTTGTTGTATTCCAAGAATAGGTTGTTCTTGATGATATATGTTGTAGCCCTTAGTTAAATCTGAGGAAGAACATTGTGAACCCATTATTTGTGATAGTGGAATTGTTTGAGTGGACTACGGTCCCATGGTTTTTCCTTCTCATATTGGGAAGGTTTTCCACGTAAAAATTTGCGTGTTGTGCTTGTGGTGTTTGGATATATATTTTCCGCATATATTCAGAGCACTTGTTGGGAGAAACAACAATACTCAACACTCCCTCTTTGTGTGAATCTATAGAAAACTCCTAAATAGAGCAAAATATATGCGGAAAATATATATATCCAAACACCACAAGCACAACACGCAAATTTTTACGTGGAAAACCTTCCCAATATGAGAAGGAAAAACCACGGGACCGTAGTCCACTCAAACAATTCCACTATCACAAATAATGGGTTCACAATGTTCTTCCTCAGATTTAACTAAGGGTTACAACATATATCATCAAGAACAACCTATTCTTGGAATACAACAAGATTTAAAGAGAACAAAGTTTGAGAGAAGGCTCACAAACTGACAGCCCCGATCTTTGTCAAAAGGATCAACTTCCACAGCTCCTATCTTCAATCCAAACGTTAAGAATGAAGATCAATGTGTCTAGAAGCTGCTGTCCAAATCTCAACCCGATCCAACGGTGAACGAGCTGACAATACAAGGAAGAAGACAGAGTGTTCTGCTGCCAACTTCTTTCTTTTCCTCTCGGCTCTCTCACTTTTCTTGTCTCTTTTGTTCTTTACAGCAACTCAAAAGAAGTGAGCCCTACCCTTCTAAGTGGGTCCTTTCATGTGGGCTAGATCCACACAAGACATTGGGCCATCCTCCTCCTAGGAGGGAAACCCAACAAATCTCCCCTTTCCCGACTAGGTGGAGGGATTCGCCATCCCGGTGATCGAGCAACATGTCTCAAGCTTCTCCCTTGTTAGAGCCTTCGTTAGCATATCAGAGTCATTATCATCGGTGTGAATTTTCTCAGGAGTTAACAACTTATATTTGAGAGTATCTCTTATCCAATGATACCTTACATCGATATGTTTCGATCTTGAATGAAATGAAGAATTCTTTGCAAGGTGGATAGTACTCTGATTATCACAAAATAACACATATTGTTGTTGTTTGAGACCAAGCATATGGAAAATATTTTGGATGAAGAGATAAGGTAATCAATGACACAATGGGTCCTGAAGAGCATGTCATATGTGCTTTGTCAGGGGGTGTGGATTCCACAGTTGCCGCAACTCTAGTTCACAAGGCAATTGGAGATAGGCTTCATTGTGTTTTTGTTGATAATGGTTTGTTAAGGTGAAGGCAGTTACCTTTCATTTTTCTTCTCCCCCTGTTACTTCATGCCCGGCATCTTCCACTGAAGTTTTGATTATATATCATAGTTTTATGTCTGTAGGTATAAGGAGAGAGAGCGTGTGATGGAGACTTTTGAAAGTGATTTGCACCTACCTGTTACTTGTGTTGACGCATCAAATGAATTCCTTGATAAGTTGAAAGGTGTTGTAGATCCTGAGATGAAAAGGAAGATTATTGGGAAGGAGTTCATTAGCATCTTTGATGCTTTTGCCCATGAGTTGGAGAAAAAACTGGGAAGGAAACCTGCGTACTTGGTCCAAGGGACCTTGTATCCAGATGTTATTGAATCTTGCCCTCCTCCTGGATCTGGAAAAACCTGCTCTCACACTATCAAGAGCCATCATAATGTTGGAGGGCTTCCAAAGGACATGAAATTGAAGCTCATTGAACCACACAAAAACTTCTATTTAAGGATGAGGTATTGATTAAACTTCTTGCGGTCATTCTCTGTTTTGTTTTTGCGTTGCTTTTTAATTTTATTTTTATTTTTGTAATACTCCTCTTTTCCATTTGAAAGGTTCGTCAGCTAGGAAGAATCTTGAATGTTCTTGATGCATTTCTGAAACGCCACCCTTTCCCTAGGCCTGGCCTTGCTGTACGAGTCTTGGGTGATGTGACTGAAGGCAATGCCTTAGATATCCTCCGCCAGGTATGTCATCATCCAATTTTTGGGTGACTCCTCAAAATATACCAAAAAATAACAAAAATAAAATAAAAAGGGTCGGCGTTGGTAGAAAAATCAATGTGCAAATTTTGGTTGTTTTCGAGAGTCTAATTGTATCTCTTTTGTGCCTAAAAATGAGAAAAGATACAAATTCAAAGTAAAAATTAAGTCAAAAATCATAATTATATTTTAAATAAGCCAATTTGATATAATCATGGGCTAATTTAAAGTATTGTTACATTTGAGAATTAATTTAGGGTCCAATTGGAGAATTTAATTAAGTGCAAGGACTTAATTATGTTTTAAATTGGTCAAATTAATTTTATTTAGGGCTTAATTGATGAAAAATTGAATTCTCAAGTTTTATTTGGGTCCAATTGAGAAAATCAGAATATTTGAAGGTCAAATTGAATTTTTTTAAGCTAATTACGCAAATTGAAGGCCAAATTGAAAACAATTAAACGTTTAATTGTCAATTAAGGGCCAAATTGCGTAAATCAAGGGTAAGGGACCAAAGTGAAAAGGGCGCTCAAAGTCAAGGGTAATGTTGAAATTCGGCTAGGGGCACAATTGCATAAAATTATAAATTTCAATCCAATTGAGGATGCAATTGAAACAATCATAAATTGAAGGACCAAAGTGCAACTTTGCCTTCACAAAGTTGCACAGCACGCACGCCATGCCTTCCCCGCCGTCTCCTTTTCCCTGCAACCCGCCGACCGGCCGCCCACGCCTGTTGACCAGCCACCATCGCAGGCACGCCAGACACCACGCCGCCGACCTGCAGCCACCCTGTCAGACCACCATCGCCTATAAAAGGCCGCCATGCACGACGGTTTTGGGGGGGGGGGGGATCTGGAAATTTGGCTTCTCTCTACACGCAGCCCCTGCCCTCTCTCTCTCCACCGTTGCTCTTAAACCAACCGCCCATTGCCCTTCTGCCCTTCACCGTGAGCCTCCCCTCTTCACCAGTAACAAGAGTACACCCTCAGGCGAGTCTCCGGCGACGTTTCCCCGTGACTGCAACGAAGAACCGAAACTTTGGAGGCTTTTTCCGGCCACCACAGGCCACCGTTGACGACGCTACCTCGACCTCCTCTACTCAAAGATACTAACAGGTACGCGTTTCGCCACACTTGAAATTTTACTATTCATCATCTCCCTCGGCTGCATGAACAGCGGGACGCAATTTGCGTCCCCTGTGTCACGTGGGCCGGGGCATAGCAAGCGGGCCGGGTCTCATGGCTGGAAGCCCAACCCATTCAGAGTGGGCTGTCAGCCCATTGTGGTTGACAGCCCAGCCTATAATAAAATAAAATAAAAAATAAAAAATATTTTTTTAAAATACTTTTGAAAGATATATATATATATTATTATTATTATTATTATTACAAAAAAATCAAAATACAAAATGTGTTTTTGTGCATACGGCCGAATTCCAAAGCTTTTCTCATTGTATTTTTCGTAAAAAAATATGTTGCATATTTTTCATATTTTTAAAATGAAAATTTGGATATTGTAACCGGTTTGCGATTATCCATTGGTATTCGGCCAAAATGTCATAAATAATTTAACAACTTTTCGGTTTTAGCTTTCGTGGTGTAAATTTACATTGTAAAATACACCCGCAAATAAAAAATATTTTTACTACGGTGTAAAATTACATTGTATAATACATCCGTAGATTAAAATAATTTTAACTACGGTGTAAAATTACATTGCAAAGTACATCCGTAGATAAAATAAAACTTACAACTGCGGTGTAAAATTACATTGTAAAGTACACCCGCAGACAAAAAAAAATGGTTTTCGAAAATGCAGTGCAAAATTTTTAACTTAGAAAAACAATCAAACAACAATGCAGCTTACCTTAGGTAGGGTGCACTGGGGGTGATGCGTCTTCCCCTTGCACAACAAGTCCCCTTACCTAGACTCTCGCAGACCAATAGGTTCCTAGTAACCTTAATACTAGTTGGCGACTCTTTAGAATTATAGTCGTAAATATTACGGCTATAAACCAACTCATTTTCATTGCGCGCCGTTGTCTCTCCAGAGAGGGATGGCGGGGCGCGAAGCGCGTAAAAAATCGTCGTCGCGACAATGTATATGATGTTTATTTCAGAGATAAACGTTTTTATTATTATTATTATTTTATGCTTCCTGGAAGTTACTCTTTTGATTTCCTTTTCAGGTTGATGAAATTTTCATCCAGGCCATCAAGGATGCTGGGCTGTACGATTCGATTTGGCAAGCTTTTGCAGTGTTTTTGCCAATAAGATCAGTTGGAGTTCAAGGTGATCAAAGAACTCATTCTCATGTTGTTGCTCTCAGAGCTGTTACAAGTCAAGATGGAATGACAGCAGATTGGTGAGCCTTCTTTTGTTGCATATGCTTTGCCCTTCTTGCGACTCTTTTATGTGGGTGGGTGGCCTGACAAATGTTCCAGGTTTGGTTATGTATTTGCTGGGAAGATTCAGATTGTAGCATATGTGACCTTGGCACATATGCAAGCTTAACCTATCTCTTTGAAATTTCATTTCCTTTATTTTTTATTATTGGGATTTTCCTGACTTGCTAATATTTGTGGGATAAAGGGATTCATGGTTTTTATTGGCATTACAAACATCTTTTACTTGCATGGTACTAGACTAATTCTCTAGGATGGGGAAAGGTCAGAAAAGATGTAGGAATTTTAGAAGAGCATCTCAGCTTGTGTTTCCTTGTCAGAATGTTCATTGGTTTTATAGGCATTCTATCTTGCCAAAAATTAATGAATCCATTGTCCTTTCATCTGCTGTGCAATTAATAAGCAATCTTACACCCATACTCGAATTGTGAAATTGCAGGTACTATTTTGAACACAAGTTCCTTGATGACGTGGCCAGAAAAATTTGTAATAGTGCTTAGTGTAAACAGAGTTGTTCAAGACATCACATCAAAGCCTCCGTGGGAATGATGCAAATCTTGGATGCACGAGGCTTGTTATCCATGGCTGTGTCAAGTGAAGGTTATATATACATCCAGTCATTGCTTGCTCTCCCCCCCAAATCCAGTAAATGGCTTGAAGGAAAATGAGTAGAGTTGGTAAGTGATGTGGTTGGAGCATTAATGGCCTGTGCTTTCCACCATTATGGTGAATATGTTTTGATTTAGGTGGTGTTTGTCAATGTTTTTAAAAAGTGTTTTTGAAAAAAATTAAATTTTTCAATTTGTTTTTTACTTTAAATTAATTTTTTTTATGATTTTAGTTTATTTTTCTATGCTGATATTAAAAATAATTTTAAAAAAATAAAATCAACTTAATTATAAATTATCCGCAAAAGTTTTGATGTGGATGCCCCTGACACTTACTGCTTTCTCTCTTGACACCTGTCTGCTTCTAGCTGCTGTGGTGCTTGGATCCCCGTTCCTAGAATCCAATGTTATTGTAATGCTTGATGGGGCATTTATTAGAGGCCTCGATATACCTCTATATTTTCTGAAAGAGAATTTATCAAAATGTGTAAATGAAAAACTCAAGTCTTCCCTTTCTCAAGCCTGTCAAGAATGGGGTTTCTTTTGTGTCACTAATCATTGATGTTGAACTCTTGATAGTATGATTAAGCAACACTAGTAAATAACAACAATAAAGTAAATAACTCTAAAAGCTACAAGATAGATTTTATAGAATCTTGATACGTTCTATCTAAAAACCAAAAATATTCAGAAAAGACTTGTTAGTTCTGATCTAAGGTTGTCAATACCATTCAATTCTGACAGAAATGGCCGGAACATTCAGTGCCATTAAAAAAACCGACACAAAACGGTGTCGTTTTCGTCTCGGCTTTAATTCTGGCATGTTCTGGAAATACCAGCTGGAACGTCTCGGTACCGTTCCGGGTGTGCCGTTTCGGCCTTAAAATCCTCCTTATTTTGATTAACTTGTGGTTGTGTTTCAAAATTTGAGATTATGTTTGTTTGACTTTGTGTTTGTTTTGTATAATTTAAATTAATTTATCTTAAATTTTAATTATACTTGTTAAATTAATATTTTAATTTTTTATATATATATAATTAATTATATATGAACAGTACAACCCCGAAACGGCACGCTGAAACGCTCTGAAACCAAAACATTCCGTACCAATAAAAAAATCGGAACAGCTACCGGAACGGTATTGACAACCTTGGTCTAACAGCTTTGACAAGATATATCTAGTATTTGTGACCATTTGAAAAAAATAATTGAATTCTATTTGACCTAAAAATTTATCATAATATAATTTCATATATTTATTTCAACTCGATCTAATAGATAATTTAAAAGATATTTATAATCTCGCAAATCTGATATTGGAACTTAGTCCATATCATGAAATCATGGTATCTCAAATAACTTGTCGACCAAAGTTTTCCTACTTTCGAAGCCTATCTGTAGCCTTCCTCCTGATTGAGAGCTCAGGTTTGTCCATCATGATGCTTAAAAACCTACACTCCTCATTTCATAGCTTCTCCTTATTTTGAAACCCTAATAGTGTCTGGGTTTCTTGCCGTCTGCTAAGCATTCTGTGGATGAACTCTTTAGTCAACAAAATCCAGCATTGAGGGTTGTTCAGCCTTGGAGATATGATCCGATTTTTTAGAAAAAGGAAAAAAATAAAATCAAGGGTGTAATAAATGGAGTAATACTCTAGTAAATTATGATCATCCCTAATTTGAGCAACAAAATTATTTTTTTCTTTCAAATTTCATTTTGTAAAATAATTATTTTATTTTTAATTTCCCTGCAGTATGGGGACTTGCCTATATTGTGCGAGAGGCATGCAACGTCGTAACTGACTAATGACGAGGATTTACAGTCAATCAAATCAATGGGGTTTAGAGGAGATGCGTTGGCCAGCATGACTTGTGGTGGTCCTGTGACTGCGACCCGAGGCAAATTGCATGGCTACGGGCAAGTAAACAATAAAAAAGATGTTGCATTTTACTTGTTTGATTAAATGCTGGTGTGAAACTTTTGTGTTCTTACATTCAAAATCAATATTGTTAGTGATTAATGGAGGATCTGTTCTGTAATTCCTTCCTATTTCTTGACAGTTTTGATTTAAAAGTTTTCCTTTTCTTTTTCTCAAAGCTCACCGACGATTTGTTGCATCGCTTTTCAGCCCCTCGCAGTGGAGCGCGGGCGCATGAACTATTCGGATTGTTTTGCCGCTTTCAGTGATATGTGACGTGCACATCAACCACGTGGATTTTCTGTCCTTACGTTCTCTTTTCTTGTCTCTACGTGATTGCTGTTTTCGGACGATGAAGATTTTGAAAATCATAGTAATTGCTGCATTTCACATCCACTTTACTCTCAGCTTTTGCTAGTTTACTTTACAGTGTGCGTGAAGTATTTCTGTGACGTGTCCATAGCATTTATCAATTGTCTTGTCAAGAAAACTTTTTAGAAATCGCAAGATATATATAAAGATGATTGCTGATTGCATTTGCTAAAGAATCTCGTGATTTTCCACGACTCACCATTTTTTGTTCATAAGAAAACTTGAATTCGTGCGGGAAAATACTTCTTGGTCCACTAATTTTCCTTTTCTTTCTTGAAATTCAAAACTTCACATGTTAATTTTTTAGCAATGACGTAATGCCATGTTCTGCAATAAAAAATGATAGCCCTCTACATGTGTTCTCGCCACTTCGACATAGAATCCCTTCTTTTTCAGCAGTGCAGTGGACCAACTTGAGCTGGTTTTAAATTCTAGCTCGAATCTATCACCGGGACAGCTTTTCACACACTGGGGTCTGGTTCTAGACAAGCCGTGATCGGTGAATTCACTTACTGTATGCTAACATCAGTTAACTTCCACTAAAATTGACAATCCAGAAGGGGAAGCTTTAGTCAAATGGAGTTCTCTTCCAATGAGTTTGAAAGAAAGTTTGGGGAAATAGATAGACTGTTGAAAACACTCATTCTAGTGCAAAGTCCATTCTAAATAATTGAAGAAAAATACAAATGTTCCGAACAAGTGCATTTTCTGTTTATTACACTGCTCTACGAGGAGGGGATTCTATGTTCTATAGCTGTGGTCTACAAACCCTTTCACAACACGGAATCTTACAACTGAAGAAGTGAATTCTAACCATACTGTCACCGATCTGAGGATAAGTTTCAGCATTTCCCGGCAACTCTTCGAAGGGCTTGTTTGATTGTGCCAGTGGATACAGCATTCAATCCCTTGTGCTGTAATGAACATGATGACATTACTTGAGAAATCATGGTAATATTAATAGGTACATGATAAAAGTAGATGGACACTTCCACTGTGCAATCTTGAGCTCATACCTTTGATTTGATAGTCAGAGAAAGGATCCCGTCCATGGTAGATGACTGAACAGAGTGAGAATCTAAATGGAAATGGCTAGCTACATCCATTAACTCCAGCAATATTCCCTCCCTCCAAAGACACTTGATCTCGATTAGAACATCCTCTTTATTCATGCTGACTGTTATATTATCAGCTGAACCATCTTTTGATACATTATGGTTCATATCTGGCTCCATTTCATCAATAATGCCAGGAGCCTTCCTCTTATTTGTCAACGAATTTTTTCCATTTCCAATTTTATTGCTGCCATAGTTGTCAGATGTCCTCTCCGCAGTATCTTGGGGTTTTCTTATGGTAAGAACCTCCAATAACTCCCTGCTAGATCCCAGTTCTTCAACCTTTCTTTCAAGCTCTTGAAGGTATTCGATTGTGTCGTCCAGAATAGATACTTTATCAACCTGCACAAGCAATGAAAAAATTAACCTATGGCTCCCTGTTCAAGACCATTTAACTCGGGGGAACCAATTCTTAACTACCTTACTGATTGAAGGGACAATTGATTTCAGAATCATAAACCTTTTATTCAGCTTTTCTTTTTGCTTCCTCTCAGATAATACATGGCTCGCACCATTTTCATCAGCCTCTGGCGTCCCTACTGCAACTTTATTGCTATTATATTCTGGGGAGTCAAGCAAGCCATCAGCATGCATCCGAGGAACTTCAAGCAGTATCTTCTTTAGTACTTTTTGTTGAGTTTCACTTTTCAATTTGTGAGTAAGCACCAATCCTGCTTTCTTCCAACTGACAAAGCTCGATTCCTGGTGACAATTCTGGTCATTGGGTTCTAAAATCAATGCATTGGAGGTCTTGAAGAGACATGAGAGAACACTTTGATAATGAAAATCATCGTTTTGAAGGTCCAATGGAGTCAGCTTCGTGTGATTGCAGTCTTGAACATCCAGAAGATTCTGGTCAATTACCTTTCCATTCTTCAAAATAGGGACGGCCTTCACAGGATCTACAATGGTTTGAGATATACAGTCACTAGAATTCAAGGAATGATGGACACTGGTGCTGAAGTCATCATACATGAACTGCCGACTTTGCACTTGGGAAGCTCCTCCTTGTAGTCCTTCAACCATAATCGAATCTGCAGCCGGCTGATCATTTGAATTGCGGGTAGGGGAAGTTATGTCTAGTTCTCCGCATCCTATAACTGGAATCGGTTTGGTGTCAAGTGTTTCACGATTGAAGGTGGCACATACAAGCTCTTTGTCGCTTCTTGCACTAGAATTCTTGGCAGCTACTGCGTATGGGATCTCCAAGAATGATGTTTTTATGTGATGAATGAGACTTGGATCCTCCAAAACCTTTAGAAAACAAATTACAATGAAGCAGCATGACTTGACTTGGCGATTGTAGTGTACAGGCAACAAATCTGCAGTTGACAGAAGTATTACCTGCTCGGTCACACCCAGCTCAACCACACCTCTCATAAATGGAAAGCAAACCACGGTCTGGAAGTTTAAACAGGAAAAGTTTGGTCAGATTTTGGTATAATCCATTTATGCTGATTCTAAAATATTCTTTCATAAAGGATGTAATGCATTCAGTGAAAAGTGCAGTGCTATGTGGTCGAGCCTATAATAAACTGGAATTCTACTAGGAAACAGGTAGAATTGGTACCTGAATTGATGCACTCTGGGGTCATGTCGCCACAATTCCCATCATAGAACATGATACAAAAGGATAAAAAGGAAAGCAAAAATTAGTTTCTTTTATCATTTTGAGCTAAGTATAACGTGCACAAATTTATTCAGAAATGAAATAAGATCTCTGAAAGGAAACAGAATCCTGACCTTAGCTAGCAGAGAGCGACTGAATACTTTACTATCTGCAGAATGAGCATTGCATAGCCATGTAGGGTGACCATTTGCCAATGCTGTTCCTGGCAAGCTATGAACAATTCAGAGGAAGAATTAACGACTTTTGAACTCTAAAAATGACTAAATTGAAAAGCCCAGTTCCGAAAATGGTGAGGAAAATGAAGTTACCCTTGGCCAATGTCGAATACAAAGGACATGCAAACCAAATAATACCACTCTGTATCAGTGAGATCTTCTGGAGATAATGCAGCTGAAGGTCTTCTAGCTTGTGGACTGGCTTCGCCAATTGAAAGTGACTCGTAGAGTTCTCTTAACTGCTCACTTCTTTGTAAACCCAACTCATCTTCATTGAGCTCTATGGATTGAATCGTCTTCCTCGTTTTAATATCTCCGTTGTAGTACCCATCACCCCACTTCAACACTCTGCAAAATTCACATTTACCGGTGACGAAAAAGAAATACTTTATCATAAATGGTATGTTCTTTTGTTGGGGAAAGGGAAACACATCTTGAAAGAAAGGAACCATGAGCCATCTTGATAGATATTCTAATAAATGTGGACAGTAAAATTTTAGAAAGAGATCGATTCCTTTAAAGCTAAGCCTAAAGTTCAAATCATGAAGCCAAGAATGCCAATTACATGTCAAGATCATTACCATTTGGACAATTCTTTACACAAAAACCAGATTTCACTCTAGCCAAAGAAGATCAAATATATTACTCTTTCTGAAAACTGACAACTCCCTGCACACTCCCAGAATCTTAGCTGACCCACTTTCACAAAAATGATAAATAAAACAAAGAAAATTTTCTTTCACGAGATTCTTAAAATAGATTTTATTTAGCTAAAAAAAGAACAATCTCTAAAAAAAAAAAAGTGAAATATTAGCACCCATACACACAGCAAAAATAGAGGAGATATGGAAAGGTCTGGTTGGTACCCTGGTTGTCTCTCTGAAATGGACCAGAAGATTGCGTAGCTCCACTGAATGCTCCTGACAGCAAGAGCAAGCTGTGTCTTGAGGTTCTCTGGTAGTCTCTCTTGGTTTTGGAGATTAGTAGCCATATTTTAAGATCAAAAGGATAAAACTCACTGCTTTTATCAGATCAGACACAAAACAAGAATCTTGCTTTAAGCTTTATTCTTCATTTCTAAACACCAGGAACTTCGACGATGGAACACTCAGTATCTTGACTCTTGAAAACAGCAGAGACTAGAAACTCAAGGTTGGAACTTGTGAGATTAGTAATGAAACGTGGAGAATTAACCAAAGAGGAAGTTCAGCTCCTCGTTTTATCAGAAGTGAAAAACATACTATTTAGGAGATTAAGGTCCCTCACTAGACAAGTGTGGTAATTAAGTTATCTCCTGTTATGAAACAAGAAACAAAACACAAACTTTGATGAGGAAAGGGACAGCAAATGGATGTAGCATCTTTCCTGGTTTCTACTTTCAGTCTTGTAAATGGTGTCCTAATTTATGGCAGAAAAATATTCTAGTGTAGAGAAGCTCGTGAAAGGTTGGAAAACACCCACCCACCTATTTCCCTTCCTTTCCAAGCTCTAAAAAAACACGAAAGAATCAGTTTAAGAGCCTATTTAAAGATCTGGGTATTCACTGACCCAGAAAACGGAGACACTTGGACCTACAACACTGTCCGCGCAAAACAACTTTCTTCTTTATTGAACTCAACGAAAGTTATATTCACCAAGAAACAGCTCAAAAAATATTTCTTCTGGTCGGCAAGTACGGAGAGGGGGAGAGATGTGCTACAGCTTTCTCTCCAAGACAAGCCGTAAGAAGTTCTTCCATGTGTAAAATTTAAGTGCTTGATTTAGCTTCATTTCTTCCTGGTGTCGAGATCTTAAAACCACCTAAGAAATTTACAGCAGTATTGTGAGAGGAAAGATTTTTCATCCTTTGAATTCAAAGCTCATGCAGACAAGGGAATACAGACAGAGAGAGAGAGAGAGGGGATGTAGATGGAGAGATGGTGGGGCCTCGAGCTATTCAGCAATGGTGAGATCATCCTGTACTACCAATATCCTTTGTACTGGAATTTCGTGAGAATGGAGTATTTAGTAAGAAAAAACCAAGAATATTTATTGTGTTCTTAATATATGACTTTAGTACATTATTTTTTCTCATTAAAAAAAAAAAAGGCAAATTCTTCTTCTCTCACAAAGAATACACCCACACTAACCAATTTTCTTATGCTGCACTGGAGGTAGAACTAGAAATTAATTTTTAAAGTTAAAATAAATTAAATTGACAATGCTAGTTGTTTTTTAACATTATAAGAAAATAATTAGACATTGACTAACCATGTTTAATAAAATAAATTAAAAATTTATGTATATATTTTAATTGAAAATTTTATGATAATAAAAAATGTTTTTTAGCATATTTCGCTATTTTTTATGCAATCAAAGCAGAAAAGAGTGATTATATTATTATAAGAAAAAAACTATATAATTTCATAATAAAAATATGTCAGAATATAAAATTTATCTCCATTGAATATCAATGACCATAAACTTAAAAACACTCTGCATCATAAGTTAATATATAATAACCAGTAAAATAATTGCTAATATTATATGAGAATAAATATAAGATTAAATGGTATCCAGTGAATAAAATCTTAAACATAGTTTTAATAATTTGATCATAATGAATCTTGACTTTATTTTAAAGAAACAAATATCTGTGTGAAAAAAGAATTACTAATGTTGAAAAAATACTATAGCCTTATTTGAAAAGATAAAGAGACGAAATAAAATGGTATTTTAATGATATTTAAATTATTTTATTGTTGTTAATTTTAATTAAATTTTAAAAATAAAACATTTATAAAATAAATAAAAATAAAAGTCGTGAGCGAGTTTAAATCTACAGGTCAACCAATGCTTCTACCCTTTCCTCTCTTTTTTTACTCTACTTTTTAGAGGAGGAAAAAACAAAAAAGGAATGGCATACATCACTTGCGTATGAGATTTTGGCCACCTTAATAGCAGAGAATCTACATGGGCAATGATTAAATTTGACTAAAAAATCATTTAGTCAACTAAAAATACCCAAAAATCTCAATAAATTCATTTATAATCTTAAATCAATTTTTAATAGATTGTGTGTGTGAAAATAACAGTGTATCGAAATCATTAGGATTAGGTTAATTTTTTAAAGTGACTTTCATGCTGATATATTTAAATGATATTTTTTTATTTTTTTAAATTATTTTTAATATCAACACATGAAATAATTTAAAACTAATAAAAAATAAAAATAAAAATAAAAATATTTTTTAAAAAACTATTTTTAAAACACAATATCAATTTATTTTTTTGATAATTCTCTTTTTTTTAGTGCATGAAGCAAGTACTAGTGGTTATAGTCATGGATTATAATGGATAACCACCTATCAGTTTTTTATAAATTTATCTTTTATATTTTATTTATTATCTATTATAAAAAAAATTATAATTTATTTATTTATTAATAAAAATAATATATGTGAAGTATATGTGGGTGTATTAAATGATAAATATTGTGTGTGTGTGTGTGTGTGTTTTATGTTAATATCAAAGGTTTGCATATATCATATTGTATTAAAAAATTAAATATTATATAAATATATTTATATTTATATATATATAGTAAAAAAATATATTTAAGGTTAGGTTTGAGTGGATTTCAGATTGGATTTGATAATATTCATACTCTGTTTTTTATCCATCAAGCACAAAAAATACTTGCTCGTTCGGGTCCATATCATGGCTCGGATTGAAGAGGTGTTTGGGGGCGTTTCAACTGGAGTTTTCAAATTTTTGATTTTTTTTATTTAAATTAATGCTCTTTAATTATTTTTTATATATGAAAACTAGATTTTAAAAAATATATATTATCTTAATATATCTTCAAATAAAAACACATTTAAAAAAACAAATACTATCACTGTATCGACCCCTGAATTGCTATGTCTATTTATGGTGAAGGAGGTATTTAGTTAAAAAAAAAAAAAGGTAAAAAGGTAAAAATGAAGGGTGGGTGGGTCTGGCTGTAAGTTTCCTTTCAAGCTTTGAGTGCATGAGATACTTTACTGTGAATACGCTGCCGTGAACTCTGTCAACAGCATCACGACAGGGCTCAGCTTCACCAATTATTGGCGTGGGTCACGAGTGCATGTGTATTCTCAGAACGAGGACGTCATTGCCGCTTTCTTTTATTGGCTTGTTTTTTACTGTGATTTGAAAATATTTTTAAACAAAATTAATTTTATTTAATATTTTTAAATTATTTTTATATGATAATGTCAAAAATAATTCTTTAAAAATAAAAATAAAAAATATTTTAATATATTTATAAATAAAAATATTTTTAAAAACAATCACACCTATATTCCGAAAGAAGCACGTAATACACACTCGTATACACACACATTCATGTATTTGCGCTAAAAGTTTTTTAGAGTTAGCAAATGATGTTCAAAAATCATAAAACGAAATTCATAGAACCAATTAAGTAAAATATGTCGTTTTAATTTTAATAAAATAATAAAAAGAAGAAGAAATGACAACAATGTGGGGGGAATCTAAAAAAGAAAAGGAAACGACATGTGACTTTTACCCTCTCTTGCTGTTAAGCTAAACACGGAAGAATACGATTGCAATGGGAAAAGAGGGTAAAACTCCAAACAGAGAAATAGGTGAAGAGTGCTCTTAGTCTAATAAATGTTTGGCCCCTTCAAATAAATGGATGCACGGCGTGCCAGTCCTCTTTCTGGTCTGAGATGACAAAAAATCAATGTAAAAAAAAAAAATCAAAGGTGGATAGGTTGAAGTTCAATGAAAAGTATCATTACATGTTGTTATATTTCAGATTAAAATTTCACGATGATTACTAGCCTATTAATGATATTTATATAGTTTTGTTCATATTAGTAATTTTATTTTGAAATGTTATTTTTTGTGTCCTTTTTAAAAAAAAAAATTCAAATCTCATCATTTAATTATAGGTTTATTGAAAATTGATCTTCATAATTTGTTTTAACTTGCTTTATTTGATATTATTATTGTCTCATAACCCAGATCATAAATTTGAAAAGTTAATTTGGGTTGATTTTAGTTGATCCAACATGTTGTTGTTTCATTATTTTTTTAAAAAAATATATCATCTTGTATTTTTTTTTTAAATCAAACTATATTTTTACCGGTTGTCCATGTTATATTTTAGCTCATTTAGTCCAAAAGGTAATATCGGCTTAACTCCCACTTTTTATTTGCATTTAAATTTTAAGTTGCATAATTTAATATAATTTATTTTTGAATTTAAATTGAGATTACAGTTTTTGAATTTATATTTTGGATTGTGTGTGTGTGTACATGAAAAGAACAACCTTAAACGCCAAAACACAACAAAATCAAAATAATTAAAACATGCAACCTTGCTCGTGAGACCTTGATAACCCTCGAGAAAAATAATAAAGAAAAACAATAAGATATAATAAATACATGAATCAAATACGAGGAATGCAATTGGAGAAAAAACACTCAAAACAAAATAAAACAATTAGAAATTAAGAAAATAGGAATCAAATTAGAAGATAAAATATACTTAAAGGAAACCATTGCAGATAATTTTATCGAAAATGGATTAAGTGTGAAATAAATAAAAAATAGGACCAAATTCTAAAAAATTAAATTGAATCAAATATGAGGGATGCAATTGAAAAAAAATGAACTATAACAAAACAAAATAATTAGCAATTATGAGAATAAGTACTAAAGTGGAAGATAAAATACAATCAAATGATAAAATAAAAAATTGAAAGAAACAAGAGAAAGAAAAGTGGTGGAGAAGAAAAACATCAATCAAATGTCAGTCATATCTCCATCATAAACACGCATCAGATTATTGTGAAGAGGATGATTGAAACTTTATAAAGTTATCGTGGAAGATGATCACTGTGATGCACCAGGTAAATGGCACGAACAGAGATGACACGTCTTCGTGTGAACCCAACACCTCTAACAACTTGTGATTTCAAAACATATAAGATTTATGTTAAAAAAAAAAAAAAACAGTTGGCTACACGTATAACTAAAACAAATATAAAAATGCTTTGAAAATCAAAGGTAAAAAAATACAGTATAAATGATTTCATAAATATTGAAGAATGAAACTTAAAAAAAATGAGTCTACAAAATTTTAAAAATAAGTATAAACCTAGGTAATCTCACACACTTGTAATCAATTAAATCTTAGATTTGAGTTCATTTAGCACCCAACCAATTCAACATTGAGAGATAAAATAAATAAATAAATATCAATTTAAAAAATAAAGGTAAAACAATAACTATTAAAAAAATATAGATCAAGTTTAACATGAAAAGAACATCAAGCAGGATGGAATTGCAAAAACAAATGTTTTAAAAATCAAAACAATATAGGGACCGAATCTAACATATAAGAAAATTCAAAGGGGTTGAAGTTGAAAAGGCATAACAATCGTTTTTTTCAAATACAACAAATTGTAAACAAAAGGACATGGACTAAATTTGAAGGAAATATAAATTGAAGAGCTGGTTTTGGAATTTTAAGATTCGGTGCAAAAATTGTAAGGGAGATGGGAAAAAATAAAATAAAAGACATTCAACACCGAGTTAAACATCTGTCACCGATGCGTAAAGACTAAGAAGTTGTTTGGGAGGGCGGTACAACCGCGGTTTCCTTTTCTTCTTTTTTTTTCATTTTAAATGAATTTTTTTTGGTGTTTTTAAATCATTTTGATGTGCTGATGTCAAAAATGATTTTTAAAAAATAAAAAAAATATCATTTTGATGTATTTCTAAATAAAAATCACTTTCAAAAGTAACCGCAACCGCCCTTCCAAACAGGCCCTAAAGAGGTCACCAAGAAGATCTCAATATTTCCCTTAAAGGTGACATTTGGCCATCAAATGACACTTCACTTGTCATATGAAATGTGAAATCATTATAACCATCTAGTATGTGACTCAGTGGTAAGAGCTTGAAATTAAGAGATTTGCTATTATTGTAATCTCAGGTTCGAACCTTGTGGTTGCTAACGTGATAACCACTAGAGACTTACATGGTCATTAATTTCATGATCCATGGAATTAGTCGAGGTGGACACAAGTTGACCCGGACACCCACATTAATAAAAAAAATACAATCACTATTCACATGCAATAAATAATTTAATTATTTTTCAAAATAATATTTATATTTATTAAATTATCAAATAACTCTTAACATTTAGCATCTTGAGAGATGGCGTTGAATACGAAGTGGATGCATGATTTTCAAAATTTTAGGTATACGTTGAATAATCGGTGATAAACATGCATGCTGTGACATCACTGACATGCAACTAAAATGGAGTTAGCAAAAGAAGCATGACTGAAAATTTAAATTGTTTAGAAACATCATAATCCTCTAGATTTTAAAAAATCCTCTAGATTTATTCTGATTTAAAAAAAAAACACATTTTAAAGATGACATGATTATACCTTTCAGTTGATAATATAATTTTTTCATTATAGTGTTTAATTTGAGTAAAATTAAATTAATATTCTATATTTCCATTGTCACAAAATAAAATATATTAAAATGAATATTGTAAATTACGGTTTGATTTTTTTATAGAAAATAGTTGTAGTTTCTATATATTCATTAGTTTTTAGGAAAATATATTTTATTTTTAATAAATGAATTTTTTTAATGTTTCATTGAAAAATAAAAGGAAAAAATAATTTTTTTAATAATTATGAAAAATAAAATAGAAGTCACAAGTCATCCACTGTGCGCCAAAACACTATTCATCATGGATTGAATCAGTAAAATGACTATTAAAGAACTTTAGAATAAAAAAATATGAAGTTATTGTTCGAGAGCATTTTTATCTTTTTATCATACTTATTCTTGTCGTAATCAATTTCTTTTAGAGTATTTTTAATAATATAAATATTATTTAAATAAATATCATACGCATGTGTTGGACATGTCACTGCTTGGGCGGGGCATGCACGACACCATTCGACAATCAAACATCACCTCCATCCTGGCGCTGATGGCCTTTTTCTCTATTTGATTTTCATGCTCGGCCCTTGAAAAAAATTAAAAATAAGCCTTTCAATTTATTTCTCGTCGGGATTGATACTTTTCTTTTATTACTACTTGTTTTATATACAATGATTTATTAAATTAGAATTTATTTTCAATTTTATCCTCTTTTAATTTTTTTCACGTGTAGGATTTGATCTTTACTTTTTTATTGTCATTTGTTTTATTTGATATAACTTTTAAAATTGATTTTTGTTTTTAGAATTTCATCCTCTTTGATATCATATTCACACACACACATTATTAGCATTTTGTTTATGTTTGAGAAAACATTTCTTCCCGATACACCAATTATCACATACTAATAGGGCTTAGCTTTGTACTGTAGTGGCGGTGACTAATGAAAAGTCAATTTTTTTTATTTTCATTTTTATCATTAAGAATTTTCAGGATTTTTTTTAATCTCGTGCATCAATGGGTTTACCGGATATTAAACTTTGTTATTTTTTTAAAAAAAAATTATAAAGTTATTCTGATTTTATAACTTTGGTCGTAAGATTTATAGGTCAATGACGTGTTCTATTTTTTAATTTGTTTTTTTGTTCAACTTCTTATTCTAACATTAAATTGATTGAGGGTTGGATCTCATAATTATTTCATGATTTGATTTCTAGAGGGTTATTATGGTTTCATGATCTGGATCATGAAACCATAATAATTTATTTCAGACTGCATCCCATGAGATTATCTCCATCTCATTACATGGGTCACGAGTTTGGTCTCTTGATCCAGGTTTGACGAGTTAACCCGAGTTGATTTTGATTATATTTCTGTATTTTTCTTACTTGATCGTTCTCAATTCCATCCTTAAATACTGTGCTTACTCAAAATTAGACGTCATAATCTGTATTGGACTTGGTCAATTGATTCATATGAGTTTTCAAGTAATTTTAACTAAGTGTTTGTAACTTCGTCATTCAATTTTGAATTTGTTGAGAACTAAGTTTCATAATTTATTTTTATTTACTTTTTATATTACTATCCCAGTCTTATAATTCATGTTTGATAGGTTAACTAGAATATTTTTTTAAGTTAATTTTTATATTGTAATCTCACCATTTAACATTAGGTTGCTTGATATTTGTGATAACAATAGAAATATATTAAAATAATATTTTAATAAAAATAGTCATATTAACATCAACACTATAAAAATATAATATATAAATAAATATAATTTCCCAATGTGGGTCACCAACGAAATGCAAATTATATTTGCCCATTATATAATCACCGCAATAATTCCAAGAAACACACTCAGACTAGACAGTAGACATCCTAGATTCCCCTGTCACGATTCTAACCTTTCTTGTACTAGGATAATACTATATTCCTTCTGCGTGCTCATCCGTCTGTAATTTGACAAAACATAGTTGTAACACAACAAATTCTGAACTGGATTTTCAGTTTCCATGTGAATGGCTTTTCCAGGCTAAATTATAAAAATACCCCCCTCAACTTTACTGAAAAACTATAGGTTATTTGTTTAGCTTCAAATATTATGAACGCAGGCATTGATCAATTATACAAGATCACTAGATTTAATTAAAGATTACAAGAAAATAACCTTTCCGCTGCACGTCGTAGCAAAACGACAGTGAACTTTTAAGCATCCCACGAAGTGTTTGTAATGAAAAGCAGTATCACTGCTCTTTTTTTTAGATATATATATATAAAGCAACCGCTACTTTTTAAAAATGAATTTTAAATGTGGCAGGCTAATGCATGGATTTCATAGCATATAAATAATAATAAATGCTTGATTAGCGTTACACTGATTAGCATATCATTCTACGAAGTTGCACTCAAGTCGATCACTACCACTGACAACTATTTTATATATATAAACCCTTTAAAATCTTATCGTTCGCTCTCCAATTTATGAATATAATAAGATTCTATTATTTGAAATTATGCTTGCACGAACAAATTAAAAAGCTAAACTTGAAATGATCTTCGATTAATTCACATTAAGCTGGAATATATAGCTACCAAGTCCCGTTAACAATCTGTTAAATGATGCTGATTGGTTGTCGAAGTAAAATGAAACGGCCAGTCTCAGTCTATCTGCCCTGGATCACGAACTTGTCTTTTGAATTTTTTTGAAAAAGAAATTAATTTCATGTTGCTGACGCCATGTCGATCTCTGTTCATATTCATCTACGCGCGTGCCTATTGCTAATCAGGATGTGGTTGGACTGGATTTTCAATCCTTTTCAGTTACTATCCTTCACATTCTAATTTCCAACGTAATTATTGTTTTCATGAACCCTAAGAAACGTGTATAGCTAGGGTTTTGGTATGGAGTTTAGCGACGAAGAATATGAAACTGCATGGGCTGCTGCTTCTAGCTACAATTCTTGGTTAATGCATTTTCAAATTTGGTGCATACATACATACATACATACATACATACATACACAAATCATTTCAAATATGAAATAGAATCGAGAAGGCAGGCAAGGCAAGAATTAATAGGACAGGAAAGTATCCCATCAAGTAGAATCGGGCTACCTACCGCCAAGTTGAGAGGTTGGAATTCATTAAAGTATGAGGTTGCGTAATAATTAAATAGAAAGTCACCATAATGTATGTTAAATCAAAATTTAACTTTTGACCTTTTGGTTTCTTCGATCAAGTTAGCGACGTTGCTGATACGCGTGAGAGAGACAGATCATCAAATTCACCCCTCTGCAGTGATGCTGTTGCTGTTGCTTGTTGTCAATGGAAATGAAGATGAATCCATTTCAATCCTTGTAACTCTCTGGTTGGAAATCGACCACATCAAATTTATTTTTCTTTTCTTTTCTTTTCTTTTTTCAATCAAAATTAGCTGTCTAGCTAGCTAGGTGGAGGATTGTCAGACCTTTCCTTTCATGTAACTTGACAATTCCACCCTCCCCTTTTTAATAATATTACTCTTTATATCCACGATTGAAAAAAAAAAAATCGAAGCTAAGACGGTCATCATATATTTTTATTAGGGAATAATATATATTATATTTTAAAATTTTATTTAATAAGTTAAATTTTTTAAGTAAAATATTTTTTTAATATAGTATTAGAGATTTGTTGACCTAGTGATTATGAGTTCGAATTAAAACACCTCATAGTGTGAGCTTGTGTTCAAATTTCAAACAAAAAAACTTTCACTTAAAAATATATATTAAAAAATAATATAAATTATATTCTAAAATTTCAAAATATAATCGAAGGTTTTAGATTAAATATTTAATTGACAATTTTGGCGCAGCAAATGTGGGCGTCATACGACCTTTTCAAGGGTGGTTGTTCCGTTAATTTACAGGCCCTTCACCCACAAATCGAGCAATATACACGGCAGTGAAAGCAAGGCTGATTTTTTTATTTATTTTCTGAGTTATTTTTATTTTAAAAAGGGTTATTGTGCTGGGAGTAAATAGAGAGATCTGTTATTGTATTCAGTGATCAGCCCCAGTACAGATAAAATTACTGTAATTTATTTCTTATTTATTTTATATAATTATTAAGGTCTTGAAAAGACAACCCGTCATCAAGTTGGTACTCGGTTTCACAAAAATAAATAAATCAACGTAGTTGTTTGCAATAAATTGAGAGGATTGAAATTAACGGGATGAAAAAAATAGTATGCTTCTGTTATTTTTATGAAAAAAGACGTGAATTCCAGCATTTTTTCCACCCTTCAATCATTGTTTTTTTTTTTTTTTAATTTTGTGTCACTGATAATCTTTTACAATTTAATTTTTATTTGCTTATCATGATCATTAAAACTATCTTATCATTTGTTTTAGAGCTAAAAAACAATCATATTTGTGAGATATTTAAATCATTAAAAAATATTTTTGAATTTTTAGTTTTGAAATTATATGATTGTATCCAAAAGTTTTTTTTTTTTTTCATTTGGATTTCTGAGTTTAGGAGATGAAATAGTTATCGTATTACAATAAAGAAAGGAGAGTTTACGAGCGTCTATTTTTCAGCAATGAAACTCACCACCATATCAATAAACTCTATTTGCTTGTGGGAGTTCAATTTAAATCCTCCTTTCCACTTATCTTCCCAAGAAAATAGATAAAGATTTGAGATTTTATTTTGATTCAGGTTTATTTTTTATTTTTTTAATTGATAGTAATTTAATGTCAAAATATATTTTTTTAGATCCCTAATATGTTTTTTCGATGTTTATGGCTGGAAAAAAAAAAAGGGCTTTCTAACCCTATGTAGCCAAAATCTATGATAGCATTAGCAGGCAACTTGTTGCTTATTATACAATAAACTAAAAGAGCTCAGGAAAACACTGTAGCGTGTGAGTGAAAACACTGTGGATTTCAATAGTGTTTTTTTTTTTTTTATTTGTTTCGCATTTTCATACTATTTATATATTCTGTCACAGGAAGAGACAAAGAAACGCATGTGGCTCACTGGCAAATGGACGCGCCTGACTTAAAGAGGGCGGGGGTTCGACCCCTGCCTAGCGCAAATTTTTTGCTTTTATTTTGTTTTTCGTTTTTTGTTTGCTTTTTTGATTTTTTTTTTCGCTTATGATTTTTTTTTTCATTTTTATTTATTTTGATTGTTTTTTTATTTGTTTATTTATTTTGATGTTTTTATTTTGTTTTTCGTTTTTTGTTTGGTTTTTTGATTTTTTTTTCACTTATGATTTTTTTTTCATTTTTATTTATTTTGATTGTTTTTTTATTTGTTTATTTATTTTGATGTTTTTATTTATTTATTTATTTTGACGTTAATTTTTTTTTCACTTATATTTTTTTTTTGATTGAATTTTTTCCCCATTATTAACTCAATAAGAAAAATAATATTAGTTTTTTTTTCCTTGCTTTCTTTTTTTATGTTTTTTATTTTTTTCATCGTAATAATTTAATAATTTTTATTGTTTTGGTTGTAATAATAATAATATTCTTAGATGTTAAGACTTCGATGTTTTCATTTCGGCCCTTATACTTTTAATTTTGGATTTTAATCCCTTTATATTTAATGTTCATTTCAGCCCTATTACTTTTAATTTTTTATTTTAATCCCTTTATTTCTTTTTATTTCAAGAATAATCCTTACTTTTGTCCATATATATATATATATATATATATATATATATATATATATATAAGTGTGCTTAGCTTTGATTTTTAATTTTTGTTATTTTCTTATTTGTTGGGCTGGTATATTTTTTTTCAAAAAAAAATAGTTCTTAAATTTTATTTTATATCTATGATCATTTGAAAATTGATATTTGTATTTTTTTTGTTATTTCTTTTAGCTTTTTTTCGTTTTTTATTTTTATTTTTACGTCATATGACTTTTTTTACCTAATAATTTTTTTTTTTGATCTTTTGTTAAAGTTTTTATGATTTTTTTAGTCTTTTTTTTTCATAATTAGCATAATTAGCATAATAATAATAATAATAATAATAATTTAATATTTTTCTTTTACTTACTCTTTTGTTAATGTTTTTTAGGTTTTTCTCTCTCAGGATAATTTGATAATTTTTATTCTTTTAACAGTTATACAAACTTTTTACTCAGCCCACAACGTAGTGTGATATTTTTTTTATAAATTTTCAGGTCAAATTATTTTTTCCCAGTGTTTTTCATTTATTTTATTTTTTCATTTGCTCTTTTGTTAATGTTTTTAGGTTTTTTTTAAGCCTTTGATATAATTTCATTTTCTTCCCGTTATTAAAACAATAATAATATTAATATTAAGAATAATAATAATAATTTTAGTTTTTGTTCTTACGTGCTTTTTTATTAATATTTTTTTTTGTTTTTCTCTGAGATTTGTTGAATAATATTTATTGTTTTGACAGTGATGGTGATGATAATTTAAAAAGTTAAAGACTTTGATTTACTATTATTATAATAAAAGATGTTGATATTTTTTATTATATCAAATTTTACATACTGAAATATTATATTTTAATCTCAACAATTATGAAGATTATTTATTTCGCCCGCAACGTAGTGCGGGCAATCCAACTAGTTATTTTTCTATACGAGATGAGTTAGATGACATGTAGTCCACTCATAAAAAATTAAAATTAAAAAATATCGGCTCAAACGTGGAGGTTGTTAGAGGCCCTTTTTTTGGGCCTTTTTTATATTTGTTTTTTTTATGGTTGATTTTTTTTAAAAAAAATTTATTTAAAATATAATTTGTTTTGATATGATATTTGTGGCATTTTTATGATTTCAAGCAAATATTTTAATATTTAATTAATGCTTTTTTTTTTATGTATGTCTATTTTTAATGTTATAACTAAACAAAAAAACAAAGTTTATAAACCACGTTTAGTTTAGTTTATAATAACTTGACTTTCACTCGTCTATTTTATATATATAAAAAAATAGTTTCTAAAAAATAAAATACACGAGTTAATTTAAATAAATTATTGTCTAGATAAATTTTAAAAGAAGGGTATCATCTGAGGATTTTTGTTGATTTTCTAGTTTTAAAAACAATCGTAGCGAGTGAGATGTTTTTTTTAATTAAAGTTAATGTACGATAAATATTTTATTCGAAGACTAGAGGAAGAAGGAAACAGACAAGGAAATCAAAAAAAAAAAAAAAAAAAAAAAAAAAAGGCAACCACCAGACTGCAAAATTGGCATCATTTTTCTTGAAAATGACAAATTAATAATAATAAACACCACAGACTGCAGGAGTCCAATCTCCAATCTTTTCAACTGCCTCCCCACCACCTACTAGTCAAAGCCCATCTCCAGGCTGCGGTTTCCCGGTCATGATCAGAAAGGAGAAGCAACGGTGGTCCTACTTAGACGTGGACAACCATCACCCGTTCGATCATTTGACTTTGGATTCTCTCCTTTACAAAATAGTTCCACGACAACTTCGACGGATTCAGCAGTAGCTTTCAAACATGTTGAAATAAATGCTCTCTCGGAAATCTCATTCATGGTAAGTGAAACGAATAAGACCGTGGCGTTTTGTTTTTACTGTGCTGATTGTTATATTATTTTTTAAAATTTATTCTCAACATCATCCCATTAGAACAATAAAAAAATAATTTGAATTAAAAAACAAAAACAGTAAACCATTTTTTATCTAACAATGAATGCAAGCTCATAATGCTTTGAAACCCTTTTATATATACATACATATACATATACATACATACATACATACATATATACATACATACATAGAGAGAGAGAGGGAGAGAGAGAGGGAGATTCAAATTCAACGCAGGGTAATGAATTTTTAATAGGCAAATTAATTTTGCTTTTAATGATATGCATGGTGGCCCAATTATATTTAATGCATTTGTCATTTAACCTGTCACCATGGCTGATTTGATAAACCAATGCAGAAGAAAATAACACTCTCTATTCACATTATTTTGTCTACGAATTACTTAATAAACTTCCACGGAGATTTCCGTATTTATCCTTTCCATTTATTATATCCACGTCGAACCTTCTCTTGAACTTATTTCAAGTGAGCTACTTGAGTGGTGGAAGAACATGTTTTCTTTATATATTTTTTTTTGTTTTATTAAATTTATATTTTTACGTTTTCATATTGTTTTTATATGTCAAGATATAAAAATTATTTTTTTACAAAACAAGGATGTGAAAGACACACTGTCTGTCTGAAGGACATGTATATTGCACTTATTGAGGTTGCAAGATACATGAATCTGATTAAAAAGTATTCCTTTACCAATCGATGTTGATAGCCGCATCAGCTGGGTGGCACCAAAAATAATTGGCTTTTACTGTTCAATGTCCCCTCCAGATTCACCCCGGATGAACAATCACTGTCTTCATCCATAAAACAAGGGCATCAGTGCATTAAACTCTGAATTTACGTATTATTATCTTGGTTTTTGTTGCACCAGGCCGTGCCCAGTACTTAGTTGAAATGGAACGGATACATATAATCACTTCATTCATTTCCGGGTTAGCTAATAATTTCACGAACTATAAATTTAATAATTATATAAATTTCTAATAATTATTATATTAGCCCTCACAAAAATTAAAATTAAATTTTTTAATCTCAAACTCAGGATAAATTCAGTAACAGTGTGACTTGTTGATTATCACTTGAACCACCAGAGCTCCCTTTCCTCGAGACCGTGACACCGAGGCATCTGGTGCCATGTGATGAATTGGGTGGTGGTCCTAGAATGCATCAATCACACTGACGTTGCGACGGCTTATCGTCTCTTTACACTCAGTTTTATTTTAGCAGTAGTGCTGTTTTCCCAGACCATGCAGCGACCATTCTCCTCTGCTGCGAGTTTTAGTGGTGGGTCGTAGGTTACATTACATCATCTTTCAATATCCAATAATATATACACGAATCTTTCAAATCCTTGTGATTTATTTTACACTCTTTTTTTTTTTTTTTTTCGCTGTTGTTGTCGCTGTTCTTAAGTAATTGAAGGAGAGTGCTTCACAAGACTATTCTAGAGAGAGAGAGATTGTGTCAAGGCAGTAGGGAGCCACCTACCAGTCCACTACCTCTTCTTCTTCTTTCTTGTTTCGCCAAAAACATCCTCAAGTACATGCATTATAAAGGAAAGAATTCATGGTGAAGCTGCACGATCACCTTGAGCAGGGAAGAGCTAGCCTGCTGTCACCAATAGCATCTCCAACGAGAGAGCTAAAACAAAGGTGAGATGAAAAGGACAAAAATATAATTTTATTCTTTATTTTTATAATTTAAAGGGGAGAGCTATATTGAAAAACTAAAAATTATTTAATATATTTTCATGTAAAAAAATAATTTTAATTGTACTTGTATTGGTTGTTTATTATTCATAAATATTTATGTCAATATTATATATGTTAAAATAAATTTGGCTTTTTTAAATGGTTTTTTACCATTAGAGTGTAAATATAAAAAATGTTATATTTATACTATTCAACAAGTCATATTATTAATTTGGTCTCTAAATACCTTATCCCCTTGGAGATGCTCTAAGGTAGTAAATTTTGATTTGTATGGTGTTTTATTTTTTTTAATTAGAACATAATGTTTTGGTTTTGAAGTGTTTTGTCATTTTGTTTTGGGATTGTATTGTTTATGTTTTATATATATAATTAATTATATTGATTCAATAAAAAGAATTTAGTTCAAATCCAAAAATTAAAATATTTAGAATTGTACAATTTAAATTTTAAATATAAGTAAAAAAATGAGAGTTGAACTGATATAACTCGATCGACTTGATGAGTTCAAAGATAATATGGAAAATTAATAAAAATAAAGTTTAACTAAAAAATCAAGTTGACATCTTTTAAAAAATATTGAAACGAAGATATATTGGATCAACTCAAATCAACTTATGTTAACCTTTTAAATGTGTGATATGCATTATAAGACCATGATAACCTTAAATAAAGCAAATCAAAACAAATTATAAAGTTCAATGCGTAATAAACTCGTTGTTGAATAATGAAATTGAGAAAAAATTAATCTATAAAAAGACATAATAAACTATTTTTTCTGAATTTTTTTTGAATTTGGATAGTATTATGAGAATGTCATAATCAATCTCGCAAGATCATTATATTTTTTGATAACATATTATATATAAATATGTCAAAAGACTTATAATAAAATTTCATCTCAATCTAATGGTCGGATTAAAAGATATGATTGATATGATAAAACTATTTATTATTTTATTTTTTGAATTGGAACAAAATATGCCGACTATTCTGCGCGGAAAGGAGCAAAATTGAGAATCCTAGCTGATACTGATTCTGTAATTACCAAACTATCCCTATCAACGGCTAATTCCAGTACAAGCACATTGGGAAGTTATTGCATGTCTTATCTTGTGCATTTCTCATTATTTACTTCGGGCGAGTCAAACTAGTTAGGTCGCTCCCTCAGACACAAGTATCTCTCATCATCAAGCATACACAGTCAAGAATGTCTAGAGATTTGTAGAATTGTTGAAGTTATTTTTTGAAAATGTTTTTTAATTTAGAAATTTTTTAAAATTATATTTTTTTTAATTTTTAAAAATTATTTTTGATATCAAGAAAATAATATAAAAATACTAAAATAATTTAATTTAAAATAAAAAATAAAAATAAAAAATTGTCAATTTTTTCAAAAGAAATCTTAAAATGTAATGTCAGGCATTAACTGCAATTGGTGAGGGGACAGCGATGAAGGCTGTAAGTTTCCCATTAATCAAGGTGCATTAATTAGTGGTTGATTACCTTTATTACAGCCACGACAATCAACTTAATGAGTGCATGGAAACGTGCGATTGGATCCTATTTCCTCTTTTCAAATGTTTCTGGATGCCTAGATTATTATTTTTTTGCACGGTTTGATTAGAAGATGTAACCAAATCGTTGAAAACAGACTATATAATATAGGGTAAACTTCACTTTGACCCATTACAAAACAAATAAACCGTGTGGGATTGTTCACTGTGCACCCTCTCACATTACACTGTGGATTGCGACAGTGTGGAGACGAAAATGGCCCTCGGCCGCGCGGCAAAATCTCGGTGCAAAACAGGGCTAATTTCGGGTTTTCTTTTTTTTTCTTCAAATATTCAGCTTTGAACAGTGTAATGACGCTTTAACCCCCGGTAATAAGACAAAAAAAGGCATTCGGCTGAGGGCACCAGCGTAATTGCGCGCGGTCGGACCGGCCCGGTCCGGTCCGCCGCAACTTTTAATTTTTTATTTATTTTCTGAAATGGCTAAATACGGTTATAGCCCCTAATAAGACAAAAATACTGAATTGGGTGCAGGGTTAGAACGGTAATTGACCCTATTTTTCGAATTTTTTATTCGGTGTCTGTCAGGGCGTGAGGCGCACGCGCCAGGCGGTTTTCCGCCTCACGCCCTGTTCAGGTGGCGCGTGCGGCCTCCTACGGTGGCCGGAAATTGTCTATCGGAGGCTATTTCGGTGCGCCGCCGCGTGGTCTTCCCCCCGCGGTGGTGCGTGTAACCACCAAATGTCCATGGACGCGGCGGAGGCCGGTTCAAGCCGCCGGTGACGTTTCTCTCTCTCCTGCACGTCAATGTGCAGGAGAGTCCCCCATATTGTTTGACTGTGCACTTAGGTCCCTCGACTTTTAATTTCGTTTTTGGTCCTCATTTCTGTTATATAACTTTTTATTTTGTTCGATTGGGTCCTCCGATTTTAATTCATTGAATGTCAAAGTTTCACTTCGGTCCTACTACTTTTAATTTTCGGATTGGCTGTATATAACTCAATTAATTCGGTACACAAGTTCCGATTTTTGCAATTTTGTCCTCTGATTTCAATTGAAAATAAATATAATTTTCATTTCAGCCCTTTGACTTTTAATTTTTTAATGTAAGCCCTTTATATTTGATTTTCATTTAAGTCCTTATACTTTTATTTCTTTATATTTCTAGAATAATCCCTACTTTTGTCCATGTATATATAAGTGTATTTAACACAACAACAACAACAACAACAACAACAATAATAATAATAATAATAATAATAATAATAATGACTTAATTATTTTTTGTTCTTACTCTTCTGTATTTTTTTTCTTTCTCCCGATAATTTGATAATATTTTTTTTTTGCCGGTAATAGCAATAATAATTGTTTTTGTTTTTTTAATCTTTTGTGAAAGTTTCTTGCATGTTTTTAGTCTTTAATTGTTTTTTTCCTTTCATTATTAACATAATAATAATAATAATAATAATAATAATAATAATAATAATAATAATAATAATAATAATAATAATAATTAAATTATTTTTCGTGCTTGCTCTTTCTTTAATATTTTTTTTCCCTCTGGATAATTTGATAATTTTTTTGGTTTTGACAGTAATAGCAATAATAGTTTTTTTTTTTAATCTTTTGTTAAAGTTTCTAGAATATTTTTATTCTTTCATTTATTTATTTTTCTTTCATTATTAACATAATAATAATAATAATGATAATAATAATAATAATACTAATAATAATAATAATTTAATTGTTTCTCTTACTTATTCTTTTGTTAATATTTTTGAGTTTTTTTTCCATGATAATTTAATAATTATTTTGTTGTTTTCAAGGGGTTGATTCATGATTACACTGTGCACATTGCGGCTAATTTAAAAAAAAAAAGCCAAAAACCAAAAACACCCCCAGAAAAAAAACACAACACGCCTAATCACCAAGCCCATTTTCTTTTGTGATCTTTTATAACGCAGTTTCTTTATTCTAAAAAATATTATTTATGCTTGCGCAACAAACTTTACTTAAAAATTGATACATGTTATCTCATAATCTATAATTTTTCTTAATTATATCATATAAATTTATTGTTTTTGATTTAATTCTGTAAAATTATATACACAAAAATGCCCGCGGCAACGCGCGGGCAATATAGCTAGTATAAAAATTAAACAAGTTTAGATTTCTAGACTGCTCCTGTAGTTTCAAAGAATAACTGATGATGTTATTTCAATCCTCGTGTTTTTATCTTATATTTTCCTTTCCAAAACACCCATACATGGGATAGCATTCCACGAAGGTTTCTCAAATCTCGAGAATTAAAAATTATTTTTTTTTACATAGAAAAGTAGGTTCCTTGGTTTTCGTTGTCTGTTTTACCTCCAAGGGAAATATTATTTATTATAAATAAAAGATGCTACAGAATTTTAAACTATAGTGGTTGAAGCGGATCATTACTCGCTATAGAAGCTAAAATATAGTTTATCTTGGGCGGGCTGCAATAGCTATGATCAATTTTCTTGAGCACTTTGGTGGATGGCCTCATTTGAGATCAACGGGGGCCATATTTATTAAATTCTTGTTTGATATTGTTCTTTAAAAGTGTTTTTTTATAAATAAAATTATTTTAAAATACTAATATAAAAAATATCTCCAAAAAATTAAAATATTAATTTAATATATTTCAATCGTAATCCTAATCAGACCATTCCAGCAGAACGTATTCCTTGCTTATCTAAATGAAGCTCACTCCCTTGCAAAAGGATTATTAGGCGTGATTATTAGCTATTACTTTAGAACAATCATTTGCAAGCCTAAGAAATCAAACTCCATGAAAAACCCTTTTCCTTCTCCCAGTTTCATATTACTCGAAGAAAAACTGCTGTCGATGAATTTAGACTCGGCTCCAGCATGCCATTCTTCTTTTCTTTCTCGGGCCCTCATAGGCTTTCCTTTTACTTGGGCCTGTATATGTTGTCTATCCTGAAGGCTTTCCTTTTACTTGGGCCTCTGGTATGTTGTCTATCCTGAATTCCAGAAGCTAGAATGAAAGCGGTTACCAGGGTTTCCAGCATCTCCAATAATTGGCCCATGTCTCTTTTTATGCATTCGGAATTGAAATCCATTCTTCTGGCTTGCAATGCACCTCTGATAAGAAATGAATCATGCTTGATGTCACAATGATGTTATTTCAGTCTGGTAGACTATCCCAGCATTGCCGCCGACAATGCCCCCGAGTAGCACCATTGTTATGAAAAGGTCAAATCATTTTCAATAAAGTCAGCTAGCCACGTCAAGAATATCAATTCACCTACAGGGAAAAATAGTGTGCAATTGAACTGATGTTAAGCGTGCTTAACAACTGATCATGCTTTCACGTATCAATACTTATGCACAGTTGTGCTCCCTGGGGCAGCCAGATGTGCAATTTACAGAAAACAATCTTCTGATAGAATTTTAACACGAGTTACCCTCTCACCATATAATACAAACCTTCCCAAGTAAAACCAGCATGGGAAGCAGATGAAGTTGTATAACAAGTTCTCGCGAGTGATAAACACCATTCAGGCGAGTAACTCCATGGTAGTGGTTTCATGGAAAGCGGAGGAGTTTGGTCACAGCCGAGTCCAGCACATCAGCATTTCTCCTCAGGATCTTTCTAATCAAGCATTAAGGAACCCCAGAATACCAGGGATGACAACCAATAGAAATTACAGAGTTATAATGAACCACCTAAATTTTGGTTACCTCGGGGCTACAAGGAGAAACCAGGGAGGTAAGATGAGCAATTGGTTCATCATAAGCAGCTTAAAGCAGCAAGTGGGGTAAGTGACATGTAAACAAGTATGCTAAGAAAACAAACACAAAGGATACAGTTGAGTGGCTAGATTCCCAATGTCCTTCATTTCTTCATTCAATCTGCACCATATTTAAAATATCATTAACTATTGGAAAATAAGGATTGTAAACAGGTTTTCAAGACTCCAAGTTGGGTTGCTTGAGTAGTTAGGCAACAAGAGGAACTATCTCCTGCTAAACTAGTGCCAGCGCTCTAACCAGTTATCTCTAGTAGACATGAAAACTGTTTAACACTGTTTTTAATGTCTGGTTTATACTCATAAGAGTTTGGCAAAACAATGTGGTGACAGGTGGTTCTAGCAAACAAAAACTCGCACAAATGCAGGTTCAATTCTCAACGCATAGGTAATGAAATACTTGTCCAGATATATTAAGCTGCAACACTTTAGATTCTATTTTCTAATCACAAAGACATTATCCCAGGAGCAATTGAGGGAAATAACAAGGTGGAGAAAAGTCAAGCAGTACAATCTCATTCAGATCCAGCTAAAACCATGTTGCGCTGCAAAAATCTTTCACACATGCAGATTATCCAACATTCTTCATTAAATCCCAGTAGGTAAGAAAGAAAAATAACCGTAGGCATTGTTTTTCTGCACTTTAACATTTGAAAACCATGTAAAAAATATGCTTCACGGAACCAGAAAACTATCTGCAAATAAATAAATAAAAAGCACAAGGCAGCTTATAGAAGTTGCAACTATCATTAACATTTATTGCTCTAAACTTTCCCCCTTTCTTAATCACCATCTGAGAAAAACTTATAATTACCAGTTAATCAAGCATGAGCACACGAACTTGCTCTCTATGCTATTAATATTACTCATTAAAATTAAATTAAATTAATTTTACAACCTTTTCTTTTTTATGAATCAAAACTTTCAAATTCTACAACCCTTTTTCTTTTTATAACAACCTTTCAAATTTAAGAATTACAAATTAGTTAAATTATACCTCATACATGAGTTTATGTACCGATTTCCCTTTGTTGCTGCATCAAGCACTGCAAGATACAATAATGAAAGATTTACAAAGAAATAAAAAAAAATCACAATTAATAACAGCAATAATCAAATTCTTAAAAATAAACATCTAGTTCTATTTACCAGATTCTTGAAGACGAGCAGTAGCATCGCCAAAACATTGCATATGATCAACTGATGTACTAGTAGCCTACAATTATCACAGAAATAAATAAATTTGCTTCACTTCATTTCTTTTTCTCAAGAACCAAACAGAGAGTTAGAAGATGAGTCAAATCTGACCTCGGAGAGAGCGAAACGAAGTGAAGCGAAAAGAGAAGTGAAGCTACCGGCGATGGCTAGAGAGTCTCTCTCGATGATTTCAAGTGCCTTGAAGATCTCGCCCTGATTCAAATTGATTTTCGGTTCACGGCGGTCGGGTTCATCGAGAAACGAGGCCTGTGGATCCAGGTCTGGTTGTATGATTACTGATTCTGTATCCGTTGATTGATCTCCCAGAGTTGCTGCTGCTTCTTCCATTTCCCGCGATTAAGAGAGAACGAGAGATTTGTATTTGGATATTTTTAATCAGTTATAGATGGGGAATTCAGTGATCTTTGAAAAAGTTTTACAACGATCTATTTTTGTTTGGGCTTTGTTCCAATTGGATATAGTTTTGGGCTTGTAATTTTTTTAAAGGATCCATTTACGGGAAGGGACCAGGCCCAGACTCAAAATAATAGGAGTCGTGATGATGTGGTCAGCTCCCAATATGCAGCTTCACCAACAAAAACCAGAATTGGAAAATCAAAATTATAAGCCATTAAAATAATCACTTTATATTTATATAAAAAAAGAGCGAGTAATAAAATGATCATGAAGTTCATTAATTTTCAAAAAGATTGAAATTCAGTTAAAAAAACGCGGTATTAGAATCACTGATCACACCATGTATATAACAAAACATATAGATTTTTTTTTATTAAAAATAGTCTTTCCTTATAAAATCTAATCTTTACCTAGGAATATTTATATTAGAAAGAATTAGAGGTCTAATAAGAAATTTCTGGTTAATATAAAAGAATTTACCCAGAAAAATGGCTTGGACCAGGCCCAGGCCACCGGCCAGCCAGGTGTGGTCGTCCAGCCCTTGGCTTCACAACTAGTCTACTTTTCTCTCTTTCTATAGTTTTTCTTCTCTTTGCCTTTTTCTCTTACAATTATCTCTCTGACATGCAATATCTTTGTGTAATATTTGTAATTGGCTATAAATATGACACCGTTTGTGGAATATAAACTAACTTCACATGAAAAAAGAAGAGCTCACAAGGAATAAAAAAGGTGTGACCTCTGAATAACAGAACCTGCGGCGACAGGCTTTGCATTGATCTAAAAACACTCCAGACTGTAGAGAGTTTTGTCCTCTATTGTAAAGTCCAAAAGTTTTTAGACCATGATAACAATGCGCTCTCTCTCTCTAGTTTTAGATAATCTAACCCTTTGTAGGTTCTCTTGCATCTAATTGTACAAAATGCAAGCAAGTCCCCCCAATTATGTAGAGTATAAAGGCTAGACAAGAAAGATTGGTTTTGCAATTGGTAAATTAAACACCATATATGTGAATAATAAATGGATGCTACAATTTCACAAAAACATCAAATGAGGATGTCTCCATGTGTGCTACTATTTTTTTATGATATCGTGTTTAGTTATGTGTTGTTAAAGTTTAAAAGGATATTGGTGGTGATGTTGTTTCACGTTAACCAGGTGATTAATTGTAACAAAAAAAACCTACCCAATTTTCACAAAATGACATTGTGAAAAGGTTTTGAATTTTAATGGCATTACAATGTGTCACATTTAACATAGTTATTTAATATAAAAAAGTTAAGAAACAATAAAGGCTATAAAAAAAATATGAGAGATGAAGTGTAGTATAGTTATCTCATGTCGAAGAGTCAATAAATAATCAATGTGAATATAATCCACATGCAACTATCTTGAATCAAAAGGTTAAGAAATGATCCATGTGAATGTAAACTATAAGATATGCAAGGCTAAGTATTCACCAATGAATCATATATTTTACAGGCTGAACAAATGAATAAAAAAATTAGGTCACATTTAGGTCATGCTAGGTCGCTCGGATTTTGGGTTGACATGGCAAGTTACATGAGCTTAACAATGTTAATTGCATCTTCGTGTTTTTGTTATTCGAGACCTACCTAGGATGATATGAACAAGGTCATGTATGAATCTGACTTTAAAATATATGGTGATTATTTTTGCGATATTATGAATATATACATCGGATCAAACTAGAATCTCACATGGAGATACTAAACGTGTGAAATATTTTTTGATAACTTTTAAGATCAAATAGAGTTAAAAAAATATATCATTTCATATAGTCGAAGTCATTAGGTGAATATTGTTAAAATTTTCAAACTAGACTTTCAAGTGTATTTTTGGAACATGTTGTCCAGAGATATAAATAATTTTGTATAAGAATTGAGTTTAAAATTTTCAACCACATATGATATGTTTTATAATTCATTTAGATGAGAAATGATGGCATGTTTGAATTTAAAACCGAAATATATAAATAATGTATGGAAAATGGAGATTCAGGCTACCTGTTAACCCATTTTATTAAATTTACATCTCTCCATATTTCAAAGACAACCCAGTCATCCATGTTACATACATTACTATTAGTTTCAAGTTTTTGAACTTGATGATTTGAATTAGGTGAAAATAATAATACTAAGCAATTAAATTACTTACTATTTTTATTAAATATTAAATCGTGTCCATACAATCTAGATAAAAAAACAAATAGCATTGTTGGATCCCATTTTACCCCCCAACAAATAAAATAAATAATAATAATTATAAAAATCAGTAGCATTTGACATCAAATCATATTAGTTAGCAAGTCAGCAGTCTTTCGCGTATATGAAATCCAACAAAAAGTCTTCCATCAACAACACCCCCCCTGCTATATCAATGCATTTTTGATAGCATTCGTCTTCTTTTAAACAAAAAAAAACAATAAAACGTCGTAGTTTCACTTTTCGATACCTTGTTTTGTTATGGTTTCAATTTCAAATCCCAAGAAAATAAACTTATGAGACAAAAACCAAAAGGACTAAATCAACAAGGCGGGAATTCCACTCCAAATTTTGTGGGGCTGGGGTCGCCATGGACCCCACCTTTCAAGAAACAAATTTCAAAAAAACTTTTTTAATTATTTCAAAAAATAAAAAAATGAAAAAAACCCAAAATTGAAAAAACGCGTTCCATTTCCCAGCTTAACAGAGCTGTTTTCCTTTTTCGATCTCTTACCCCCAATAAAAAGAAAGGAAAAACCGAAATCAGTTCCGATTTCTTTCAGAACGGTGTCGATCTATACATTTCTTCCTCGAAGGTTTCTCTTTCACGTTTCTTCGACTGCTCAAAAGCCACAGCAATGACTGTTGATTCTTCGCGATCTCATGTTCGTTTCCGCCTCTAACAATCTCTCTCAAGTTCGAGCTTTCATTACTCGCATTTTGACCGTAGCACTCCTTTTGCTTCTAATTTAGGGTCTAATGTCGATCTGGTGGCGAATTTACGTATTTTTGGTCATATATGGAAGTGCATTTGTGATTTCTGTGTTTGAAATTAAGAATTTTTTTGCACCTGTTAGGTTTTTTTTTTTTCATTTTTTAAAAATTATTGAATTCATTAAGGTAGCTAACGATGTAGAGGTAAATTGTAGTTAACGAATTTTCGTTGCATTTTTTTTTCTGGCCGATGTTGATTAGAATAGATTATTAAACTTGATTAAGCTAAATAATAGTTTTTAGTTGATTTTGGAGTGATTTTTTTATTCTTTTTTTCTTTTCTTTTTCTTTTTGTTCAAGTGTAGGGAAAGAAAAGAATCTAAAGCCAGCGTTTTTAGCTTTTTGTGACAAACTCTTATCTCTTTTTTCTTAACCCGAGCTCAAAGTAGATAAAAATTTTACAATTAAAGTTGCTTAGGTGTGGAAATTAATATTCTGAACATTTATTTTGTGCAGTTCCATAATTAATACGTAGAAGCAAATAATTCTAGAGCATTGAGACATGGATATTTCTCCAGAACGCAGCTTGAGCGAAAATGGGGGATATGACAGGTCTAATGAAGCTCATGCTGATGATGGTAAGGAACGCCCAAAAACCCGTGCTGTTTGTTTTTTAATCCTTTCTTGATTATGTGTCTTAGTTGAGAATTTTGATTTGGTTGCAGTCAATATTCAATCATTGGTCGAGTGGTTAAACCATGCCCTACCTCATTTAAACATGCCACTGGATGCTTCAGAGGAGGAACTGAGAGCATACTTGATTGATGGCACTGTCTTGTGTAGCATCTTGAACAAGTTCTGTCCTGGTTTAGTTGAAATGGTTGGATTTCTTTCATAACAACGTTTATGCTGTATGGTTCTGTTTATATCGTTCTGATTTTTCTAACAGGAATTTGGATTTGTTTTTTGGGCTTTTAGAGAGGCAGTTCTGAACCTGGACCAGAAAATATCCGAAAGTTTCTAGCAGCTATGGATGAAATGGCCTTGCCTAGGTTTGTACTCGCAGACATACAGGAGGTAAGTATTTTTTTTTTGCAATAAAATCAAGTGTAGTTTGAATTTCAGTTTAATATTGATTCAGCTAGGTATCATTCATTTGATTTTGGGATTCAAACTCGAAGGAAAGCAGAACCAACTTGACATTAGATCTGTTCTCTAAAGGCAATATGATTAAAATAGTCATGTGCTGACACACTAGGTCTACGAATAAGCCATTTCCTAGTTAGGTTTCAGTGAATTGGGTCTTGGAAGGGAGTGTTTAACCTAGTTGATACATTGGATGCATCGTTGTGACAAATTTACTTTACGATTGGCCCTGTTTGGCAATGTGTTTCAAAAGCGCTTTTGAAACGCAGTGCCAAACAGGGTCAATCATGCTTCATCATAGTGCATGTGGTACTGTAGACTTTATCCTTCTCTTTTAGTTTATTTTGTTACTGTTATTGTCCTTCCTTTTCAGTTTATTTTGTTACTGCTGAGTTATAATACTTGTATTTAATGTCAGCAATCTTCTGATATGGCTAGCTCAGCATACATATATATCATTGATCTAGTTTGACATCTAGCAGTGCTGGCTCTTGTTGGTAGTTATATGAAATATAAGGTTTAAGGCGATGGGCTCATTATTTGGCATGGGACTTATTTGCAATTTTCCAATACCACTTGCCTTTGCAATTGGCATAAAAAAACTGGATATTCTGCTACTAGCTTTCATGCCTTTGTCTCTTGTAAATATTTACTGAAACAGATAATATGAGATGTTTTGCAGGGATACATGGAGCCAGTTCTGCAGTGTCTTGTGACCCTTAAAACACACATTGAATTTAATGGTGGGAAAGAGAGCATCCGTGAACATCTAAGAAGAAGATGGAATCTACCAAAAGAGTTTTCAGAAGGAATTGATAACTCGCAAGTGGACACAATGACATATGGTGAAAACTCTTCCATATATGGAGAAGTGAGGCAAAGAGATTCTTTTGATAACAAATATGGAAGTGGTATGGATGGTTCTATCTCATTAAAGTTGTATGAAACAGAAGCTGTACTTGTATGAATCAAAATCACCACTTTCTAATTACATGAGTGATTAGATTAGCTTGGCAAGGTCCAAACAGATCTTTCTGCATTTGATTGGGGTTATTGTGATCCTCTATGGGGCAGCTATGTAAGGGAATGATACAAAACCTGATCTTGGTTAATGGAGGGGGCTGTTTTCACTGCAATGCCCGAACTTTAGGAACCAGCAGCCTTTGGCTGCTAAATTCATTATCATTCTTGAATGGAACACCCAGTCACCCACCTATATATATACTACATATTTATATGAGTTTATATGTAATATTGTCTTATTTTTGTTCTCCTTGTTGTTTCCTATTTAGCATCTGCTGCTTTGGCGCATGATGGTCTACACAAGTTATCTGAGATGTTCCAACAAAACCAAGGGCCCTATACTGATATTTCCGAATCCAATATTTTGGAATTGATGAAATCAAATGGGCTGGATGTAAGTTTCTGGTATTTGGTGTGTTTGTGTGATGATCAATTAAGAAAGCTAACTTGAAGAATGATGCTGCTCTAATGCATATTTTTCATTCCTTTGAGCAGAATGCCTCTACTCGAACATTGTTCAGCTTAGTGAACAGAATTCTGGAAGAAAGCATTGAAAGAAGGAATGGACATGTCCATCATGTATGCCAATCAGAGGATGCATGGACACCACATGTCTTTTGCATTTTCAATTGATATATTGTTTGACCAATAATTTCTTGAGTTCTCTCTCTTTTGTCTCTAAGTGATGTCCTTTATACGCTTTGAATAGCAGATGGCTCATATAGTGAAGAAAGTTGTGCAAGTTATTGAACAACGGGTTTCAACTCTAGCAGTGAACTTGAAAGATGTAATGTTGGGTTGTCTTCTAGTTACATTCATGTGTAATATATTGTATATTGCTCATGCATCTTGATGATCATGTTGTTGCGTACCTGTAGCAAAACAATCTTTATAAGGTTCGCTTGGGAAAGTGCCAATCACGAATAAAAGTCTTAGAGACCCTTGCAGCTGGAACCACAGAAGAAATTCAGGTACCTTGAATAGATTCTTTAACTGTCTTGCCTATCTTATTTGAATTTCACTCAAATAATTGATTTTTGTCCTCATATTTATTTATTCAATATATATATATATATATATATATATATGCAGGTTTTGTTGTCACAGCTACAACAAATCAAGGTGTGACTTTGTTATTCAATATTTCAGTAGCATGCTATTTCTGTTGATTTCTAATTTCCAATGTCAGGGTGTTCTTTCGGTGCCTTTAGGCAAATGCAACACAATTACTATGCATCTTTTGTCATTGAAATTATGTTTACATCAAAGAAGGGAAAAAAAGAAAATAATATAATTGAGCATCTTTTGCCATTGAAATTATGTATACATCAAAGAATGGAAAAATAAAATAAAAAATTGAACTCACATTGGTGTTGAACACCTAGTGCATATGACCAAGAACTACAGATTTTCCATGAATTCCTCAGCTACTGCGTTATATATTGGTACCATTTATTCTGGGTGTTGCCTGTAACCTAGTTTGAAATATTTTAGCACCTGATTTTGCAGGAATTATTGTTTAAGTTGTATATATTTTTTTATCAGCAGCTGATGTGCACAATAGTGTCTTTCATTCGTTGTGTATTGTCTTATATTTGTATCAGTTACATGCTACATAGTTGAGGAGGTTATCCAGGTGCTTTATTGATTAGCGATTCTTTTTGCAAGTGGAAGGTGACAAACTTTTAAAATCAATTAGAAAGGGCATCTAATTATAGTCATTTTTCATAACTGATAAGCAAGAACACCCACAAAGATATAATAGTGTTTGTCTGTGTTATATTGCTCTTCTGTAACTCTCTTTTTTTCCCATCATATTTTTTTTGTTGCAGATTGAGAAAACTAAAATAGAGGAAAAGAAAAAACTTGAAGAGCAGGAGCTACTTAGAACAAAGCAAGAGAAAATCCACAGTGATATTGAGAACTCAACGCTGAAACATGAACTAGAGACAGCCAAGAAGACACATGAAGAGCATTGCTTGCTATTGCAAGTGCAGGCTGAGGAAACTGAAGTTGAATTGGAGAAGAAATTAAAGGAACTTGAATGCTTCTTAGCAGAATCAAAGAAGAGGGTGAAAGAACTCGAGTCATTTTCTAAATCTAAATCACAGAGATGGAAAAGTAAAGAGGGCTACTATAGAAGCTTTATAGATTATCAATCTAGAGCTTTACAGGTTTGCCTCACTCTCTTGTTCTTAATTGAGCTTCTGTTGATGTTAAGACAATAAATTAATAATGCTTCTACTGTTAGGAATTGAGGGCAGCTGCTGACTCTGTAAAACATGAGATCTTGAAGGCCAAAAGGAGTTACACTGAGGAATTTAATTTCTTGGGTAGGATTGACTGTATGCTATAGTTTAGTTTAGTATTGTTTGTCAATTTCCTTTATTATTTTGATGTCACCAATGCTTTCTGTGATTTGTGGGGCTTTCTCTCATGCTGTGATTTTTTTTTTAAAATCTTGAGCAGGTGTGAAGCTTAAAGGACTAGCAGATGCTGCTGCAAATTATCATTCAGTTCTTGCAGAAAATCGAAGGCTATACAACGAGGTTCAGGATTTGAAAGGTACACTGCTCCATATGTTTTGCTTGGTATGCTTATTTTGCTTGTGCTGATTGTTGCACTTGTTAAAGGAAATGTTATAGTGCATTTTCTTTGGAGCTTATGCTTATCTATCATCTGATCATAGGCAATATTAGAGTGTATTGTCGGATAAGACCATTCCTTCCTGGACAATCTAAGAAGCGAACAGCAGTAGAATATATCGGCGAGAATGGTGAATTGATTATATCAAATCCTTCAAAACAAGGAAAAGACAGTTCTAGGCTTTTCAAATTAAACAAAGTTTTTGGTCCAGCAGCTACTCAAGGTTAGAGTTTTCCTTTTCTATCTTTTCTTTTTTCAAAAACTGAAGATTGATTTTACTTCATATTTTTCTTTCTTTCTTTTTTTTCTTACAAAAAACCAAGTTGTTGGAAGGCTTGCATTCAGCTACACATTTGTATTTTAGAGATTGTATATAACTCTTAGCTTTATGTTCTCGTTAACATATTCTGGCAGAGGAGGTATTTTTAGACACCCAGCCACTTATTCGGTCTGTCCTTGATGGATACAATGTATGTATATTTGCATATGGTCAAACCGGCTCAGGAAAGACCTATACAATGGTATGATAATCTATTATTCTCACCTAAACATTTTCATTATTGTAAACCTCTTGGTTACAAATTTTTCTTTTGTTCTCATGTCTTTCCGCTAGAGTGGGCCTAATATGACATCACAAGAAGATTGGGGGGTCAATTACCGAGCGCTGCATGATCTTTTTCAGATCTCCCAAAACAGGAAAAGCTCCATTTCATATGAAGTTGGTGTTCAAATGGTAGAAATTTACAATGAGCAAGTTCGTGATTTACTCTCAAGTGATGGTCCTCACAGAAGATATCCTTGATGTTTATTCTTTTCAATTTTGTTATTTGTTCTTGGTTATATTTTTCATGGTGGGCAATTTCAACTTTACAGCATTAACTGGGTTGATCCTGTCATCCTTTCTGGTTTCTTATTGATTTATGAATGCAAATTCTTGCTTTCTGGTTGATTTCTTGTTGGCTAGTTCAGAGTTTGCTCCAACTAATCTTGATTTTAGTGCTAAAGTATTTGTATTTCTCCTAACTTGCACACACTTGGGATTTGGAGTACAACCCAACCAAATGGTTTGGCTGTTCCTGATGCCAGCATGCATGCTGTTACATCAACTGCAGATGTGTTAGAATTAATGCACATTGGGTTAATGAACCGTGCAGTGGGTGCTACAGCTCTAAATGAAAGAAGTAGTAGATCCCACAGGTTGTCTCTTTTATGATGATCGTTGCCACAGTGGGTTTTAACAAATTGTTTTTGTTTTAACTGAATTCTTATTTTGCAGTGTTCTCACCATTCATGTCTATGGCATGGACTTGGAAACTGGTGCTGTTTTACGTGGTAACCTACACTTGGTTGACCTTGCCGGTAGTGAAAGAGTGGATCGATCTGAAGCTACTGGAGAAAGGTTGAGGGAAGCACAACATATAAATAAATCATTATCTGCACTTGGGGATGTTATATTTTCTTTAGCGCAAAAGAGTCAGCATGTGCCATACAGAAATAGCAAGCTAACTCAAGTACTTCAAAGTTCATTAGGTGCTATTTTATATCTAAAGTGCTTTGTCATAATTTATGATTCATAATGTCTGATAAATTAAATTGATTCTCCAAGTCTTATTAAAATGCACTAATGGCTTCCCTTAATTTTCCCCCAACATTCTAGGTGGTCAAGCGAAGACCCTTATGTTTGTGCAGCTTAATCCTGATGTAGATTCTTATTCAGAAACTATAAGTACTTTGAAGTTTGCTGAGAGGGTTTCAGGGGTTGAGTTAGGTGCTGCAAAAAGCAACAAAGAGGGAAGAAATATCAGACAACTCATGGAACAGGTTGAAAATTTATTCATTCATCAATACTTATAAAAGTTGTGCCGGATTACTTTAAATTGTCTCCTAGAATAGAGATAACTCAAGATTGGTGAATGTTTAGCCATGTAAACAGGCACATGCGAAATGAATGGGAAACCCCATTAGCCAGTGTCTCCAGACCAGCATATATCTCTTTTGACTTTGACCTTTAGTAGCATTATGTTTGCCTGCCCTCATGGAGTGACTGGCTTCTTCACCTTCCTAGGATATCAACATTCAAAGTTGGTAGGGGTGAGAACGAGGAGATTATTGTTCTGTTGCCAATGTTATTTGAGCAGCTCAGTTGCTTAACAGAATTGGAGTTTCCTTGAGCACTCAATAGACTTTACCTGTTATCAGTTTTTTTATAATCTGCATTGAATAATTTGAGTCCATTTGATTCAATATATTCAAAGCCAACCTTGCAGGTTGCATTGCTCAAAGAGACAATTTCAAGGAAAGATGAAGAGATTGAGCAGCTACATCATCTCCAGGGGAGTGGCAATGGAGTGAAGTGTGGTATGAATTCACGTAGGTATGATTCTTCTTCTCCAAGAAGACATTCAATCGGGAATGCACTACTTAACCATAGGCTACCAGGAGGGAAAGGTTCAGGGCTTTTCGAGAAAGCATCTTCTGAGATGGACAACTGTTATGGGAACAATGAAAGACACTCTGAAGCTGGCTCTGTAAAGTCAATGGATGACTTTGAACAACTCAAAACTTTGCTTCCACAGTCAAATTCATTGGATGTCTTAACACTCAAAAATGAATTTGTCTCTCAGCTTAAGTTAGGTGAACCTGGTGTTGATCAGAATGATAGAGAAGACCTTGATCTCTTGGGCTTTGGAGATGCAGATTCTGATGAGCGATTAAGTGACATATCTGATGGTTGTCTTTCAAGAGCTGAAACTGAAGGCTCTCTGGGTAGTGCTGTAGAGTTCACTCTTTTCCCTGAATCTAAACCATCTGAAGTTGCAAAACCAGCCGGGAAGGCTGAGAACAAGAGGTGAGTATGCTTCAATTCCTTGATAAATTTGAATGATATGCAATCATTTTTCTGGGTTCAGGCAGCTACTTTCTGATGTTTTCCGATACTTCTCATTTCAATTCATTAGTCTGCAGCAATACTACACTCTGACCGCCACTCACAGTTTTATCACTAAAGTAAAATAACAGTGTAAAAGCTGTGATATTCACATTATAAATTGTTTCGCTTTTCCCCAACCTTTTCAGTCGTACTAAAACTAGGTTATATTTAGAAGTTATTGCTCAATTTTTACAGGACCTGCTTTTGTATCATATTCATACATTCAGTGCCTGCTATACCTGCACTTTTACTGTAGTTAAACTAAAATCTTTCCCTGAAGGAATAGGCTGTTGGATTTTCTGGACTCCATGTGTAATGGGCATTTGTCTCTGCTCTTCAGTCTGATAGTTTCTGGTCAATTGTCCTGCTCATCTCTTTCCTCATTTTGTATATGGGAAGCCCCCATTGATTTTGTAACACTGTAAGAACGCATTTGTTTTATGATCCTATACGGCATTCCAGTGCATAGTAACGCTCTCACATCTCTTTATTGGTAGATTTTATATCACTTACTATGCTCTGTAGTTTCGTTGAATTTAAAGGTGTTTTTGTATTGCAGCTGTTGAAGACAATGATTTTAATCAGATTTATATACCGCAGTGTTGAAATGAATCCCTGGCCTTACAAATTTTGCTGTTTTCAGCAGATTGACTATTGCATCGAGGCTTCCTAAGCCTTCGCCAAGACTGTCGCAGACAAGATTACCACACCTGTCTCTGACTAAGAGCTCTGCTTCTAAGGCTTCATCGAGTATGTATATTTCATGCTTTAACCATTTATCTCCTCTTATGATTATCATGCAGGGCATGTTCTCATATAGGTTCATGCACATCGATGCCGTATAATTTAATAATCTCTAACATCTCTATCTCCCTCTTTATTCTCTATTTTTGTCCGTGAAAGGTATGTCAGAATCTAGGAAACCTCCTGCAAGCGGTTTCTCCGCAACCAAGTCAGGGAAACGATGGCACTGAAGGTGGAGGGAGTTTTAAGATGGTAGAAGAATTGACACTTAACCTTAGCAGCTGGTGTCTCTAATTGAAAATGATTATTGCCACCTCTAGTTGCTTCCATTTGTCTCGTGGAAGTGTTTGTATTTGTATATACTCAAGGATGGGCAATGGTAACTCATGTTGGTTTAACCATTTCGTCACTATTTATCACTTTTTTTTTTGTTTTTATTTGACAATGCTTTCTCTCTTGTTTTTCACTCTTTTTTTTTTTTTTATAAAAAAAACAGTCCAAAGAACATAGATTAATATTAATTAACAATCATTAACATGTACTATAAATAAATTAACACTAGCAATTAAGGATTAAGAAAAGAAACTAAATTGGGATGCTGTTTTACTGTGGGCGTTCACTTATATGATTCGTGGATTGAGTGGCAAAACTAATTTAATCAAGCGTTTAGCTCTATTTAAGCAGAACTATTCTATGCTTTGTTGATCTTTGTGCCTTCACCGTAAGTGGTTCACTCCAACATTGGAGAGTACATTGTACTTGAAACTCAATACGGTGTGAATTTGGGATTAAATTAAAATTTCATGACAGGTGCGAGTTAGTTTTCTTTATTCCACAAGAAATTCTAATAAGCTGTCATTTTTACCATTATTATAGTCATGAAACTAAAGAATAATAATTGAAAAATTGATTCTAGACTATATTTTTTACTATTAGTAAAGAAGGAGATGTAACATGAAAAAATTCTCATGATGCATTATCTAAAATCAGATATTAAAAAAAAAAAAAACCGTGTGGCGTTTCCATTGTAGCAATACTCACAATTCACTGTGGATTAGAACAGTGAAATGACTATTTTATCCCTGGGTGCGCCTTCGTTTAAACACTGGAGTCAAAAGTATTTTCGTTTTTTTTTCTATTTTCGTGCACAATATAATAACCGAAAATGCTCACTAATAAGACAAAAACATGTTTTGCTTGCAGGGGTTAAATAGTATTTATCCCATTTCAATGAACAGTGTCAGAAAGGGCTAACTACCGATCTGCCCCCATTATAAGACAAAAACGCTTCAATAGAAGGAAGGGCAAGTCAGTAATTGACACTTTCTTTAATTATATTTTATTCGGGTCTGAACAGTAATTAGGCTGTGCTAATACGTTTTTATCCCCATAAAAGACAAATTTAAAGAATTAGGGTTAGGGGTTATTCTGTAATTGATCAGGATTAAAAAAGTATTTCCTGCCGACAGTAGCAGGCGCGTCCGTTGGACGCAGTTTCGAATTTCGGCCTCCCGCCCCCTTCGGGTGGCGCGTGACGCATACTACGACGGTTAAAAATTTGCATCCGACGTGTCACCAGGTGCGCCTCCATGACTCTAGCTGATGGTTGCGCTCGTTTCCCCCAACGGTGGCCTGAAATGTTCCCCTTGACGATCAAACGTTTGCTCCACCGTTTCTCTCTCCTTCCGGCAAACATTAACGGGAGCCCCCGGTGTTGTTGATAGTTTTATTTCAGTCCCTAATTGTTTGATTGTGTTTTGTGATCCTGATTTATGTAGTTTCATTTCGGTCCTCGATTTTTTAATTTTCAGATTTGAGTTAAATGCGTAATATATTCGATATCAAAGTTCTGATTTCTTTCAATTGTATCCTTGAATGGAAATTCATTATACATGGGAGTTTCATTTCGGTCCTGAGACTTTTAATTTCCGATTTCAATTGAAATTCTTTATTATTTTTGGTATCAAAGCTTAGATTTGATTCAATTTTATTTCTGTAATCCAAAGGCCGTGTGTTTGTGTGTGTATTATTTTGAACTACATCGTTCAGTTTTGCATTTCATTTCAGTAGGTGGGTTTTACTGTTAGATTCAGCCAATCTTGTTCGCAAGGGTTTCGAGTTTTGCTTAATTACGTGAATGACTTGGGGTTTAAGGTGTTAGAGTGTTGTTTGCAATTACTGTTGCATTCAAGATAGTGATGTTGTGCTGTTTGATTTTTCAAGGGAGGTCTTGAAAGATTTGTAACAAAATGTATGGGGGCAAAGCCCTGGTAGAAGTGATCAGGCCTGGAACTGCCTCGCCGGAGTTTTTGAGCTTGACTCTGCCGTTGGGCAGATTTGGAATCTTTTGAATCCTCATGCTGTTTCTGAAACCAAGGATCAGAGAAATTTTAATATATATTTTTCACCGTTTCATTTTTTCCCAAGGGAACATACGATGCCCAAGTAGAGTTGCTGTACTTCTTCGCCTTCTCTTTCCACGCCTCAGCTCGAAGGTACGAGGAGCTACATTGATGCTGTCTACCAGGATGGGTAGGTTTTCTTCAAGAATTCATAAAAGGCTACTATGAAAGTAGCAATTCATGAAAGCAAGAAAAAGATGACACAGGGGGGGCCAAAGATTCTGGGAAAATGTCAAAATTGTTACAAGAATTTGTTTACTACAAGTCACTGTTATGGGAGCATGCTCTAATGTCAGCAAGAACATGTCCTATAAAAGGAAACCACAGCATGGCTCAGTCATGATTGTAATCAAGGACAGAAAATATCTGAAAAGCAATATCATTGTTTTCGGAATCCCAGGACCCCAGCGTGAAAAATTATTGAGCCATCAGCTATTGAATAAAAAGAGGTAAATGCATCCACATGAAATGTTTTCGTAATCCTGTTTTGGTTGATGTTTTTTGTTTTTAATTAGAATAAAATGTTTTGGTTGAAATTTTATATTATCGAAATAAAAACATTATTTTTTTTAAAGAAGTTTCAATGGTTTTTTAAGATGTTAACATTCAAACTTCTTATTATGAAAATAAGGTGTTTTCATTCCGATAATATGAAAATTGATAAAAATATGGTTTAATTAAAAAAATCATGTTGATATCTTAAAAAAAATATTGAAACGACGATATATTAGATTAACTTGGATCAATCTAGATTAACCTTTCAAATGTATAACATGTGTTATAAGACCACAATAACCTTAAATAAAACAAATTATAAAGTTCAATTCCTAATAAACTCGTTGAATAATGAAATTGAGGAAAAACTTAATCTAAAAAAGCAAAATAAAATAATTTTTCTAAATAAAATTATGAACCCAAATAATATTACGAGAGTGTCATCGTCAATCTTGCAAGGGCATTATATTCTCTGATTGCTCTGAAAATTTAACCTAATATATATATATATATATATATATATCAAGAGACTTTTCATAAAATTTCATCTCAATTTAACAGTTGAATATCTAACAATTTGAATTGACAACCTTGATTTAACTAGATAAAAGTAACCCATTATTCATTATTTTGAAGTTACAACAATTTTGAATTCCTTATATCTCCAAATATGATTATTATTAATAATAACAATATAATAAAAAAAAGTATAAGACCCCTTGTTTCTTTCCACTCAGTACTTTTCCCTCCCTATCAAGTTACAATTATGGACAGCAATGTGTTTCTTTCTATTTCTAGCTAAATGAAAAATGGAAAAACAAAATGGAATCAAATTATACACCGAAAAAATTCTGACGAGCACAGCTGTTTAAAGGTTGCTAGTTAGCATCGGCAAAGATTACTGCAACCGGCCATTTCCTGCCGCCCGCTTCCAGATCATGAAAAACTTCATTGAATTTTATCAGTTCCAGTAATTTGCGAGCCTGACCAGCGTTTCTCTACAGGAAGCATTCAGCTTTACAATGCAAGCTGTCGAGTCTACACCCGGGAAATTGGAGAGAAGGGAGGGTTAAGCACGTAAGACTGCCGGACCCCTTCCACTTTCATGGATGCTTTCCTTTTCTCCTCCTCCGTGACTGTTCCAACGAGGAACTTCACTTCCTCCTCAATAAGCATTTTCAGAGAATTGCAATGTGATAGCTGATCGCCTCTTTCCTCTCCAGCCACACCAGTGGCTTCTGTACCATGCAATGCAGCAACACATATGGAAAATGCTTGTAATGTGGATAATTGTGCGTGGAAATCAACAGCATACTGACCCTCTTCAAGAACAGTCATGGTCAATGCTGGTTTGTTCTCTTTTGTTCCCTTCACAAAAATAGAATCTGGTTACAGCTAGGAAGAAACTAATTACACGACTCGTATAAACAGTAAGGCAAAGTTGATCATATTCAGTGTCTGGGATTTTTTATTTTTTTTGTTTATCCCAGTGTGAGAATTCCATTTTAACCATATCAGCAAAGCAAAATATCCTCGAGTACCAGTCAGGCAGCTTACCATAAGAAAAAGGTCCAGAGGCCGCTGATTATCCAGGAGTGGTTTGTCTTCAGCATAATGGATGCCAGGATTGCCAAAAACGGCAAGGGGGCAGGCCATATCCCAGCCACCACAGTCACAGCCTCCACCAGATCTCCATCTATCAAGCAATGAAGAAGGACCCCGGCTATCACCGCTTGGCAAACTATGATTGCCAGTTGGAATCACCAACCTCACCTTCTCTGGATTTTCTTTATCTCGGATAGTTTTCCTCCTTTGCTCACCAACAGAAAGGTTGAGCAGATTTGAATGCATTTCATCACTACCCTTGTCCCCCCTTTTGTATTTCAGGCTCTCTCTCCTTGAAAATGGGAGTTGAATAACAATGGCTGCTATTTCAAGGTCTGGATGCAAAACTGCAGATGCCCACGGATAAGGATTGGAAGAATCAAAGTTGCCTCTATCAAAAGCATTTTTTGGTTGATGTTTGAGCTTCACTGCATCACAGTTGGCATCCATCTCATGACTTCCACCAACCACGCCTGGATTAGCGCTGCTGCCAGGTCTAACATCAGGGGAGTCTTCAGTGGAAACTCTCTGTCTTCCACGCGCAATATCGTACATCACAAACTCTGTCACCAAAGAGTTGTCAGAGTTCCCACCATCTTTTAATTTTGAACTAAAATAACATGAAACTTGCATCTGCCCCACTACCAACGATTCCTTATTGCCATCAGTCAACCCCCATCCAGCAGCATTGCTCTTTTTTCTACTGGAAATGGAGTGAAATGTATAGACCCAATTAAATGCATTATTTGCTTTCCATGCCTTGGCTACCAGAACTTCTTCTGGGAAATCTAATGAGAACTCAAAAAATGGCACCCCGTGTTTATTTTCCAACTTCAGACGACCATGTAGGTGAACTGGTGAACACGCTACATCTGAATGATGGTGATCTTTCTTGACAATCTGAGAATCAAAATCTACCTTTTGATCTGTATGTGAGAAGTCATGGAACAAATATTTCCGGAACGTCTGATTCCTTCTCATGTATGACACCCCTGTAGTTTTGGCATCACTTGGTTCAGGGACATGACTTAATGGACTCCGGAGAGACTTGGACTTTGTGAATGGATCGAACATCATCCGCATGGGACTAAATCGGGACTTTGAGCTGGCTCCTTTAGATAAATAACTTTCTGAAGAAGAAGAAGAAGGTGAACAGGGCATTTCTAACTTAGCATAGAGTGATTTCTGGAATGTCAGAGCTGTATCTCTTTCCAGAAGCTCATTACCATCATTTATTGGACCAACAACCTGCTCACATCTGAAGTTTGGATTCCCAATCGAGCCCCTTCCAGCAACTCCAGCAGAATGTTTCTCTCTCTTGTCCAAATTCGGACAGATTTCAATGAAGTCATCTGATGAGCATGGCTCTATGCAAGGTCTTCGAACATATTTCAGATTCAAGTTTGAGCTCGCAGGGGATCTCTTCTGCATGGTCTCTTCATCTAAGCTATGCAGAGAGTTAACAACTCTGAAAGAAAACGCACTGTCACTAGCACGCGACAGTTCAATTTTTCTCCTTCCCTCATTAGAACCCATTTCCTTCATTCTCCTTACTTCTCTGGAACTTTGATACATGGATCCTCTCTTTGGCTCCATGTGACCTTCTGAACCAACAGGTCTGGACAGAACATTCTTACAAGAGGAACTACGGTAACGACGGAAACTAATCTCATTGTAGCCCTCCTCTACCCTCAAAATATCATCTTTACGTGTGAGTTTGCCATTCACACTTCTCTTTTCAACTTCTGAACAACGTCGATGAGGAAGAACAGTATTAGGACTCAGATCTGAGACGCTACTCTTCTCAGAATCCAACTCCATCTCCAGTTCCATTTAAAGACCCTAAATTCTACAAAAGAACAAATCCAAAATAAGACGACAAATATGGTAATATCTGAATAAGAAAAGCAAAAGACCCAGAAATGTGAAAGTAGCTATATCTATGAAATCTGGTTATAAAACTCTCAGAATCCCTATTCAGATATGCAAGGATTGATTATAATTCCTACAATAATAGCAGCTAACTTCACTGGCAACTATACGTCACCAGAGACCAGTAGTCTTGTAATCAGTAAAAAAATCATCTGCATTTAAAAGGATTATTCAATTGCAATCACATGCATTTATTTTGACACTTGATTTAACATCCAGCAACAAACAGCAAATATCTATCTGCTTTTAAGCAAAGCAACTGTACAAATCACACATGAAACAGACAAACAAACAATAAAAAACAGCTGCCTGCTAAGAACTTGAAAAGCCAGCACATTCTTGTTTACAAAGACCAATCTTCGCATATGAAAGAGCTGTCTCTGATATTCTAATTTTGAAGAGCTAATATAAAGGTTGAAGAAGTAGTATAATGACCTTCACAAAAAATCATTGTTTCAAAAAGCATGCTCCACATTTGATGGATCACAGAAACCTCAAAAGAAACTAACTTCGATGATCGATAAAACTGAAAAACTTGAACTAGCAAGGAATCCTATGATCTATGAAAATTTAACTCCCTGAAAAAAGAGTAAAGTACCAGACATAAAAGGCTATATACAATTATTAGCAACAACTTTATATTCACTTGCATTCTAAGCCAAAAAAAGAACAACTTGAGGAAATGGTCATACCCCACTTAGATCTCACAGTGTGAATTCAAGGAAAAACCCGACACACTGCAAGTAGCCACAATCATATCCATCCAATCTCTTCTACCAAATGACTTTTATCAATATAAACAAAAAACCAAAAAAAAAACATCTTTAAGAACAGTCAGCCATGACCCCAAAGAGTGTTTACACCCTCAAAGAATCGACAAAAGTACATAGTGAAAGCAAGAGAAAAGAAAAGGTAGACCAATGACAGTGAAGCATAATAACCAAAAAAGGTGAGTTTCAGAGAGAGAGAGAGAGTGCATGCCTTAGAGATATAGAGTGAAGTCTCACTCCTCTCTCTCTCTCTTCTCTCACACACACACGAACACGCACACGCACACTCACATGAGAGAGAGTTTCAATGAGAGACAGAGAGGTGCTAAGTTTCTGTTCATGTCTACTAAAAAAGCCCTCTTGAGTTCAAATCATGATTCGCAGCAAGCTATGCTGTTGTCGTCGTTGATAACTTGATACTGCTGCTGATGCCTGTGTTTTCTTTTCAGGTTTTGCTTCATTTATTTATATGTATGAAAAGACATCCATGCCCTTCTAACAAGGATGAGCTCCGTGTGGCTGGGCGGGGGTGATTCTGGCTATTTGGACGTGTTTTGAATGAAGAGGGACAGATTCGCTGCCACATCTTATTATCTTATTGTTTTGGGAAGAGCAGGGGGGAGGAGGCATCAAGACAAGACGATGCCTGCATTTAATTTAACTGTTTCCAATAATTAAACAAGTGATTGATTTTAGTGCACCAAAATGCAGATCCCGTTTGACTGTGATTACTATAAAGTCCTCGGTGTTTGAAACTGTGAAATTGTTTGCTGGCAGGGATGGCCCTCGAGTAATAAGCAATGTTCCAATATACCTAGTAGTTCCAGGGCTCAGGTGTTGGCGGTCCTAGAAGTAAATAAAAGAGCTTCAAATTGATCTCAGAACTTCTTTCCAGCTTCTTGAATTGATTTGTTTGGAATCCACTCCATATAATTTGAGAGAGAATAATTTGAGAGAGAATGTTAATGATTTGTTTCTAGCTTGTTGAATAGTTTTTGTGGCGGGCACATAAAAGTGGGCCTATTCTCTGGAGGGGTAGTGATGTCATATGGAATCAAGCTTGTTTTTCTTATTCATGCCCCCTAACCCCCCCCTCTTTTTTTTTATTTTAATAATCTCATTAAATGAAATCAATCAGTCTTGAGCATGTGTACCCACCAACATTCAACAATAAACACTCCTCATTTGAAACACCCATCCATCCCCCATAAAACGATAACTGAGGTCCACCTATAAAACCTCAACCAACGTGTTAAATCAACTCCATCAGGGTAATAAATGAATCAAAGAGCATGTAGCCGATGGGGAATCCTCTCCTCTGTCTATCAAAAATAGGCACACATTATGGCATTAATTAGCTCGTAAGCAGCATATATAACTTCCAAGCAAACAGAATGGGACCTCCACGCACTTGAACAATGCAGTGCTTAGAAAAGCCTCATGAGGATGCTGTCTTTCTTGCGGCCCATGCATACCAACAACCACCTCGGTATTTGCTGTTCATCCACTCGGTAGAGATCCAAACAGCTATTTCAGTTAATTTAAAGATGCATGGACGAACAGGGCATGCCATGATTAGGTGTGTCCAATGAAATTCCATCCGACAATGATTAGGCAAGAAGAACTCTTTTAAGCTCGACAGTATTACAACCCTACTCCTGTACACCAACTCTTTGTTAATTAACTGATAAAATAACCTAACCTTCAGAAACGGGCATGGCCACCTTCGGACAGCTGTACAAGCAAGCAAATTCCTGGCTGTGCTTACTGCTCAACATTCTTTCAAATTTCGGGATTCTCTTCGATCTTGACCTTGTTAAATGATCTCTGGTTTTCCATAACGGGCATATATGGTTCGCTTGTTTTCTTAAGGAATTCAGCTGCCTTGTCAGATTCACGGGGACTCACTAGCTTCTTCTCAACCTCGTCAAACTTAGCGGTTGCCCATGGCGCAGTGCCTACACTTCTGGCAGAACTTGGTGTATCTATTGATAGCATAGATACCTCGTCCCTGGATGCATACCAGGAATTGCCACATGCAATACACTCCAACTGAAACCGGATAAACTAAAGTCAGTACAGCGATACAGCTTGCTAACTATTTGACATTATTTTCGATGTCAAAAATAATAGTGGTGTAGAGAACAAGGTTCAGGTGAAGAAAACCTGGTAGCGGGCTCCATGTCCTGCTTGGATGATGTCCCTTAGTCCCACTTTAAACTCGCTGCATCTTGAGCAACGAGCATCAGTCATCTGATACACATGCAGACAGGTCAGCCAAGAAGTTAGAGCACAAGCACACATCCAAGTGTACAGCTAAAAACTCTAATATCTCAAAGTTAAAACCAAAGTGTGGTCAAATGAAATAACCTGCATACGCTCTGACTCCTCAGGCTCCTTCTTTGCAGTTTCCTCTGCTGTTAAACCCTCCTGAAGATAAGTTCGTTAATTCATACACTTCATGAATGTTGTACATATTCCAGATGCAAATCACAATAGCAGAAATAAACAAAATAACAGCGAGAAGGAAGCAATAGAACTTATACCTTTAACTCATTTGGTGACATGTTCAATATTTTTGAGGGCTCCAACTCTCTGTTTAGCAGACGGCGGGCTAGAAATGCATTATTCTGAAGTTTTTTCAAGGAAGAAAAAATTATGTCAATATTCTCAGCGAAATAAGGTAACACGCTCAGTCAAAAGCTGGAAACTCAACACCATTAGTTCAAGATGCATCCTGTTCCACCAGAGTATTAAGCATATGAATCTGGACCATACTCCACACAATAAGATCAATACTGCTTCAGGCAAACCTACCTGAATGCTTAGTTTTTCATTCAAAAGCTTTTGGTAAAACTTCAATCTTTCATTTCAATATGCAACTAAATGCGCATGTATTAGCATCATTGATTTTAATAATTTACTTGTTTTCTCTTTTAAAAGAATTTCATTAAAATGCACAGAAAATGCTTCAATAATTTATTTTGGTACACCAGCTAAACACATACACATGTGAATCACTAGTATCCAGATGTAAAGAAACGGTAACTGCAGTCCCTAAATGACTGCACATCATTTATGAAGAGTGTACTCAACTCCATTGCAGTATTGCACCTTTATCCCAGAGAAGAAGGGAGGAAGAGTATCCATTCCGGGTGAACCCCCAGAGCACAACAACCTTGAAAGAAAGGGAAAGCAAGACTGACCTTGAGGTTGAACACTAGCTGACGCAACTTTTGATTATACTTCTGAAAATCAGAGGAAAGTGCATCATGTGATGCCTTCTCAAGAGCAGTTACTGCAGGAACAGCAGCATCTGGCCAGGGAAAAGACTTGCCACCCTGTCATGTACAGCAAATTAGAGTGCTGGGGTCATAAAATCTTTGAAAGTTTCAAATTCCTATCCTTAATCTGCTCCTAATAAAGATACCAAAAAAGGAATTGGCTATATCATATGCCAAAGCTAAGTACACAACAAATTATGCACCTTCACACTATTTTCTTCAGATCCATTTGCAGCTCCATGGGACTTCTGCTCTTTTTTATGGTCACAGCCATCAAAACCACCTTTTAGTTTATCATCATCAAGGTTGCTGTTAGAAGAAATGCACATATACTGAATACACTGAAGAAGCCGCTCCAGCCATTTGTCTCGATGGGTATCACCAGTCAATGCATCAAACTTTAACAAGATGGCATAATACTCCGAGCCATTGCCTGTACAGCTTCCTGGAGTTTCAGCTTTAAAACTATCAGATCTGGTAGTTGCTTCTTCCTCCCTTGACACATCAAGAGGTGAAACAGTCTTTCTCCTCAGAGTTCGTTTTGACTTTGTTGGATCTTCCTGTTCAGGAGGAGGAGCGGCAGGAGCATCTTCAACTTCAATGTCAGGAAGGTCTCCCATCCGTGATAGAGTTTTCTGAACAAGAAGATCAATTTCGTGCTGCTTATTATCTTCATAATCCTTATCAGTAAGCTTCCAAAGCTTCCTCTCCACAGTGTCATACACTTTCCGGACAATGAAACCAGGATATTGTTTGCGATTTGGGAGCTGTTTGTGAACTGGGACAAAATGCACCACACACTTGTGCATGACAGACTCTGCTGGAACCTCATCACGATGAAAACTATAAAAAAGCTCCCTAGTATCACGTGACTGCCAGCTTCCACCACCTTTTCTCTCAGCCTCCTCTGGGCGATAAAACCACTGCCCAGTGACCATCATGCTGCCATCCTTAGTCTGAGAAATATCCTATCAACAGAATAACACTTCCATTGGACATGATGGAAAGTGACGACAGAAATATTGCATAATAAATACAGAATGAAAGCCAAAAACTCTGGATCAATTTACATGTTAAGAGTATTAATTATGATTACTGATAAGGAAACATTAAATTGGCCCAGCAGTGTGTACTTAGAAACTTTTACCAAAAAGACTTATGACATAATAAAATGCGAGAAAATGGGCGGTTACAAAATGAGATTTTCATTCAGTGTGGATAAGTTTAGTTGCATCCTGGGAAGTGGAAAAACAAATGGAATCTAAATGATTAAATTGCAGAGGTATGCAACCCCCATCCCTTTTCCTACTAGTGGTTGGGGGTCTTCTCATAATCTTGAATGTAAATTTATTCCCATTTGAAAAATGACTGAACCCCCTAAATTTATTGGGATTCATAATTTACCACTGTTTTATGTAAGGAAATATTTTAATATATCATTCATTTAAACCAATCACCCATTATTTAGTTGAGGGCTGTTCATCATTAGAATCAAACATTACTAAAGATGATTAATTTCAAACCAGCACAAAACCTGCACAGAAACTCAAGGAAATTTGCACGGCATTAACCACAAAAGAGTCTGATAATCAAAGTGCAAACCATGCACCATCAAAGAGAAAATACTGAATAAAAAGTGAAGGAGACAACCTTATGAAATTCAAATTAGAATATCTAGGCATGAGATGCATGTTTAGCAAAAAGGACACAGAACACATAAGGAACTAAAATAATAAGAAATCCCATGAGTTACCTTAATAATTGCCACATAAGGTTTTTGCTCTTTATCTTCGGGAACTAGAAGGACAGGATCCTCCTGCAGAACAATCAGAGAAGAAATAAACAAATATCCACAGTAATGATCATATGAACAATTAGGTAAGAACAGTAAAAACAAATATAATTCCACGAAGCCCCTGAAAACCACTGCTCATTTACAGGCTAAGCATGGATAATACAACAGCTGGCAGCTTAAATTTTAAAATGTACTTCCTACAAAGGCCAAAAGCAACGAATCCAAACAAATGCAGTCTCAGATCCTCAAAACAAAGAATACTTTTGAAGCAATAAATAAAAGATTCCATAACACAGTAAAAATGAATAATGAATCTAAATTCCATCAATCATCATTTCAGTTCTTGTAATTCTGCATTTTCTCAATAGCCACATTAAGCTTATCAGCATACTTCATAGCTCATTTTCCTTGCCAAATTTTGCTTAGCACACTTAATTCCATAATCTAATCAACTCAAAACAATTTGGATTTACACTTCACTTGACCAGGTGTAGAACAACAATCAACAGATCCATAAAGTAAAGCACACAACAGCTCACTAAAATAAGAAAAACATACAGAAACTCAATCTAAGCTTAAATCACCATAAAGTTGCCGGCAGAACCCAAGGAAAACCTAAGCCAAATCCTCTCCAGAACTAAATCCAGCACCCTTCAACCACCAAAACTCATGTCAAAACACAAAAAAATAAAAAATAAAACCAAAGTCAGAATTCAGCCAAACAAAACATACTTGAAACCCCCCATCAGACAATACCCCAAAAAACAAATGAAAAGCAAACACATTAAAAATCCCCTCATTAAACCCTAAATTCACCATGCCTGCCACGTTCACAAGTTCAAATAACTTCCAGCAAACAACCAAAGCTCTTAAGAAGCTTAAGAATGAGAAGATTCATTCAATGAACAAATTCAACTGACAAAATTAGAGCGCAAAACCTAATATTTCTTCCCCAAAAAATGTAGCTAAATTGCAAAAAGAACCCTAATTGTACAAATTAAATTAAATGAAAAAACTCACAAGCTCATATCTATTCCCATCAAACTCAAAAGCATCATAATGAGTTCTCCTCCCTCTCCCTTTCCCCGAAACCCTAGTCGAGTCCCCAAAGGCCTTCGCATCCTCCTGCGGCACCTCTTCCTCCGGATCCTCCTCGAGCTCTTCCTCTGCTTCATCCTCCAATTTCACTTCTCTCGCTTTCTTCCTGGGCCTTCCTCTCCCTCTCCTTGTCGTCACTACTTCCTCCTCCTCCTCCTCCTCCTCTTCTTCTTGAAGCTTCATTTTCTTCCTCTTCCTCTCACTGACGTTTGCAGGTCTTGTGGTCGTTGATGATGATCGCGCCTTTGGTGGCGCCTCGTCTTCTTCGTCGCTAGTGGAGACCTGAGCGAACCTTCGGTTTCCCATATCGGTTTTGATTTCTTCGGTGCCAGCGGTGGTGAGATTAAGTTGCCAAGATGGAAGGTGGATTCATTATATAGGACAATAGTAGAGTACAGAAATGCCCTTATAAATTGAGCTGAACCACATCCATGCCATTGAGTTGAATTCTCTAGTGTCTTTTTTTTTCTTTTTACGAAGAATTACGGTAATTATTAAGCGGAGCTTGTTTTTCTAACATGACTTGAAGAAGTTAGTCTCGCGGTTTCAGCATATACCATTTGCTAGTGATGATCAGTGTGAATTTCATGCGCTAAACGTTGTGAAAACTCTTTGATTCAGATGCATTGTTAGAAACTTAGGCGGCACACAAAAGGATTGGTAAAAAACTTCAGCACCGAATTGAAAACGCTTATTAGCATGAAAATGTGGTTGTAATTTAGACCTTTCATGTTTATGATCTGTCCATGGCCCATGATCAGATTCATTTGACTCTACAGTGCACCAAGACGCAGCCAAAAATAAGTTGCAATGTTAGACCTGTGTAGACAGCATAATTTTGGAGCATAAAATGAAGTCAGGCAGCAAAAGTGGCAGAGAAAAAGATAGCAAAAAGATGAAAGCAAAACGAAAGGAAGCTTCACTTTCTGATAACCCCTTTGTGATCTTCGCATCTTAAACACGAGAAGGCTTATCCTACTTGCATAAACATTGACTTGGTCAGATTAATAATGTTTCGACAACTCTATGCTAACTAATGCCAGTCATTACATTAGGATGATCGGAAATGCTAGTTAAAGTCCTTGTCGGTTATCTTCCACAGCTTTTGCTGTACGGCATCACAAACTTGCTGGTCAATAAAACCAGGATGTTTTCTGCAATCTGGAAGCTGCTTGTTTACTGGGGCAAAATGCACCACACATTTGTGCATTACACATTTTGCTGGGACCTCAATATGATGGGAACTGTAGAACAGCTCCCTAGTGTCACGGATCTGCCAGCTTCCACCACCATGGTGCTCGGCCCCTTCAGGGCGATGTAACCACTGTCCAGTGACCATCACCATAGAATGACGAGTCTACTGGTCTCAAAGGAAAGAGATGACACCGAAGTTCTTAGGATGTGTTTGGTTGGTGTCCTGGTACAGAAGGGACAAACACAGAAGGAATAGAAATGTATTTGGTTGGATGGATGGAGACCAAAGACATAAATGAAATCCATCTCCGGGATAGTTTTTGGAGTGATTTTTTTAACTTCCAAAACAGGAGGTAAAAGGGGACATGTCTCTTCTATCTCCGTTGTCTTAGCTTCTTCTGTCATGATATAGTAACCAAATGCCAGTGCTAAGAATAAAATGAAAGCAATCTAAATTAATTCAATTGAACACGTTGAGGAAGAATTTAGAACAGTTAACAATCAGGTGCATATCATTAAATAGAGACATCAGCAAAAGTTATCGACTTTTCCCCTCACTCCCCAATTCATTTGCCCCACACAAACTCCAAAAACTCAACAAAATCAATCAAATCGTTTGATCAATAACACAAACCAGACAATAGCTACCCAGAAAACAACGGCTAGAGTCCTCACAGCACAAGAATGAAAAACCAACTTTGAAAAGCTCCAAATTTTCATATCTTCCTCTTTTTTTTCAGCAACCAACATACCAAAGTCCCGGCTCCCTGCTAGTTTAATGACAAAATGGAAAGAAAAAGAACTAATGTTTAACATGCGTTTCAAAAATACTTTTGAAAAAATTTAAAAAAAGTTATTTTTATTTTTTACTTCACTATAAAAAAAATTGTGATTAAATGAATCGTGCAACGATGACCAAAAATTATTTTCATTTTTTTAAGGAGTAATTGTTATGAGTAATTAAATGAATCGTGCAATGATCACCAAAAATTGAGTCCACAATTTCTGACCACCTTCTTTTCTGGAACAAAGCTTGAAACTCTTCCTCTTTTTTCCATTCAGAAATGTTTACAACAGCTATAAAAAAAAATGGCCATGAAAATATCAGCAGCAGTCTAAAATGCTAAAATGATTTTCCTAAACATTGGCTTTGTCAAACTTATAATGTTTCGACTCCTATCGTGTTCGTTTCTCCACAATTTCCTTCAGGCTTGTCCAAGCTTTTCTCTTTCTTTTACTTGACGTGCTGCTGACAGTTTTTTCTGCATCCATTGCAGCAGAACTGCTTTCAGACAGCTCTGTACTTTTCGCTGATCTATTTCTCTTTCTCTTCTTTGCATCCAGCAGGAAAAACTCGCTGCTTGGTTGTGGAGTTTCTGGACTGTTTGTGATGCAAGTGCTCACCGATATTGCTGGTAATGCAGTCTCGTCAATCTTAATTATCTCATCTGCCTTAACTCTCGCAAATGGAGTTGCTGGACTGTTCATGATGGAAGTATCCACAGATAATGCAGGCAAAGCTGTATCGTCTGTCTTGATTATCTCATCTGTCTCAATCGTCGGAAATGGATTCGCTGGATTGTTCGTGATGGAAGAATCCACAGGTATTGCAGGCAAAGTTGTCTTGTATATCTTAACTATCTCATCTTTGCTACCTGTGCCTTCCTCCGAGTTGGCAGACTTTTGAAGCATGGACTTGGCAGATTTTGATTTTGCAGCAGGCTTGGGCTTGGGTGGGCATATTTCCTTCATATGGACTTTAGGAGTTCCTCTTTTTAGGTTAAAATGTGAACAGTAGTGACATTTGTAGACCACATTATTCTTCGTCGATGTATAAAACTTCTTGTCCCGATGCCTTGCCTTTGCTCGATTCTTTTCGATTCGTATTGTGCAGTTAAAGCCAGGCTGAAGAATTATCTCACACCTGCAAAACAAAGGATTCCCAATTAGGCAGAAAATTCTTACTGACCATAACAAAATTGAATTTCAACAACAAAAACAAAAGGAATGAAGCTAAGAATGGGGTTGCAACAGTGATCTCCCAGTCAGCAAATGACTTCTTGTTCATACAAGCTCTTCTTCATCAGTGACAGCACATAAAGATTAACCAATCAAGTAGAATGCCATTTCCACACAAGTAGAAATTCAAATTAGACGCAAACAAATAATGCTGCGAGCAAAGAGGATGTTGACATGTGCCCATTGTACTTCGTCACATGTTGTTTGGATTGCCCTTACCTTGCTTCCCAGTCACAAGCTCAATCTATTCATGTTCGCTCACAGCTTTCTAATGCTAGTAAAAACACCTAGATGGTTAGTGACTATTTCATGCAGATCAAACACTTGAATGATGATCTAGCTCTTGTTCGTCAGCCCTTGACATGATGATATTATCACACATATCTTGTTGTTCTTGGACCTGAATATTACTCCCTTGTCACCACAGTATCTACTCATGATATTAGAAGAGGTCTGCCCAAAGTTGTTCACTTGTGAGGCTCATACTGAACACCACACTCAAACAGTTTCTTTAGCAACTGCTCGGCCAGTGTAGCTACCAAAACTCCAACCTGCAACAGATCTCATGGACGCGATTTCCCCACTATCCTAGGAAGCGGGTGTGCTTGTGGATCAAGCCAAGGTAATTCTACCTTTCGTATACTATCTAATCCTAATTTGTGGTGTCAACTTTGTGACAAACCAGGGCATACTGCCCCCCCACTACTACAAACATTATGATCCTCATTTTCTGCCGCCACCACCGCACCAAAATGCTCAAGCTAATCTCCCCACTGGTCAAAATGAACAAGCATCTGATCCAAAGTGGCATGCTGATGCTGGAGTGACTCACCATCTAACAAATAATCTGAACAATCTCGATCTCTATACTGATGTATGTTTATTGAATGGCAGATTTGTAGGATGTATAAAAGGGAAGTCAAATACTTCCTTATTATTTAGGATCTAGCATTGATAGCTATTTATGTGTAGTTAATAACTATCCTAAATTAGAAATATAGAGGCTGTATATATCCTAGGTCCTAGGCAGTGATGATTATAAGATTGAAATACAATTTTCAACATGGTATCAGAGCCTATCTCATAAAACCTAGATCCAGAACCTTCCCTTCCACCCCAGCACCAGAAAATCATGTCAGAAAACACCACCAAAGAAACCCAAACAGCCGGAGAGTTTCAGAGCCTGCAGATCTCCTATAGACTGAATGGAAAAAACTATCTGAAGTGGTCACAGATAGTAAAAACATTTCTCAAGGGAAGAGGAAAGATTAGTCATTTAACAGACAATCCCCCAAAACCAGAAGACCCAAAGTTCACCCTATGGGATGAAGAAGACTCCATGATTATGTCATGGCTATGGAATTCCATAATGCCAGAAGTCTGCGGGCCCTACATGTTCCTGAACACAGCAAAAGATGTGTGGGATGCAGTAAAACAGACCTACTCTAAGGTCAAGGATGCTGCCTTAATCTATGAGATCAAGACCAAGTTGTCAACAACCAAACAAGGTAATATGTTGGTTATTGAATACTACAACATCATGAAAAGTTTCTGGTTGGAGTTAGATTATTATCAAGATTTTAAAATGAAGTGCAGTGATGATGCAACAATTTTAAAAAATTATGTGGAGAGGGAAAGGATTTTTGAATTCCTTGCAGGACTGAACATGGAATTTGATCCAGTAAGAGTCCAGATACTAGGAAAGGAATCTATGCCCTCACTCAATGAAGTATTTTCAGTAATAAGGGCAGAAGAAGGAAGGAGGACAGTGATGATGGAGGCCACTCACACACAAGGGTCTGCTATGATGATAACTCATGGCAGAAATGAAATCAAACATGATGCAGAGAGGATAAAAACTGAAGGGAGAAAAATCCAAAAAGAAGAGCAGTTTTGTAACTACTGCAAGAAAACAGGCCATACAAAGGAGATATGCTGGAAATTGCATGGCAGACCACTATCAAGGAATCAGATAGCCCCAACAAGGATGGGGCGTAATGGAGGATTTAGGTGGAATCAGCCAAGAGGACATGCACACTTGGCTAATGGTGAAGAGACAGCCTCAGAAACTAACACTCCAGAGGTAAGAGGACTTAACAAGGAGGAGATTGAGAGCCTAAGATCCCTACTCAACACCATGGAGAAACCATCTGGGTCATGCTCTCTTGCTCAAAATGGTAAAATTCTAATTTCTCATGCATTTTGTGCCTCAAACCAGAGCCATTCCAGCACCTGGGTCATTGACTCAGGTGCAACAGATCACATGACCCCCTCTGCAGATGCCCTCAAATCCTATCAACCATGTCATGACAGTAAGAAAATTACAGTAGCAGATGGGTCTGTAACCTCAGTTGCAGGCCAAGGAACACTTTCTTTTAATCCCTCTTTTACATTTAAAAGAGTACTACATGTTCCTAATCTCACTACAAATCTACTGTCTATTCGAAAACTCATTAAAGACATAAATTGCAGTGTAACTTTCTTCTTTGATTACTGCATATTTCAGGACCTAGCTACGGGGAGGATGATTGGACATGCTAGGGTCAAGGATGGGCTGTACATGCTTGAAATGCAAGGCAGCAGTGGCAAAGGCAGCAGTAGTAACTCTCCTTTCCTATCATTTATTTCAATATATTCAAATAAAATTGATGTTTGGAATCATCATCGTCGTCTAGGACATGTATCTTTTAAGACTCTTAGGAACATGTTTCCATCTCTATTTGAAAACCTTGATGTTCAAAATTTTAATTGTGAAATTTGTGAGTTTGCAAAGCACCATAGAGTGCCTTTTCCTTCAAGTGAATCAAGATCCATGTCTCCATTTTCCATAATCCATTCTGATATATGGGGACCATATCACATTCCAAATATTTCAGGAGCAAAAGGTTTTGTAACATTTATTGATGATTGCACTAGAGTGACTTGGGTTTATCTAATTAAAAAGAAATCTGATGTAAGCCATATTTTGCTAAACTTTACAGCAATGATAAAGAAACAGTTTGGGGTTGACATTAAAGGATTTAGGACTGATAATGCTAGAGACTACTTTAATCAAAATCTATCACAATACTTTGACAAAGAAGGAATTATCCATCAATCATCTTGTGTAAACACTCCCCAACAAAATGGTTTGGCCGAGAGAAAGAATAGGCATTTACTTGAAACTGCTAGGGCTTTACTTTTTCAACATAAAGTCCCAAAGAATTACTGGGGAGAAGCCGTGTTAACAGCCACCTATTTAATAAATAGAATTCCTTCAAGAGTGATTGGCTTTAAGAGTCCTTTAAAGTATTTGTCAGACTTTTTTCCAACAAATATGTTTTATTCAAAACTCCCTCCTAGGATCTTTGGATGTGTCTCCTATGTCCACATTCACAAACATCAAAGGGATAAACTGGATGCTAGGGCTCTTAAATGCATTTTTATAGGATATTCTATCACACAAAAAGGTTACAAATGTTATCATCCTTCTTCAAAAAAATTCTTTGTGTCAAAAGATGTTAGTTTCAATGAAAATCAGTCTTATTTCAGCACCTCTTCTCTTCAGGGGGAGGAAAATATAGAAGAAAAGGCTACTGTTTTTTCTATGGATGACATGTTTTCATTTCCTATTTCATCTAGACAGCAATCATCATCTTCTATGTTACAAACACATGAGTCTCCAACATCAATTTCACAAACATGTGAGTCCCTAAACACTACAAATCCACAAGGAGAAACTACTACTGCTAACAAACCACTGCAGGTGTATAAAAGAAGAGTACAGCAGCCTGAATTGACCTCTCTGCAAGCCCAAGAATCTGAACCTGAACAAGGTAATGAAATCTCTCCTACTCTTGATGAACTCTCTCCAAATATCTATCAGCCAATTGCTATTAGAAAAGGAAAAAGGGAGTGCACTAAGAAACCCTTATACCCTATGGCTAACTATATGTCATTCCAGAAATTCTCACCTTCACATAAAACATTCCTTTCAAAAATAAACACCATCTCTATCCCAAAAACCCTACATGAGGCCTTAAATAATGAGAATTGGAAAATTGCCATGAGAGAAGAGATGAATGCACTAGAAAGGAATCAAACATGGGACATAGTTGAACTGCCTAAAGGAAAGAAGGCAGTAGGGTGTAAATGGGTGTACACCTTGAAATACAAAACAGATGGCAACCTAGAAAGGTATAAAGCAAGGCTGGTTGCTAAGGGGTTTACACAAACATTTGGGATAGACTATGAGGAGACATTTGCTCCTGTTGCTAAGATGAACACCATACGAATTCTGTTTTCTTTATCTGCTAATCTTGGATGGTGTATGCAGCAATATGATGTTAAGAATGCTTTCTTACATGGAGAGTTGGAAGAAGAAGTGTATATGGATCCACCACCAGGATTCAATCATTCCTTACTGCCTAATCAAGTTTGCAGGTTAAAGAAGGCACTCTATGGCTTGAAGCAGTCTCCTAGAGCATGGTTTGGAAGGTTTACTAGAGCCATGATACTTATGGGATATCGGCAGAGTCAAGGAGATCATACCTTGTTCATCAAACACTCTAATTCAGGGGAAGTAACCATTTTAATTGTCTATGTTGATGATATTATCATAACAGGAGATGATCATATGGAAAGGGACAAGCTAAGGAAGAGACTGTCTGCAGAATTTGACATCAAAGAACTGGGAAGGTTAAAATACTTTCTTGGTATCGAAGTGGCCCATTCAGATGAGGGGATTTTTATCTCCCAGCAGAAATACATCCTGGATCTTCTAAAAGAAACAGGAATGGTGGAATGCAGACCATGTGAGACACCAATTGATCTAAAGCACAGACTTGACAATGATGAAGAGGGGACCACGACTGATAAAGGCCAATACCAAAGATTAGTTGGTAAGCTGATCTACTTAGCTCACACTAGACCTGACATTGCTTATGCTGTCAGTGTAGTGAGCCAATTTATGCACAATCCAAAGGAATCACACCTTCAGGCAGTGTATAGACTCCTCAGGTATTTGAAGACTACTCCTGGAAAGGGGGTTTTATATAAAAGACATGGCATGCTAAAGTTGGAATGCTACACAGATGCAGACTATGCCGGAGCCGTGACAGATAGAAGGTCAACCTCAGGATATTGTACACTTCTAGGGGGGAACCTTGTGACATGGAGAAGCAAAAAACAGAATGTTGTTTCAAGATCAAGTGCAGAGGCTGAATTTCGATCAATGGCACTTGGAATTTGTGAGTTATTATGGATGAAAATTATTCTGGAAGACTTAAAAATCAAGTGGGAAGGACCAATGAAGCTCCACTGTGACAACAAATCTGCTATAGCAATAGCACACAATCCAGTGCAGCATGACAGAACCAAGCATGTGGAGGTTGACAGACACTTCATCAAGGAAAAACTAGAGAGTGGACTGATATGCACTCCCTATGTGCCTACAGGAGAGCAGCTGGCAGATATACTCACTAAAGGAGTTCAGAATCCTACATTCAAGAACACACTAGACAAGCTTGGAATGAAAGATCTCTTCCATCCAGCTTGAGGGGAAGTATTGAATGGCAGATTTGTAGGATGTATAAAAGGGAAGTCAAATACTTCCTTATTATTTAGGATCTAGCATTGATAGCTATTTATGTGTAGTTAATAACTATCCTAAATTAGAAATATAGAGGCTGTATATATCCTAGGTCCTAGGCAGTGATGATTATAAGATTGAAATACAATTTTCAACAATGTTGGTACAAATCAAATCCACGTTGGTGATGGAACAAGTTTGACTATAATTCACACCAGCATTGCTTCTCTCCTAACACCTTTACAATTTTTTGTTCTTAATCAAATTCTTGTTGTTACATAAATTACAAAAAACCTAGTATATGTTCAAAATTTGTTATGAATAATTGTGTTTATTTTGAATTTCACAATTCTTTTTATTTTATCTAGGGTTACACGGGGAAAACTTTGTATTAAGGTATAAGAGATTAGCCAATTTCTATACTAATAATAATAAACCGGATATATAGTTAATAGTTAGTTTGGTTGTTAAGCAAGAAATAAACCAATATAAAGGGAGAAATGCAAGAAATTTGTAAATCAAGAAATGAAATTAGCCAATTTCTATAATGATAATTGTTGTTGTTGTTGTTCAAGGACTTGGGTTTGTCCTTGACAAATTGGTATAAGAGATGGTTCTATTCTAAGAAACTCAATCTTTCATCATTCAATAGGAAAAATGAAGGTGGAAAAAATAGGTTGGGAGCACTAGAAGAGCACAATTGTAGAACTAGTGAGGAAATACAAGAAATTCATTAGGAATTGCAAGAAATCAAAACTAACATTCATAAATTTTGGGGAGGAGAAAAACAAGAAGGTTGATCAATTGAATATACAGATGGAAAATGTGATAGCTACTCTCAATACTCTTGTGGCTTGTAGAGAATGTGACAGAGAACAAAAGGATTAATTTAAAGTTGAAGGCGACAATCTACCACAAAGAAGTTGTAGTTGTGGGGAGATGTTTGGGCAACAAAAAAATCACAAAAGAGGTTACAATGTAGCATTGTCATGGGTAGAACTGACTGTTTTTAGTGATGGCAATACAGGGGGTTGGATAAAGAAATGTAGAAAATTCTTAAAAATGTATTTTGTGCTTGTACACCAGTGGGTATAGATTGCTTATCTTTACATGGAAGGAAAACTTGAGATTTGGTGTGAAGGGTTCTTGTTAGGAAATGCTTATCGGAGGATTTCTTAAAGGCACTTTGCTTGAGATTTGGAAGTTGCGGTGATGTTATTAAAGAGTTTAGTAAGCTAGAACAAGAAGAGAGTGGAAGAATGTTAGGAAAGATTTGAGGAGCTGAAATCTTTAATGACTACTCTCAATCCTTCCTTACCTGAATCATATTACATATTCAGTTTCATTAGTGGCCTTAAGAACATTAAATTGATGTTGAAGATCCTACAGCCTTTATCCTTAATGCAAGTTTTTGATCAAACAAAGTGGCAAAAAAAATCTAGTGTTGCAGCGGCTAGAAGAAAGGGGATGGCTTTCACAAGTTATTCTTCATTCAACAATGGAAAGGTGGGCAGGAGGTAATCCATTCCATAATCCCCTGAACCAATTTAGAACTAATATGCAACAAGGATCAAAACAGTATTCAGAAATATTGTATGAACAGAGAAGAAAATTGGGTGTTTAAAATGTGGTGAAAATTTTGTGTCTAGACATAAATTTAGTTTGAAAGGAATTCACAAGAAAGAAGGTATAGAAAATGACAGAGAAGGATTTGTTGATGTGGATTAGGGTATTAAAAATGGTGCTCCTGCAGAAGAAGGCAAAATAGATGAATATGGCATGTCATTAAATGCATTAGCTGAAACATGTGTACATAACAAAATTAGAATTAGAGAGCTGCCGAGGAAAAGAAATCATTATCTTGATTGACAGCGGTAACACACATAGTTTTATAGATGAGAAGGTGATTAAAAAGCTGTGATTGTGAAGACTATTGTATTGACAGTAACAGAAGCTGATGGCAATGCATGAAATGTGATGCTCTGAGTCCTTAATTTAAGTGGTTCATGCAGGGGCATGAATTCCAAAGCTAATCTGAGATTACTAAAGCTTGGAAAATGTGATATGGTGATAGGTGTTGATTGGTTGAGAGTTTACTCACCAATCCTATTTGACTTTATGAAAATGAAAATTTCTTTTAAGAAAGATGGGAGGATGATAAAATTAAGAGGGATTGTGGGAGAACCTAGTTTATAGAAGGTCTTAGATGTGGAGATACAGAGGAGTTTGAAAGAGACAGTTTGTAGCTTTATTAGCCAGTTTTTCTTACTGGGGGCATGTGAGGAATTGAAGCAGAATACACAGTTGTAGAAGTGGAAATCTTATTGGATGAATATCAGGAAGCGTTTGAGGAGCCAAGGAATCTTCCTCCTGCAAGACAGATGGAACATAGAATTCCACTAGTGCAGGAACAAAGCTAGCTGACATAAGACCTTATAAGAGCTCCTTCATGCATAAAGAGGAGACTGGGAAAATGGTGAAGTGAATGTTGAATAATGGTATCATCCAACCCAGTTGTAGTTGCTTTGCTTCCCCAGAATTGTTAGTCAAAAAGGACAACACCTGGAGATTTTGTAGCTTAATGATCTAACCATAAAGTAATGAGATTAGCCAGTTTAATCAGTTATGCTAGGATAGTGTGTGTGTGTGTGTGTGTGTGGAACTTAGCTGTACAATTGTAAAGTGAAGATTAGAACCTTCAAATCTCTATTCTTTCTCAGACTACACACAAAGCAATGGCAACAATAAGCACCGTAAAATCATAATGCTCCGTCACTCTAGTCTGAAATGAGTGAAAAGATCCGTTCTCAAACATAATTCGTATTCAAATGTTTGCACCATGACTTGAAACTAATAATATTTCACAATCTATTCGCCAAGAGAGAGAAAGGACTGTATCTAATGCCAGCAATGTGCTTAAGCTCAAGCCAACATACGAATTCACCGATAAACTCAAAATCGACCATTCAAACAAGAACAGTGCCATTGAATTGAACCCATAAGAAACAGACCATCATATATAAAAGATCCAGAAAGTGTATTGCCATTATAATTTTAAGCTCAAACGTTTGAAACTAACCTCTGGCACTGAAACAGTGCATAAGGGTCAAGTGGAACACCCAAAACCTCTGCAGATGACGCAAACTGACGCCCGAAAAAGGCAGCAAGAGACGGGGTAGATGCTTCTTCACTAGCCCATGATGCAAGATTCTGCAAGTGTTCAAGTTTCAGTAATGACTTGGGGTTGTGATTTCCGCTTTTTGTATTCACTACGAATGATGCAAGATTCTGCAAGTGTTCAAGTTTCAGTAATGACTTGGGGTTGTGATTTCCGCTTTTTGTATTCACTACGAATGACTTGTTAGACGCTGTTAGCGTGTTCGGTGGTGGTTTTTTGCTGCCGCCTCCTCCTCTTCTCTTTCCCATGGATTTATTTCGTTTAGAAATTTTAACGAACAGTTGGTAGAAGAAAACGGAGAGTACGCATTTAAGATTCTGGAAGGCAGGAAGGAAGTCGATGACGGCGTCGTGTGATGATTAAAAAAAAAAAAAACTGTTCAAACAAGGAAAACGGTTAGCTGCGCTAGCGCTACCCTGTTGTCCGTGACGGGTCGGATTCTCTTCTAGCCCGGTTTGGTATATGACGTGGCAAAGATGGATCTTCTAGAAGATCACCGGTGGAGGGATCAGCGTGATTCGAGAGAGCAGATTGAGTCGTTTGATATTGTGATGTATTTAAATAATAGTTTTTAAGTTTTTAAATTTTTAAATTTATTTTTAATATTATCAAACAACTTCAAAATATAAAAAAAAATCAAGACTATTATTAAAATACAAAAATGAAGATCTCATGCTATAATTATCAGCATCTTCCCCTTGCGTGTACCTCCTCATATTTAACAGTTTCTTTTTAAAGAAAAAACATTTTATATAATCCTATCACGCTTGTATTTTTCTCAAAAAAAAAAAAGACAAGTAAATTCAACGAACTAATTAGTCATTTAATCAAAGGGATGAGATTCTTTTGTAAACAATCTTCCTCCATTGGGAGACATGACTAGCGTGTAAAGCAGGTAGGTTATTGAAAAAGGAATCAGGAGCTTAATTTTGATTTTGGGTGCAAACGTCTACGTGTCATCATCATATCATGACAGGCCGAAAAAAAAAAAGAGGGGATTGTCCCAGGTGGGTGATATTTCCATTTGGGTAGTACTGGGCTGGATTGTCACTTCAAGATCGACTTGGATGTTTTTCTGTCATCGCGTGAGGTTTAGAGTTCAAAACTAATTTGAGTTGGGACTTGGAGTATTTGACCGACGTTATTGGTTCAATGTTGGAGCAAATGCCCTTTGAGAGCGGAGGGGCCCATGAGGAGGTGTCCATTTTAACGGTCCGTGGAAGCCAATCAAGTAGCAGGGGAGGTGTCCATTTTAATGGTCCAGGGAAGCCGATCAGGTAGCCAGTCATCCTTGTCCAAAATATATTCCACCAGTCATGCTTCATAATATAGAAAATGACTTCGATTCACTAAACTAGAAAAACACGAAATAATTTTCAGAATAATTCTAATCATTTTAATGTTGAATGTGAAGAAATAAAAAAAATATCAATTAAAAAAATGAAATTGAATTGGTTGGGTTAACCCTGTAAATCTGTGACATGAATAGTAAAACTTGATTGATCATATAAAAAGAAAATCACTCGAGTTTCAATCTTTAATAAATTATATTTTAAATAATGGATTTTTATATATATATATATATATATATATATATATTACCTATAATATAAATGGCGTGGGAAAAACACTGTAGCAATCCACAGTGTTTTTCCTACGCCATTCAGATTAAAGAGGAAGTAAGAAGCAGTAGTGAGGCGGTTTCATGGGGAATTTCCCTACGTCCTTCTCTTTTTATTTTGTATTTGCAATATACCTTTATTATTTTTCAACTTAATTAAATTAAATTAATATTAAATATAATATAAATGACATGGGAAAACCAATATATTTTTCTTGCACTATTTAGATCATAGATAATTTTATGATTTTGGTGAGTCTATCTATTAATTGCTGTAAATTTTTTTGTTATTATGAGACACAAAAATATCATTAGGTAAAATAAAAGGGTTCAAGCAAGAAAGTTTTTTATTATTATTATTATGATTGCTTTTGCTCAAATATTTTAAAAATTATTTTATATTAATTATGTTAAATTATAACAAAAGGAAAACACTTGAGCAAATGGGTTGATATATATATATATATATATATATATATAATTCCTTTGGTTTTTTATATTAATTCTTTTGCTTTTTGGTCCTTTTTGGATAATGTTTATTTTTTGTCCATATATTATGCATTTGTGCTTTTAGATTTTATTTTTATTTTTGTCATTTTAATTTTTGTCGGTGTTTTATTTTTATTACGTTCCATTCTAAAATTTTAATTTATATTGGTTACATTGAATTTTATTTTTAAAAATTCCTTTATTGTTTTTCTGTCCCAAGGTTTTGATTTGTTGCAGTTTTGTCATTCAATTGGAATTAATTATATATATTGTTTTTTTTATTTTGGCACTTATTCTTTTAATTTTTTATTTAGTATTGATTCCTTTCTTCTTTTTTTTATCTTTCTTGGACAATGTTTATTTTTTTTCCGTATTCATTCATTTAAACTTTTGGTTTTTGTTTTGAATTTTTGTCATTTTATTTTTTATTGGGGTTTTATTTTTATTCGGTTCAATTCTGAAATTTTAATTTATGTTAGTGGTCATTTTAATTTTAATATTGCTCCATTTTTCTCTTTGATCTTTTTTTTTGTTTTCTATTATTTTTATCTAATTTTATGATCAGATTATTTTATTGTATGCGCAATAATAATGATAATTTTAGTGATTTTTTTATTGTTTTTTCGCAAACTATTTTACTTTTTTTTAATTATTCGGGTCAATTTAATGATTTTCACTATTTGGGCAGTAATATTGATAATAATTTTAACTGTTATAGTAATGATAATGACAGTAACGTGGGGATGAATTTTCAATTTATATTTTCTTCTTTTGGAGATAAAAAATTAACTACTTATTTTTGTTTTTTGATTAATACAGGTTCTTTCACAATTTATATTTTGTTTTTTGTGTTTAATTTAAATTGAATTAAATTTTATTCTTAATACAATGTATTCAATAATTTAGATATCCAACTTGCTTTTTTTAATTATAATGATAATTTTATATTGGTTATTTTATTGAAACCTACTAAACAGATAAAATTATATTCATTTAAAATTCATATATTTTATAGAAAACTTGCACTTCACAAGATTTTTTCACAGATTTATTATTTTGTCCAAATTTATATTATAATAAAAAAATCACACATAATTAATATTTTTTTATGTTGAAAAAAATATGGTTCCGGCCGCGACGAGGCGCGGGTGGCATGGCTAGTATATTACAATGAATAATAATATTTTGTGAGGTGGTGCACAATAAACACACAATGTCTTTTATAGATTTTTTTGTGTGGATAATGATGTGTGAACATGTATGTGTGTTATAATCTTGATAATTTAATAATATCGATTAAATAATATTTTTTTATTTACCTTTTTTAAGATATAAATAATATCTTGATTAAATAAATTTACATGTATATATATATTAACGATCAAGATGTTTTCAAACTAATATGTGTGTAAACTGGCTTGTATTCACTATTCAACTCAAAACATGGGAATTTGTTTTTTTTTATTCAACCGAGATTTCAACAGAATTTCCTCTTAATTTAAAAATTCCAAGTTATCAAGTTGTTACACCTTCTTTAATTTCAAATCCTCGTCCAGTATTCACCCAAATTTTAATTCCATCGATTTAGAAATTAATGTAACACGGTGTACTTGTTACAAGACAAATATGCAGCAAATGGAACGTAAAAACACAGCAAAAAAAAACAGTACAATAATAATAAGAAAATGACTTAACAAAGCAATAGAGAGGCGGCGCAGTCCAGAGAAGGAAATATCAAAGGTGAAGAAGTCAAAAGTAAAGCATGTTATCCTGCAAAATGAACAGAGAAATCAATTAATACGAAGTGACATGAAACATAAGGAATAATTGAAGTAACTAAATCAGATGGCAACAGTAACGAACAATGCTCCGAGATAACTAAATACAGAAATGAAGTGATGAAGTGATTTTTCTTATTTGAACCGAGAAAACTCCCACAACAATAATAAAAATCAAATCAATGATTTAATTCGTTTAATTCAATGGGGAACCGAGAGCAAAGACAAACCAAATCAATGCTCAATTCGTTTAATTCGGCTGCATGCAGAAAATTTGAATCACTGTCAAACCATCGATCAACCCAACCCAAACCCAATTAAACGAAAAACCCACCCCCCAATACACACAAACGACCGAACCCATGCAGCCCGACCTCAAGAAAATCGAATTCCGAGCATAAACAATGACAAACCCAAAGAACCGAACATGAATCAAAGGGGAAAAAAACACACAATCAATTACAAACACAATCGATTACCAACACCCAAACCACAAAGAACATGAATCGAAGGAGAAGATGGAGAAAAAAGGGGAAAAAAACAACCACGACCCGAAGAACCCAATGAAACGAAACCGAGCAAAACCAAAAATTAACACAAATCAGGGGTGAAAACCATACCTCGTCGAACACTCACAACGACCCGAACCCAACCTGCGAACCGCCATCCCCGATCGCCTGACCAGCCCTCACGAACCAAGCCGCCGCTCGCTCTCTGCCCAGACGAATAAGAGGCAAAAAACCCAGCTGCAATTTGTGAGTGTTTTGAAAGAGAGGGAAGAGACGAAAATCGCCCCCAATGACACAAACCAGGCGCCGGCTCATTAAAGGCAAAACAGCCCTTACACTGCTCCAGTCCACAGTTAACTGTGAGGAGAGCTACAGTTTTTTCTCCACAACGTTTATTGTGTTTGTAATAATTTAATTTTTTTTAATATTAATATATGAAAATAATCTAAAAACATTAAAATAAAAATAAAAATTAATTTTTTTTTTAAATATTTGTAAAATATAACACCAAACAGTATAGAATGTGCGGCCCACCCTACATGGCCACGTGGTTGAATGATATCCTTCACTGGAGATTTTTAGGCCGAGAAGTCAACTCAATCTGTAGTCCCAGTGACCAGATAAATTTCATATTAAAAATACCAGAGAATTAAAGTAAACGGTTTGTGTTTAATTTTTTATTTTGTTTTTCGAATAAAAAATATTAATGGTTGTCTTATTGGCACATCCTTACATTATTTTTTTTTTTTCAAGCTTCAATTTCTATATTTTAAACCAAAAAAAAAAACATACTTAATATTAGGTACTGATGGCAACTTTCTTGTCGAGAAAAAGCTTCAATAAACGTCATGCGAAAAAGGGATCTACAGCGAGGTTTCAAATCAAGAGGTCATTAAATTAATTGTTATTTTTTACATTAATTAAACACCCCATGAACACATGGGCACGTGAAATGCCTTCACATTAATTATTAATTAAAGGAGACTCGTATGTTTGAGCATTTACTTTGGAAGTTGCTTTTAATCATGAATCTGCCAAAATTCCAATATCTCAGCGTCATGATCATGATGATTATAGATAAATCAAAAATAAATTAAAAATAATTTTTCTTAGCTAGTTAAAAGAAAAAAAAATATTTTTTTCTCTCTAAAATTACTTTTTTAAGCATAAACGAGTTGATTGGCCCGCTTCGCTGGGCATTTTTATCTATGTAGAAAATTAATTGATTTTATAAATATTGTATTTTGTTATTTTAATATATAAGAAGTACATTGTAATTGATTAAATCTGTTAAAAATAGTTTTTTTCAACCAAAATGTGATTGAATATTGCTATTGCTAAAAAACTTTTGATAAAATTTGTTAGAAAATTTGCTAAGAAGGTGAAATGATTTATTAGCAATTTGTTGTCATGGATACTCTGGTTAAAAAAACAAAACAACAAAAGAAACCCGGTTAAAAAAGAACAACTGAGTTGGACAGTCAAAAATCAAAAATACATGTGAAAAAAAGGTCACCGTTTCTTAAAAGGAAGAAACAAAGGGTCTAAAATATAAATTTAAATTTAAAGACAAATTTTTCTTTATAAGATTTATTTATCATATTATTATATTAAATATCTTGAAGAATGCCGATATTAATTTTTTTTTCAAGAAATCGTAGGTCATTTTTTCTCTCTTTATATATTTTTAGGCGATAATATTAAATAAATATTAAACACATATACTTAGTCTCACATATTATATAGTGTGATCGAAATGGGAAGTGATTTTTATATTTTTTAATTGTAGATAACCTAGGTAAATTTGTTAAAAAAAAATTATGAGGTGCCTTTTCTCCCCAGTAATATTAGATCTGACACACTATAAATAAAAACATTGCAATATTTTTCAAAAAAAGAATATATATTTAATTGTCGAAAAGCTAAGTAAATTTGTTAAAAAACAAAAACATTAGCTGCATTTTTTTCCTAATAATATTAGATCTTACACATTATAAATAAAAATATTGATTTTATTTTCACAAAATAAATATAATTTTTTGCGTGCTATAATTACTTATTTACCGTTAAAAAAGAACAGTGTAGCTGAAACGGAAAGTGCCTCGTGTATTTTTTAATTGTAGATAATTTAGGCAAATTTGTTGACCTTTTGTTTTCTTGATCTGTATTTTTTCTTGGGTAATATTAGATCTTAAATATTCACAATCTAATTTTTTGTTTTTTTTAGAAATAAACTTGAACAAAAGAGCACAAAATTAAAAATCAAAGCGAAGTTTTTATTTTATTTTATAAGATTTATTTATCATATTATTATATTAAATTTATTTAAGAATGTTGATATTAAATTTTTCCATGAAAAAAATCCGAGGTCATTTTTTTTATTTTTTTATATATTTTTAGCCGATAATATGCAATAAATATTAAAACATATAATAATGACTTGTTTGTCGTTTAAAAGGAACAGTGTAATCGAGACAAAAATGACTTGTATCATTTTTTAATTGTAGATAACCTAGGTAAATTTATTTATTTTTTGTTCTTGAGTTGTCTTTTATCCCCAGTAATATTAGATATAAAATGATTATTGTTATTATTGCAAAAACAATTAAAATTATCACATTATTCTGAAAGAAAAAACACTTATAAACATTAACAACAGAGTAAGCAAGAAAAAAAATATATTATTATTATTATTATTATTATTATTATGTTAATTTTAGAAAACAGAAATATTGTTTTTTTTGTGTGCTATAATAACTTATTTGCTGTACAAAAAGAACAGTGTAGCTGAAACGGAAAGTGCCTTATATATTTTTTAATTGTAGATAATCTAGGCAAATTTGTTAACGTTTTGTTTTATTAAGTTGTATTTTTTCTCGGGTAATATTAGATCTTAAATATTAAAAATCCATTTTTTTTTTTTTAAGAAATAAACTTTCACAAAAGAGCACAAAATTAAAATTCAAAGCAAAATTTTTATTTTATTTTATAAGATTTATTCATCATATTATTATATGAAATTTATTTAAGAATGCTGATATTAATTTTGTTAATCCAAAAAATCTGAGGTCAGTTTTTTTTATCTCTTTATATACTTTTAGGCGATAATATGTAATAAATATTAAAATATATAATAATGACTTGTTTGCCGTTTAAAAGGAATAATGTAATCGAGATAAAAGTGACTTGTATCGTTTTTTAATTGTAGATAACCTAGGTAAATTTTTTTATTTGTTGTTCTGGAGTTATCTTTTATCTCTAGTAATATTAGATATAAAATGACTATTGCTATTATTGCAAAAACAATTAAAATTATAAAATTATCCCGAAAAAAAAAAACACTCATAAACATTAACAAAAAATTAAGCAAGAAAAAGAATATATTATTATTATTATTATTATTATTATTATTATGAATATTATTATTATTATTATTATTATTATTATTATTATTCTATTATCACAAAAACAATTAAAATTATAAAATTATCCCGGAAAAAAAAACACACTCATAAACATTAACAAAAAAGTAAGCAAGAAAAAGAATATATTATTATTATTATTATTATTATTATTATGATTATGATTATTATGAATATTATTATTATTATTATTATTATTATTATTATTATTATTATTATTATTATGATTATTATGATTATTATGATTATTATTATTATTGTTATTATTATTATTGTTATTGTTATTATTATTATTAATATTATGATTATGATTATTATGAATATTATTATTATTATTATTATTATTATTATCATTATTATTATTATTATTATTATTGTTATTGTTATTGTTATTATTATTATTATTATTATTATTATTATTATGTTAATAATGGAAAATAAAACACAAATATCAATTTATCAAGGCATGAAAATCAAAAATTAAAACTATAAGGGCCAAAATGAAAATTCAATATATTATCCATTTCAATAACAGGATCCAATTGAAGAAATCGAAACTTATGTACTGACTTTATTGAATAATTTAAACCGAATCCGAAAATTAAAAGAAGGAGGACCGAACTGAAACATTTACATCCAATAAATTCCAATTGGAGGACCCAATCGAACTAAATCAAAACTTATGCAACCAAAATCAGGACATAAAACAAAATCAAAAGTCAAGGGACTGAAGTAAAAAGTATCACAAAATGGGGGACTCCCCTGCACTTTGACGTGCAGGGGAGAGAGAGAAACGTGGCCGGCGTCTTTAACCGATTCCCGGCGCGTCCACGGACATATATCTGGTAAACGCGCCGCCGCGGGAGGAAGAGGACGACCAGGCGAACCGTTCTGGACGTCGGAATCACGTATCCGGCCACCGTATGACGTCGCACGCGCCACCTAAACAGGGCGTGGGGCGTGAAATAGGGAGACGCGTGTGCCACACGCTCTGACAATAAACGCGGAAAATAATAAAAAAAGATGGTCAATTACCGGAAGGCCCCTGGACCGAAAACCATGTTTTTGTCTTATTCGAACCTAAAACCGTAATTAGCTATTTTAAATAAATAATAAAAAACCAAAACATACGGCGGACCGGTCCGGTCCGTACGTGTGCAATTACTGGAATGGCCCTTACCCTCAGCCCTTTTTACCGTCTGACCGAGCACTATTTTGTCCTATTATCAGGGGTTTTGTCGCCATTACACTGTTCATAACCGGTAAAATCAAAAAAAAAAAAGGCAAACGTACGCGTGCGAAGCATAATTTGTAAATGTCCAGTCCACACTGATCTTACACTCAATGTACAGTAAGAACCCGAGCTCTTTTAGCTCTTTTGTTAATGAATCCTCGTGTTCATAAAAAGAAATCTCTAGCGCTTTTCTCTACCACGTAACAAGCATTTGTATGCTTTAATTATTTATATTTTTTGTGCGTTGTAATTGTGATTTTAAAATATTATAAATTATATATTAATTAAATTCATGCAAAACTGTCATATATATTAATTAATTAATTACACACTTTTAAATTTATGGTCAAGACATAACATAAACATACTGCACCAAATAAAAAAATATAATTTTGAAATCTGATTTCCGGGTTTTTTTTTTAAAAAAAAAAACAATTCACATTACATTAATTAGAAATGAAATACGGATAAGGTTGATGGATATAAGTAAATATAAATTATTTGTACATCATGTGAATCAAGGGCTTTACCTACTTATTGTAATCATGTCCTATCGTAAACACACGACAGATAAAGCATATGCTTTTATATTTATATTTTTATTTAACTTAATTTTTGTTTCTAGTTATATAAAATCATAATAAGAGAAGGTCAGGACTTAAAACTGACACGTGCACAGCAAACCGGCCCCTTTTGCCGGCTTGACCGGTCTCCTTGTAAACAAGCAAGCCAGGAGGTAATTATAAGCCACAGAAAACCACCACCTTTCCTTCATCAACAAACAACGCGCACACATTCACAAATCCCTTCCTTCCTCGAAGAATCTCCCCTCTCCCTTTCCCTCTCCCTGCTCACCCGTAAAATCTTTAATCAACGGTTACCTACCCCCAGGTTCTTCATTCCCTCTTTTTTTCCACTCTAAAATTGGTAGAAGTTTTCTTAAATTAGAGGTCTTTTTTAGTTGTTGTATATTTGCGCTGTTTTAGATTTCTGGGGTTCAGTTTTTATAGGTTTTATAGCTGTTTATGTTTTTTTTTGTTTGAGGTTTTAGATTGTTGGGATTAATGGGTTATGCTTCGTTTGGCTTTTAAGGAAGCAAGCTGGGTTCTTTTTAGAGTAAGAAAGCCTTGCTTTATTCTTGTCTCTTTTAAAGGTTTTAGAGAATATTATTATAAGACCCTGTATAGCTTTCTATCAAAAAGTTTAGGTATTGATTTAGGGGAAGTTAAGTTAGATTCGTGTTGGAATTTGTTGGCGGGTTTGGCTATTCTGAGAACCAGTAAACATGGCGGATTCGATTGCTGCAACATCTCTTATTGGGTATAGGCCACTCAGTGGGGGATTGTCTGTTAAGGATGGTTCTTACAGGAGGAAATCTTTGAGTAGTTATTGGCGTCCTGTAAATGAATTTGTGGGGAAAAAGGATTCTTTATACATCTCCTATGTTGCCAAGATTGAAAATTGATAGGTTAGTTAATACCTCGATCAAGGCTCTGGCAACGGAGCTTACAAAAGAGGCATACTCATTCAGAGAGGAAGAGAGAGTGCCACGGACTTGGAATTACCGAGTTGATACTGGTGCTGCTAGAAAACCAGGTTTGTGGCCACCAGAGAATAGAGCGGATAATCCTTCGTTGCATAACCCCTTGATTCGACAAGAAAGGATGGGTTGTGGTTGGTTAGGTGCTATATTTGAGTGGGAAGGTGTGATAATTGAGGATAATCCTGATCTCGAGAGGCAAGCCTGGCTTTCTCTTTCCCGAGAAGAAGGGAAACCTGCTCCTCCAGCTTTTATCTTGAGAAGAGTAGAGGGGATGAAGAATGAGCAAGTGATATCTGAAGTATTGTGTTGGTCGAGAGACCCAGCAGATACCAAAAGAATGGCTACGAGGAAGGAAGAAATCCACCAATCTCTGCAAGGTGGGATATATAGATTACGAACCGGTTCAAAGGAGTTTGTGAATATTTTGATGCGCTATAACATACCAATGGCATTGGTTTCCACACGTCCAAGAAAGACTCTCGAGAAAGCAATTAGAACCATTGGGATAGAAGGGTATTTCACTGCTATTGTAGCAGCAGAAGATGTTCACAGGGGGAAGCCGGATCCGGAGATGTTTATTTATGCAGCCCAGCTTCTAAACTTTATACCACAACGCTGTATTGTGTTTGGGAACTCTAATCAGGCCGTAGAGGCTGCCCATGATGCTTTTATGAAGTGTGTAGCTGTTGCTAGCAAGCATCCTGTGTATGAGCTTGGTGCTGCAGACCTGGCGGTGAGGAAACTAAATGAACTTTCTATTGTTGACCTGAAGAATCTTGCTGGTATTGAATCGCCAGAATTTGGGCCTCCTGAGCCGGAGTTGGAGCTGGAGCTGGAGCTGGAGGAGGATAATGGTCGATCTACCACAGTGGGAGTTGATGATATTTTCCGGTAACTCTTATGAAATTGTACAGTTTACTTTGTGCTTCATCAAATTCTTGTTGAAAATAGTTATATATTGCACCCCTCACAGAATCATTGCCGTGTATAAGATATAAAAAGGATTAAAAAGTAGAAAGGGGAAATAGAAGAAAAACAGGGGGGGGGCAGTCTGCATTGGGACTAGCATTACTTTATGATGTATGTAACCGTCACTGGTATATAATTGTGTTTCAGCAATTTGTTTGTGTTGCTTCCCCAATTTCTGTTTGAACTTTAGAATTGTTTCAACTGTACGTGTAAAAATCATGCACAACATTACTCGATGTGGTCTCTGTTTTTCATGCTGCTCACCACACTTCTTCAGCATAAATGCTTAATTAGTGATAAGTGATTTAGATGATTAGGCTAAGACTCACGAGTCCCCAAGGGAAGGGTCGTGATGGCAAAAAGGTTGTAATCTTCACAACAGGTCTTGAGTTCGAATCAGGACGTGTACCTTTTGTAAAACCTGAAACAACTAGGGTTTTACTCGCTCATCTAAGCCTACAAAGTAGGCATTCCTGGGAAGGGGTTTCCTTGCATTAAAAAAAATTAAGACTCACGAGCTAGTTCGTAACGCTTTGTACGTTTCCTTGGAGGTTGGAGTGGTTTCATGAAATCCTTGGTTTCTCAAAGGTTTGGAAAACGGCTGAGCAGTTTGGCATCTGTAATTCCATTGCTTGCTTCCCTCCAAGGGACCAATTATTTGACTTCTACGATTATCAGATCCCTCCATGTAAGATCATTAACAACAATACTCAATTTAGTTGTTGTTGGAGAATGAACTAGCCTTTGTAGCTAAAGTGGCCCCTTTCGTTAAGTTCTCGACTATTCTCTTGTAAATTTGCTCTAAAGTTGGTAGCTGCTTCGTGTTGGTTTCTCAGGGCCGGGGACCGGTGTGCTGTTCCGTCCGTTCTCATATTGAGAACTCTCTCGATCTGACTCATCACCAACTGCCTGATTGTTGTCTTGTAAGATAAGGTGGAATCCAAGTTGGTGCCCAGCCTGGAAACGTGTGCCACCAGATTGTCACAAGCACACAGCAGCAAAACTTAAAAACTTCTCCTAGCACCATAAAAAGAAAAGAACAGAAAAAGGGACGAAAGCAGGGGAATGTGCAATCCAGTTTGGATTCGCTGTGTTTCAAAAAATAAATAAATATATATATATATATTTATATATTTAATTTTTATTGCATTCTCAAATTATTTTGATGTGTTAGATGTCAAAAATATTTTTTAAAATAATAATAAAAAAATATTTTAATATATTTATAAATGAAAAATATTTTGATAATCAACTCCAAACTCCCTCTTAATCACTCTAAATGATCGCTTCCATTTAAAATTATTTTAGGTTGTTATGAAAATACTTTCAAATGCATATAAAATGTATTTTTTTTGTTTTCATCGAATATGGCATGATCAATAACTTGGCTCAAGAGATCCATACCACAACCGAAGGAGAGGAAACCTGAAGCTACAGCAAGAGTTGTGATAAAATAAATTAACAAGGCAACAGCCGAGGACTTTAAAGCCCAATGCGTCTGGTGGATCCAAATTTTAAATCAGCCAAGATATCTAAAATTTATGATTCATAAAAATAAAAGGAAAACACTTCAAGCTATAACTCTTAGTGAATTAAATAAATAAAATAAAATTTTATTTTACAAAAGGATAATTGACTGAGAACCAAAGCATTTTATCGACACTTCAAGATCTCATACGCCGACAAAAAAAGGAAAATCTTGATTAATTTTTCTGGAAGTTTGTGATTTATATATATATATATATATATATATATATATATATATATATATAGAGAGAGAGAGAGAGAGAGAGAGAGAGTACGTCTTGATTGGGTTTCTAACAAGAAGGATAGTTTGGAGTGTAGTGGCAGTTGAACAATTCGTTTCCCAGCCAGGAAAGTTTCAAGTAGGAAAACACTTTTTTTGTGTGTCGTTGGTTAAGTGTAAGCCGCCAGGTTGAGTGGACAGCTAATCGATCCCAGACAATGTGACCCAGAAACGTGTCCGTATTTACTATTGATTATCTTAAATTGTTTTAAAAAATATATATATTTGAAATGTCGTTTAACGTGAAAATAAACAGGCTTCTCAGTGATATTTAACATAAAAAACTGAGAGAAATTATGGTAAATTATATTTATTAAAAAATTAATATTGATGCGTACTCTTGCACTCGTCAGCGTGTAGATAATCCTTGCACCATTCCACCAATGAGTGAGAGGTTGTCTAACCATCAAATGCCACATTCCGAGATGACTTTTGAAAGGTTTTAGCGTTTCTTGCTCGAGAAATGATGTGTGCGCCGCCATTCATGACGGTTTGGCACCGGCAAACCATTTTCTCTCTCTTTATCTCTCCACTTAAATTTTCTTGTCGACCCCTTAAAAATCAATAACAGCCCTTTTATTTGTTTGTTCTTCAAATTTGATCTATTTTTTATAATGATTTTTTATTTTATTTTTGGATAGTTTATAAAATTGGTGTGTCTTTTTAATTTCACCACTCTTGGATTTTTTTATCTTTCAAAACTGATCGTTATTCCTTTTATTCTTTTATTTTTCCAATTTATTTTTTAAATTGATTTTGTTTTGTGATTTCACTGTCTATTGTTTTTTCTTCCAATCAAATTTAATTCATGATCTTTCAATTGCTTATCTTTTGGCCTTGACAAGTTTTTATTTGAGATTATTTTTTTTAAATTGGTTTTGTTTTATGATTGTAATCTTTTTTTTGTTTTTTTTTTTCATGTCAAATTTAATCATTGTTCTTTTGATTACTGTTTTTTTTTGCTTTGATGAGTTTTAAATATTGATATTTTTAAATTGACTTGTAATAAACTTCTTGATTGAAACTATATCTAATGTTAAGGGTTGTGAGTTTTTAAAATTTGATCAAGTTTAAGATGTTTGTTTGAGTTCGCTTGGTTTTAACATATGCTTTTTGATTTCAGCCATGTGAATTTTTCAATCTTTAAAATTTTATTCTTGTTATTTTAATTGCTATTTATTTATTTGAGATCATTTTTCTTATTTTTTCATTATGTTGCATCCTTATTTTTTATCAATATTTTTTTGCCGATCTCGTCATTTTAAAATAAAGCGTTTGAGAATTAGATTTCTTGATTGAGTCCATATCAAGTATTTCATGAGATACGACTTTTAGAGATTAGACCAGGATTAAGACATCGGGATGTCAATCTCGTTCTATTTTGGCTGAAACGATCAACTTGTTTTGTACTACTTAAAAAAATAGACAAAACAATATCGTTTTTCTCTCGAGTTAAATTCCGGTCAATTCTGTATTTTTGGTTAAAATTCCGGCCGAAACACGTCATAATCATTTCACTTGTGCTGTTCTGACCAAATAATATTTTTTTTTAAATAATGAATAATTCTACAATATCAATCGTATCTCTTAATCCGACAGTTAGATTAAGATCAAATATTACTAAGAGTCTCTTGATATATTTATATATATATCATGTTAAAAATTCAAAGCAATCAGAAAATATAATGATCTTGCAAGATTGATGATAATATTCTCGTAATATTATACATGTTCGTAATTTGTTTAGAAAAATTATTTTATTGTGTATTTTTTAATATAAATTTCACAAATTTAAATAATTTTATTTTTGAATTTGAACTATATTTTTGAATTAATATATTTAATTATATATATATATAGTATAACCCTGAAACGACGCTTCGAAACCAAAATATTTTGTTCCAATTACAAAAATAAAACACTAAACGAAACGGAATTGACGACTTTAGATTAAGATATTTGACGGTTTAACTTGTTTTTTTCTTCTTTTTTCTAGGCCAATGTTTTCTTATTTTTGTCATCATCTTTCCTTAACTTTTGTTTTGATATATTTTTCAGATGGATGATATCAGGTTAGCCCTCTATGATTCTTTTCTATCTCACCTCCTGTTATTTTTAATCTAAATGTGACAAATAATTTTTAATTTCACCCCTTTCAAGCCTGGTTCTAATTTATTAATCGTGATTTATTATGTTTTGGGTCATTTTTATTTTTTTCTTCAAATTTAATCCTCTCTGGATGTTTTGGCAAATCTTATTCCTATTTTTTGTTGATGCTTTTTTCTCTTATAAGTTTTTTTTATTAGTATTCTTTTCTTAATCTCATCTTTCAAAAATTAAATTTGTTGAGAGTTAATTTTGTAAAATTCAAATAATTTTGTTTTAATATTATCTAAGAACCATAAAAATATTCAAACTAACATTTTTAATTTCTTTGAGTGAAAAATAAAGAGGGCTAGACCCTACTCATGACCCAAGTCAAACATGTATAGGTTCGGAGGCTAGCCCCCATGCTTTCAAACATCCAGGTTGTTATTGGTATTTTTTTTTGTGTTATTAAATTTATTCTATTGAGATTTTTCTGATAATATTAACAGTATTATAATATATTTTCTATATATTTTATTAATTAATCTTTTCTTTCTTTTCTCTTTGTTCATTTAATATTTTTTTTTTAAATGGTATTCTAAACAGTAACAAAATCATGACATGTAAAAATTATATTATTTCTTTCAATTTTTTATTTGGGTTATGTCATTAATATTATTTTAAAATTAGGCTTAAAACTAAAAATAGAAGTGGTGATGTGTAGGAAGCACAATAAAATAGAGTGGAGTAGACTGTAGAGCTTAAAGAGTTTGTTTGATTTTGTATTTTAAAAATTATTTTTTAACTCAAATTATATTTTTAGTATTTTTTAAATTATTCTAATGTACAATATTAAAAATAAAACTTAAAAATATATACAAAAAACAAAACACGGCAGCTGAAAAGCAAAGAAAAGGAAGCCGTGGATTATTGGTTGTAGTGCCGCACTCATTTGAGTTTTCCTTTTCTTTCTTTCCTCACCCTCTAGTCTCTTTGCTTTCACTACAAAAGCCAACCCAGCCCAACCAAAGCTCTCTCCATTCATAGCTGCAGCCTCTCTCTCTAAAAATACAATAAAATTTCTCCTCTTGCAAATTCTTCAATCCATCAAAACCTGCTGCCATCTAACTCCTACAATCGTTTATGTTTCTCTTCTTCTTTAAGGTAAAAATTCCGTCCTTTTCTTACTAGTTTTTGGTTCATTTGATGCTTTCGTTGTGTTACTGGTCTTTTTGTATTATATGTTTTTAATCTAGTGGTACGAATGAATATCGCGTTGTAAAATGGTGCATTGGGTATTGTGAAGGCAAGGAGAAGCGGAGGATTTTAATTTCCTTACCATATTTTTTGTTGCTAGTTTTTGTGAAGCGACGTGTTATTGATACTTGATTTGATAAGCTAATATGGGTACTGTTTTATCCTGATATGATAGGCAGTATTTCTTAAACATTTTTTTTTTGGAGTTTTGGTCACTGAAAAATTAAGTGATGAAGATGAAAGGGGCATATGTGATAGTATTATCATGAAACATGTCTTACTTCTGGCTCCAATATGACATGCAATGGCTAAACCGAATAAAAAATTTTTTGGAGCCGCAACGCGCTCTCGGTTTAGCTGAACAGCTAACTTTTCTGGTGTTTTACCACTGGCTGGAATATAATTTGTTTGTGTTTATAGTTTTCTCGCTGGATGCTTGGTTTCTTTTGATTTTGACCATGTAAGTTGTAATTGAAAGGATGGGTGGGTTGTTGCAGGCATGACGCTGCTTGCCCAGGCTGGTCCATCATACTGTATGCCTACGGGGATAAGCCGCTGTAAAACTGCACAAAATGTGGTTATTGCTATGGCTAGTAGCATAGATGCATCTAAGCTAAAGGAAACACCTCCCAGATTCTCTTCATTGTCATGTAATTCTAGCAAGACACCTCAGATTCTGAGTTCAGAGAGTCTGTCAGTAGGAGTGAAGAGAGGGCATCGAGTTGCTGTTGCCGCGAGCCCTCCTACAGAAGATGCTGTCATTGCCACAGAACCACTGACAAAAGAGGATCTTATCAGATACCTCGCCTCTGGTTGCAAACCTAAGGAAAATTGGAGGTAAATTCTCTATTCGTGATTCTAGTTGGTTTAGAGTGGTATCTTCGTCTCGCCGGTGACCTTGTCACTGGCTGCAATCCCAAGGAAAAGTAGTATATTGTCAAAAATTTGCATAGATAAAAGGCTCTTCTTTTGCCCATTCCACCATTCCTAAATCCTGCAAATCGTAGCTATTCCTGAATTTTTGCAATTCTAATACTCTGCACAAGACATGTACATATCCATCGAAGGTCAATCACGATCCAACATATATCCGTAAGGGTTTGTTGTACCCTTCTGACTAGTCTATCTCATACTTAGATCTATGCATGCTTTTCAAGTTGTAAATCCAACTACCTTCTGTTAAAGAAAAGGTTTTTGCTCCTTGTCCTTGGTAACAAACTTGTTATATCATATTTCATTTTGTTTCGGTTGCTACTCTGCCCTATTGGGTTTTTGTACTTGACTCCTTGTATATGCTCATTTACCGTGTTGTTTTTGCAGAATAGGTACAGAACACGAGAAGTTTGGTTTTGAGATTGGAACTTTGCGTCCAATGAAATATGAACAAATTGCAGAGTTGCTTCATGGTATTGCTGAGAGATTTGACTGGGACAGAATAATGGAAGGTGACAATATCATAGGACTTAAACAGGTAAAATGGTCATAATGGTTATCTTTATTTCTTTTTCATTGCAAACTGCATCTCATACTTGTGCATATCTTATACTCTGCTATGAACTTATTTTTACTGTTTATATACAAGCTAATTGCATATCTTACACAGGAAATTTTTGTGCTGTTTTCTCAAATGACCTCGGTTGTGGATCATGTGGTTTTAATTGTTCTGGCCAGGGGAAGCAAAGCATATCATTAGAGCCTGGTGGTCAGTTTGAGCTCAGTGGTGCTCCTGTAGAAACTTTGCATCAAACGTGTGCTGAGGTTAATTCACACCTTTATCAAGTAAGTTGAGATTATTACACATTAGCGTGACTTTTTGCCGAGGTTAATTCAATCTTTGGGTTTGTTTCTGGTAGTAGGACAATTGTTTTTTTTTGTGGCAAAACACTGTTTTTTGCACCATCCCTGTCATATAACCTCGTAATATCATCTGGGTGAATATGAGATTCCCTGATGGTGCTGTTTTCTTTTTTCTCAAATGTTTTATGACACACATGCACTATGTCCTTCTGACCATGCTGTCTTCATATGATAATTTTACCAGGTGAAAGCTGTTACAGAGGAAATGGGAATTGGATTCCTAGGAATTGGCTTCCAGCCCAAATGGGGACTTAAAGACATACCTGTTATGCCCAAGGTATAACAATCCAATCAAATTTATTCTTGTTCCCATCCAATCAACTTGGATGGAAAATATAATAAGACATGAGCTTGAACATGCTTTCCGTGCAAGACAAATGTGCCCAAGCAAACTTTTAATGCGAGTTTTTGTGACATTTAACAGAAGGATAGAATAAATAAAATTATGATCATACACCTTTGTATTCTCGGTTTTTATATTGTTTCATATCTGACCTTTTCATGCCGAACCTTCATAGTATACCATGAATGCTTCCTTCTTTGTTACATATGGCAGATTGTGTCCAATCTCTTGAGAATTGTTTAGTTTTGCGGCTTTAAGCTGATTTATCCAGCCAACTTCACTCCCTAGTTTATTTTTTCTATAAGCCATCTAAAGTTGCATATGTAGACTGATTTAAGTGTTCATGCCTAGAGGAAAGACTCTAGAAACACATGGGCTACTTTTTATGTATTGGAATATTTCACAGAGGTTCCTTTCCAATATATCCTACAACATACCATCAGTGATATTTAATTTATGTTTGTTATCCCAACGATACTATGCTTCTCATTTAATCCCTTTTTTCAATGCTTTTCTTTTTTTTTCATTTTGTTTTTGGTGCTGTTTATAATCTTGCTTTCCCTTGGAAATTTGATTCAACTGACATGTATTTTGTCCCAGGGAAGATATGATATCATGAGGAATTACATGCCTAAAGTTGGTTCGCTAGGACTAGATATGATGTTTAGGACTTGCACCGTTCAGGTTAGATGAATTTTGCTTTATTCACTGGTTTGGTCATTTTGAAGCAGTTTTTTGCCTGGTGTTTAATTCTGTATTCTTGCCCGGTGGCTAATTTTCTAGCATAAACTTCCTTTTCTGTCTTCGATGATTTGTTTTCTAATGTACATTGATAACTTTTTATATATAAAATATTAAACTTTCAATAGGTTAATCTGGACTTCATTTCTGAAGCTGACATGATAAGAAAATTTCGTGCTGGCCTTGCTTTGCAGCCGGTGAGAAACTTTACTAAATTTTGAGTTTTTTTCCAATCACATTTTTTTCTTCTGATTCCGTGATATCTTTTTATTGGAAATAAACAGATAGCAACAGCTCTATTTGCAAACTCTCCTTTCTCCGATGGAAAACCAAATGGCTATCTCAGCCTGAGAAGGTTTCTAAACGTAATTGCACTGCTGTACTTAATATGAAATTTGTTTCCCCTGGACTTCTTAGTGATGTCTCTTTACCTGAGCAGCCATATCTGGACCGATACTGACAACAATCGTGCTGGCATGCTTCCATTTGTTTTTTATGACACCTTTGGGTGAGTAGTTAACTTGTTATTTGAGAGGAAAATAACATTTAAGCTTTAATTTTGGGTTGGGGGTGATGGGCGATGAGCGGATTCAGAAATCCATCTACAGAATCTGTATTTCTGAGTTATTTTTTTATTTTGAGCACTGATGTACAGAAATCTAAGTTGGCATCGACTATGAGCACAGATAATCACTATCTGTGTGCCTTTACATCCAAGGACATGTATAGTTTAGCTCCTTGCTATTTTGTTTGTGATTAAGAGGAGTCATCATCACTCCTGACTACTGAGTTTAAGGGGGTTTAACATGGCCAGCATTCTTGTTTTTTTAATCAGTTCTCGGATAAGGGGTAAATAAATATGTGGACACATGCTCATTTCTGCATACAAATACATGTTACATGTATGCTTGCAAGGTTAAGTCCGTTATGTATGCATGAATACTCGCATAAATAAATTCGCTCACACATGGTGCATGAAATTGATTATATGATGACATTTCTGTTTTATTTTTCCTTTTGCAGGTTTGAGCAGTATGTGGATTATGCTCTTGATGTTCCAATGTATTTTGTTTATCGGGAAAAGAAGTATATTGACTGTACTGGAATGTCATTCCGGGTTTCTTTCTATCCTTTATAGCCTTGTAATTTACGGTTTTTGATTTTACACCATTTTTGCAGGAACCTTGCCCATTAAATCAAGCTACTAAATTTTCAAGTACTAATGGTGGCCATTCTATATTTTGCAGGACTTTTTGGCTGGAAAACTTCCCTGCATTCCCGGTGAATTGCCAACTCTTGATGACTGGGAAAACCATTTGACAACAATATTTCCCGAGGTTAAATGATGTGCATTTTGGCTCTTTTGCCAAAAACATATCTTGTTGTGATCTTGGCTCATTTAACACATTGCTTTCTCATTTTTTTTCAGGTCAGGTTGAAGAGATACTTAGAGATGAGGGGTGCTGATGGAGGGCCTTGGAGGAGCTTATGTGCTTTGCCAGCATTTTGGGTAGTTGGCCACTTTGATCCTTTTCTTTTTCTTTTTTGGTTGCATGATTTGTCTCTGTCTGACATGATTTTTGCGACTGAACAGTAGAACAGTTAGCAAGGATGTAAAACTTGAAAATTTTAACCTTGTACCCATAGCATGGTTTATTGCTTTGTTGTCTTCTTGTTTGGCACCCTTTTCAACAGATCTGTATTCTTAACAATTGAATGGAGGATTTTATTACTTGCCCCCATTTAAACAATATCATAAACTCATTTTGATTTTTGTTTCCAAATGTCAGGTAGGCCTGTTATACGATGAAGACTCACTTCAAAGTGTTCTAGACATGACAGCTGACTGGACCTCTGAAGAAAGACAGATGTTAAGGAATAAGGTAACCCAAAACAGTTTTAAAACGGAACTCAATCACCATTCCTGAAATTATAATATGCCTAACACAAGAACTGCAGAAGTGATTTTTTGAGTAAGAGTCAAGTTGTACGACGTTTCCTTTTAGGATGTCATGCAGTAAACTGAATATAAGCAAAAGATCGTTACCCTGTTGAAGTCCAATAGTAAAAGTCTTGAGCGTGTTGTGTTCCTTGTTGGCATTTCTGCCTTTAACGTGAAAAGGCTGCCATAGAAGGATCCACAATATGGTGGACTGAGATAATGGAAATTTTAATCTTGAAAGAGACTTTCTTTTACTTTTTCTCAACATTCCTAATGCAAGTTCATGAAACCTGACATTAAAGTTAGAGGCATGGTTTAGTTTCTAATATCTTCCATTTCATCATATTTATGTGAGTATGTGTGGTGTTAATAAGGAAAGTTCTTGCTTGCTATTTATTTTTACCCCACGACAGAGATGCAGCCTGTATGTCATCTGTAATCATGACAATGAATCTGATATAAAATTGTTTTATTAGGTTCCAAAGACAGGTCTAAAGACACCATTTCGGGATGGACTGTTGAGACATGTTGCCGAAGAAGTTCTAAAGCTAGCTAAGGTAACTTTATTTTTTTTCCAATAATGGTAGTTGGCTAAGTTAATCTGCAGACTGCTTTTCTTCAGCTTTAGTAAACACTAGGTTATTGCTTGCGCTATCTTTATGGCGTGGACCAAATTCTTTTGGAAATGTAAAAAGATAATATTTAGACCATCAAAAACTTTTAGGCATTGTCATTAAACCAATTATAATAAATTTAAACTTGCAATTTTTTATTTTGATTTCTTATTTAGCTCGAGTTTTAAATTAAATTTTATAAGAACATGACATTGTTGAGTGGATAAGTCCAAAGAATAAAAATTAAAGGAAAAAAATTATCAAGTTCTACTTAGTTTGTTTGTCAAATAGTTATAGACTACATTGGGTTAAATTAAATTTTTTATTTTTTAATACAATAAAAATTATAAAAACCGATTCACAATCAACACAAGCATTAAACAGCCAAAAGATAAAAAAAACAAATGGCAAATAAAAAAACCTCGGGTCTGTTGTAAAAAAGCTTAGGTGCGTCGACTTGAGGCAGGCCCGCGTGTCTAGGACTGTCACAACAAAAAATAATAGTTGCCCTAGTGCTTGAACTCACCACCTTCTAATCAACATGTTAAACCAAGTGATCTACACAACAAATGTGTCGTCAAAGAATTAAATAATATATTAACTTGGTTAAACTGACCCAGTTCTTTTAGTTGTTTTGATAATTGTTCTTCAAACATACACTTATTCTTCTGTAGGATGGATTAGAAAGGAGAGGCTTTAAGGAAGTTGGTTTCTTGAATGCAGTGTCTGATGTGGTTAGCACAGGTAAGTTAGAAGTGATTATTACTTCGTTTTTGCATGCTTCTCCAGTGATTTGGCCATGTTAACCTTCATAAGTTGGTTCTGTTAACGGTCATGATGATTGATGATTTTATGGCAGGTGTAACACCAGCAGAAAAGCTTTTGGAACTTTACCATGGAAAGTGGGGGCGGTCTATAGATCCTGTTTTTGAAGAGCTACTTTACTAAGGTGAATTAGATTTTTGTATCCCTGCAGCAGTGTCCTGCTACTGTGTAATTCTTCTCTCTCTCTTTTTTTGGGTGCAGACCTTGTTTATGTTCTGAACTACTTTTCTTCTACTGATACTCTGATAGTTTTTCTTATACCGAATAAATTCCAATGTAAATCTCTGGTATGAGGATTCAATATAAAGTTGCCCTCGTGTCATGCGTCATCCTTCTCATCACCCTTGGTGAAAATGGTTAACCCGATTTGGTATCTAATTCTATTTTCACAAATTAACCGGGTTTTCACTGATCAGTGATCACAGTGTGCAAATGGATTGTGAGGTTGGTGAAGTGAGTAACAGAACTGTGAAAGGAAGGAGCATCAAAACTCAACTGCTCCATGTTTTCAGTTCAAACACTGTTAAATGGAAAATAAAATGTCGGTACTCATTTTATGTTTATGTTTTCAGCTACCACCCTACATTTCCCCACAATAGTAGGACCTTCAATGCTATGCTCTTCCACGAAGTAATTAATTGTCAATTGCTTAACCAGGGTTTGCCTTTTGTATCCCTAAAACCTCACGTGATCTTGTCCACCAGCTCTATCTCAGGCCACCCCCCACGTCTGATCCATGTGGGCTGCCAGCACCCAACAGGTACCGTGTGCTTCCCGGGCCCGCTAGAGATAGATACGCCACCGTCTTACCATCTACTAAGGCAGCTATCCATGCAACTGTTTTGTTTGGTTTCTCCCAGTTTTCTGGCACTTCTTATTGATGCATAAATTTCATCTGTTTGGTGAATCCAACCAGGGAAAGATTTGGGGGTGGGAGGGATATGTCAAATGTATCTGGCTGGAGTGATAGGTGATAATTTAGATGGGAACTGCCCATCATCCCTGCCACTCGAGTAGGTGCTGAATGGCTTGAAGACGATGCTATAACAACAAATTTCTAGACACGGATCCATGACCATCATAAAATCTGATCTCATTCAACCTTTTTTTTCCTGGTGGTAAAGTAAAATACTAACATAAAGTTTTGAGTCAAAATACAGTCAGCTATCATTTTCCCTTTCAATTTAGCCTGCGACAGATGGAAATGAGATCTGTCGAGTGTCTGTCGTGTATTTAGGTTTAATAGATTATATTAGAAGGAAACTACCAAATCATATTTTCCTCTTTTGGCTCAATACTAAATCACATTTTTCCTTTTTTGGGCCCAATGGAATTTTCTTGAACCTCGTACTACAGAAAGGGATTATATAGTATTCATATAATCTCATTAGGTGATGTGAAGTCATTTGTCATGTTACAGGGAGGACTTGGCATAGAATTCCAACATCAAGAAGCCAACTAGTCTATGTAGAGTGAGGGCCAGAAAGACAGAATACTTATTTAAGAAGAGAGACAGACTGGTGGCAGGGAGATCTCATGCCTTCCATTAATTGAAGCCTCTTAGCTCTCACCCCTGGGACACCACCCTTAGGTTTCGCAAATTAGGCACCTAATTTGATCTTAAATCACCAACGCGATCTTACACCATGATTTTTGTGGCATAACCACCTTATTAGTCCGAACATTACCAGAGTAGCCTCCCCTGTATGTCTATCATCTCATTTCTGTCCGAGTGACCAACTTGTCTGAAAATATCTCAAATAATGGAGGTTTCTGTTGACTGCTAAGTTTATTGATCTGATGCAAGACGGTAAATTTGTACCACGTAAAAATTTGCTGGCAATGTGATTACCTTTCCTGGTGCAATGAAGGTATCAGGAAAAAAGATTTTCCTGTATATTTGCATGATCAGTAAATTCTCTATAATATGACAAGAATTCGATAGTTACTTGATATTTTTGATTGAGAAAACAGTAAGACTCCATAACCCGCCAAGGAATTAGAGACGTTGATCAAAAAGAAAGAAATGGCGTTAAAGAGTGGGTAGAGGATCAGTATAATTCATGAAATGTTCTCGTTAATACACCAATTCAGAAATGGTGGATTGGAGTTGAAGGAAGAAGGAAGTTGATGATAACATAATAGAATCCCATCCAATCATTTTGCAGGACAGCAAGCTCAAGGCAGAGAGAGCCAGAAAATAGAAATGGGGCAGTTTAGGAATCTTAAATGACAGATAGAAAGAAAATCAAAATCATATTTGAGGTTGGGTTGGCTATTTTAGATCGAGTGAAGCCGATGTATAATTGAAACTTGTTATTATATATATATATCCAGTTCCAGTTCGTTGAGTTTTCTCTATATTTATCACTTTCTGACACGAAAATATGAAGCTCACGTCCTTCAAATCCTATCCCTCTTGCACCTACTAAAGCCGTACAACATTCCATTCTTCCTCACTCTCTCCCCTCCAGTCCCCTACCTTTGTCCCTATACTTCTTCCCTTAACATTTTTTTTTAAGATGAGAGAAATCCTTCATGTCCAAGCTGGTCATTGTGGGAACCAGATTGGTGGCAAGTTTTGGGAGGTTGTGTGTGATGAACACGGGATTGATCCCAAAGGGAATTACGTCGGCAACTCTAGTGTTCAACTTGAGAGGGTTAATGTTTACTACAATGAGGCTAGCGGCGGTCGCTATGTGCCTAGAGCTGTGCTGATGGACCTCGAGCCAGGAACCATGGACAGCTTGAGGACTAGTCCCTATGGGCAAATCTTTAGGCCTGACAATTTTGTTTTTGGCCAAAATGGAGCTGGAAATAACTGGGCCAAGGGACATTACACTGAAGGAGCTGAACTGATCGATTCTGTTCTTGATGTTGTTCGAAAAGAAGCTGAGAATTGTGATTGCTTACAAGGTATAGCTTCCGCATCCTTACATCTGTAGGTAAATCGTGTCCAGTTTAGTCCATTTCTCATTGCTTGGCACACGCTAACTTTGATTTCTTGAATTGATGACTGATAATGTGATCAGGCTTCCAAATCTGTCATTCTCTGGGAGGTGGAACTGGATCAGGAATGGGGACTCTGCTCATATCAAAGATCAGGGAAGAATACCCTGACATGATGATGTTGACTTTCTCAGTATTTCCCTCTCCCAAGGTTTCTGATACGGTGGTTGAGCCCTACAACGCAACCCTCTCTGTACACCAACTAGTTGAAAACGCTGATGAGTGTATGGTCCTTGACAACGAGGCTCTCTATGATATCTGCTTTCGAACTCTCAAGCTCTCCAATCCAAGCTGTAAGTCAACCATTCCTCAATTTTTCATCCTTGCTAGTGTTCATGCCTCTATAAATTGCACCATCTCTGATATGAATGCGCGAAATTACATCACAGTTGGTGATCTTAACCACTTGATCTCAACAACCATGAGTGGAGTAACATGTTGCCTTCGGTTCCCGGGCCAGTTGAACTCTGATCTTCGAAAACTAGCCGTGAACTTAATCCCCTTCCCACGTCTCCATTTCTTCATGGTTGGTTTTGCACCATTAACCTCCCATGGCTCGCAGCAGTACCGTGCCCTAACCATCCCTGAGCTGACACAACAGATGTGGGATGCTAAGAACATGATGTGTGCAGCTGACCCTCGGCACGGTAGGTACTTGACAGCCTCAGCTTTGTTCCGAGGCAAAATGAGCACCAAGGAAGTTGATGAACAAATGATAAATGTGCAGAACAAGAACTCGTCCTATTTTGTCGAGTGGATTCCAAACAATGTTAAATCTGTTAGAATTCTAATGTGAGATTAGCTTTGGATAAGAAGAGTTAGCTATAGGATTTATCATTAGCTGTAGCCTTTTAGTTTAATTAAAACAGGTTTAATTTTCAATTTGATGTTTATCCGATTATCTCTCAAATTGTTGAGTGTTTTATGTTTTTCAATTCATTAGCATTGTAAGCCTATATATAGGCTATTTGAATTCAATAAAATCAAGTGAATTCGATCCCAGTTCCAAATTTTTAAGTATTTTTCCAGATTTTTCTGCCCAGAATTTATTTCTTCATTTGTTCTTCATTCTCGGAAATTTTCCAGATTTCGATCTGAACAGTGCTTGTTACTAACAACTACTGTTCAGATCATAAAATTCCAACAATTGGTATCAGAGCAAATCTTCTTGCGGGACTGTGGGGTATTTGTTGAGAGACAAACACATAGAGTTTTTGAGTTTAATTGAGTGCAAACACAAAGTGATTTTTTTTCAAAAACCATGTCTACCTCCAATATCAACTCTGCTGCAATTCCAGTTTTTTCTGGAGAGAACTATCACATTTAGGCTGTCAAGATGAGATTTTTCTTGAGATCCCTGGGGTTATGGAATGTTGTGGTGACAGATTCTGATCCTCCTCAACCACATGGAAACCCCACTGTTGCACAGATGAAGGCTCACGAGGAAGAAAAACTCAAGAAGGATAGGGCTATTACGTGCCTACACTTTGGACTGGCAGACCATGTTTTTACCCAGATAATGAACCTGGAGATACCAAAAAAGATATGGGACAAGCTGCAAGTCGAGTTTGAAGGCAGCAACAAAGACAAAACAGTAAGGTTATTGTCATTTAAGAGGGAATTCGAATTGATGAAGATGAAAGACAATGAGTCTATCAAAGCCTATTCTGGCAGAATGATGAACATTGTAAACCAAATGAGACTCCTTGGGGAGACATTTGAAGATCATAAGGTAGTTGAAAAGCTTATGATGTCTATTCCAGAAAAATTTGAGGCTAAAATTTCTGCAATAGAAGAGTCTTGCGATTTGCAAAGCCTCACTATTGCAGAGTTAATTAACAAGCTGCATATCCAGGAGCAAAGAGTACAAATGAGGGATGATGAAACCATTGAAGGAGCATTCCAAGCAAACTGGAAAGGAAGAAAGACTGGAAATTTCCAGAAGAAAGATGTCAACAATGGTAAAAACTTCTTCTCAGAAAATAAGACTATTGTACCTGCAAGCAGTCAAATGTTTCCACCATGTTCTTATTGCAAGAGAACAAATCATGGTGAGAACGAGTGCTGGTTTAAAGAAAGAACTCTTCGTCATTGTGATTGTTGCAAGAAGTTTGGCCACAATGAGAAATTTTACAGGCTGAAGAAGAACAAATCGCAGCTACAACAGCAAGCCAACGTTTCTGAAGAAGGTAAGGATCATGAGGAAGCTGAGGAGCATTTGTTTATGGCCTTGCAGACCAGCAACAACTCCCAAAAGAATTCATGGCTGATTGACAGTGGCTGCACCAGCCACATGACAAAGTACTTATCGATTTTCTCTTCAATTGATCATACAATTAGGCCAAAAATCAAGTTGGGGAATGGAGACATTGTGCAAGCAAAGGGAAGAGGTGCTGTCAAAGTCAGCACAACCAAAGGTACTAAAGTTATCAAAGATGTTCTGTACATTCCAGAATTGAATCAAAATTTATTGAGTGTTGCACAAATGCTTAGGAATGGATATGAGGTAGCCTTTAAGGAGAATTTCTGCTTTATTACTGACGCAAATGATTCAGCAATAGCAAAAATTAAAATGGAAGGCAATAGCTTCTACTTAGATTTGAATGTAGTAGAAGGAAATGCTTTGAGTGTGAAATCTGAAATGAGTGTTGATTGGGACAAGAAACCTGGGCACTACAACCTTGAGTCTTTGAACATGTTGCATGATGGTGATATGGTAAAGGGTATGCCTGAAATTCATACTAGTGATCAAATTTGCAAAAAGGCTGCAAATATGTGACAAAGATGGGAAAATCAAAGATGGTGATCTGTTTAGCATGGAATCCAACAATGTTTATGTGAAGAATTCAGCTGAATCCACAACACATGAAGACATGAAAGATGTTTTTAATGAACATGGAGCAATTACTAGTGCTGTGATGATGAGGGCTGCTGATAAAAAATCAAAATGCTTTGAATTTGTGAACTTTGAAAAATCTGAGGATGATGCCGAAACTGTCAAGAGTTTTAATGGGAAAGAAATTGATGCTGAGGAAAGTTATGTTAGAGAATGGTACATGAAGACAGGAGGAGCAACATCTGAAGGAAATCCTGATGGTGATTTAGGCCAAAACAGGGCTGATATAAGTCCAGTTCATCATGACTTGAAGACCAAGATAATTCCAGTAGCAAGTTTGGAATTTCTGAAGATGAAGTTGGGATTGCCCAAAGCAAATCTCAAGGAGGAGTGTTAGAATTCTAATGTGAGATTAGCTTTGGATAAGAAGAGTTAGCTGTAGGATTTATCATTAGCTGTAGCCTTTTAGTTTAATTAAAACAGGTTTAATTTTCAATTTGATGTTTATCCGATTATCTCTCAAATTGTTGAGTGTTTTATGTTTTTCAATTCATTAGCATTGTAAGCCTATATATAGGCTATTTGAATTCAATAAAATCAAGTGAATTCGATCCCAGTTCCAAATTTTTAAGTATTTTTCCAGATTTTTCTACCCAAATTTTTTTTCTTCATTTGTTCTTCATTCTCAGAAAGTTTCCAGATTTCGATCTGAACAGTGCTTGTTACTAACAACTACTGTTCAGATCATAAAATTCCAACAAAATCAGTGTTTGTGACATTCCACCAACTGGGTTGGCAATCTCATCAACATTTATGGGAAATTCTACGTCTATTCAAGAAATGTTTAGGCGTGTTTCAGAACAATTTACAGCCATGTTTAGGAGAAAGGCATTTCTGCACTGGTACACTGGGGAAGGAATGGATGAGATGGAGTTCACTGAGGCTGAAAGTAACATGAATGATTTGGTTTCTGAATATCAACAATATCAAGATGCCGCCGTCGATGAGGAGGAGGAGTACGATGAAGAAGAGCCTATGGAGATCTAAGGAGATAAATTTGATCTGGTTATCTGCCAATGGCCATGGCTCCAAGGATGAGTTGTTTATGTTACTGCATGGAGCTCAATATTTGAACGCTTTGGGCCCTCGATGACCGTGAGATTGTGAATATTTCTATTTATAATTTGTGAGTATAAAATTTATATTATTGTTTTGTTATAATGTGGATTGAATATATTTATTATTTTACATTACCTATATTTTTTCTCCTAATAATATTTATTTTACTTAAATTATTATTTCTTGAAAAATCTCAACGTCTTAATTTTGTAGAAATCGGTACTAGAGTATCACACTTGAATGAGATATCTATGGGAAATAATATGAGCATCACTGTTTTTCTTTAAATTCTTGTAGCCAATAGATGGAAATCCCTAGTTTTCAAATGAGAAAGTTAGCTATCTATAAGTTTAATTACCAAAAACACTAAAACAGATCGTTGTTTCCCTGTAGATTCACTGTAGCTCCAGACTCGTGCGCACTGTTCACCGGCAATTTGATCCGGTGTGTCGCGCGAGTTCGTCCGCTTTTTTTTTTCCGTTTATAAACAGTGGAATAACGTTTTTGTCCCTCGAAAAGGACAAAACACGGTTCAACGCTGGAGGGGTGCGGAGGTAATTGTGCACGTACGGACCGGTTCGGTCCGACCCGGTCCGGTCCGCCACACTTTTTTTATTTTAATATTTTTTGAAAAAGGCTAAATACAGATATAGCCCCGAATAAGACAAAAGTGATGAATAATGCACAAGGGTATCCCGGTATTTGACCAACAATTTTTATTTTTTTTTCAAAATACTGTCGGCGCGTGTGGGACACGACCGACGATATTCCGCTCACGCCCTTTTCAGGTCGCGCGTGCAGCATCATACGGTGGCCCAAAATGGGCTCCCAGCATCGCAGTCGCTTCGCCGCCGAGTGGTCTTTCTCCCGGTGCGGCGCGTTGTATCACCCAATGTCCGTGTACGCGGCAGTTGACGGTTAAAGCTGTTTGTTCCGTTTCTCTCTCTCCTGGACGCAAACGTACAAGAGAGGCCCCCATGTTTGTTAAGATTCCACTTTAGTCCATGAACTTCTAATTTTCTGTATGGTACAAAAGAGGAACCAAGTTTTTACTTTGCCATTCGGTCCCTTCCCTTTTAATTCAGTCCTTCGATTGAAATTAATTAAATGTTAATGTTTCACTTCGGTCCTCTTTCTTTTAATTTCCGGATTGAGTTTAAAAACCTTAATATATTTGGTACGGAAGTTGTGATTTTTTCAATTTCATCCTTTGATTAAAATTGATAATATATTTGATTTTCATTTCGACCCTTATACTTTTAATCTTTGATTTTAATCCCTATATTTTTTTTATATTTCTAAAATAGTCTCTGTTTTTGTCAATGTATATATAAATATGCCCTTAGCTTTGGTTTTTAATTTTATTTTGTATTTATGATCATTTGAAAATTGATATTTTTTTTCTACCTTTGCTCTTGAATATTTTTCACCTAATAATTTTACCTTAATATATTTGGTACAGAAGTTGTGATTTTTTCAATTTCGTCCTTTGATTAAAATTGATAATATATTTGATTTTCATTTTGACCCGTATACTTTTAATCTTTGATTTTCATCCCTATATTTTTTATATTTCTAAAATAGTCTCTGTTTTTGTCAATGTATATATAAATATGCCCTTAGCTTTGGTTTTAATTTTATTTTGTATTTATGATCATTTGAAAATTGATATTTGTTTTTTCTACCTTTGCTCTTGAATATTTCTCACCTAATAATTTTTGTTTCTATTTTATTTTTTTATTTGATCTTTTGTTAAAGTTTTTAGAATTTTTTTAGTCTTTCATTTATTTTTGTTTCTTTCATTATTAACATAATAATAATAATACTAATAATAATAATAATAATAATAATAATAATAATAATTTAATTTTTTTTCTTACTCTTATGTTAATATTTTTTAGTTTATAATAATAATGATAAGAATTTAATTGTTTTTCTTGCTTAGTCTTTTGCTGATGTTTTTTTGTTTTTTCTTCTCAGAATAATTTAAGAATTTATATTTGTTGACAATAATAGCAATGATAATTTTTTTTAATTTAAGTTTTTTTGTTTGATCTTTTGTTAAAGTTTTTAAGATTTTTTAGTCTTTCATTTAGTTTTGTTTCTTTTATTATTAACACAATAATAATAATAATAATAATAATAATAATAATAATAATAATAATAATAATAATAATAATTATAATTATAATTATAATAATTATAATTATAATAATCATAATTTAATTGTTTGAATATTTATTGAATATTATCGCCTAATAATAAATAAAAAAATTAATATATTATTCAAAGTATGTCAAATTAATTATATATTTGTATTTTTATGTCAAATTAAAATATATTAAACTGATCATATGTTTGAATATTTATTGAATATTATCGCCTAAAAATATATACAGAGAGAAAAAAAATGACCAAAGCTTTTTTGAAGGGAAAAAAATTAATATCAGTGTTCTTAAATACATTTAATATAATAATATGATGAATAAATCTTATAAAATAAAATAAAAAATTGGCTCCAAATTTTAATTTTGTGCTCTTTTGTTCAAGTTTATTTCTTGAAAAAAAAATTTCAATATTTTGATTTTTTATATTGCAGATCTAATATTACTGGGGGGAAAAATACAACTCGAAAAAACAAAAGGTAGACAAATTTACCTATATTATCTGCAATTAAAAAATATACGAGTCACTTCCCCTTTCGATTACACTGTTCTTTTTAGATGGCAAATAAGTAATTATAGCATGCAAAAAAAACAATTTATTTTTAAAAAACAAATTATAATATTTTGATTTATAATGTGTGAGATCTAATATTACTGGGGAAAAATTCAACTCATACAAAAAATAAAATGACAAATTTACCTAGGTTATCTACAATTAAAACATATACGAACCACTTCCCATTTTGATTACTTTATAAAGTATGTTAGACTAATTATATGTTTTAATATTTATTGAATATTATCGCCTCAAAATATATATATATATATAGAGAGAGAGAGAGAGACCTAGGATTTTTTTTCAAAAAAAAATATCAATATGCTTAAATACATTTAATATAATAATATGATTAATAAATCTTATAAAAAAAATATTGGCTTTGAATTTAAATTTTATACTCTTTTGTTTAAGTTTATTTCTTAAATTTTTTTTTTTCAATATTTTCATTTTTAATATTTCAAATGTAATATTAGTAGGGAAAAAATACAACTCAAAAAAAAAAAGGTAGACAAATTTACCTACATTATCAACTCAAATTTTTTTCTTTTGACAAATTTACCTAGATTATCTACAATTAAAAAATATGCGAATCACTTCTCGTTTCGATTACATTGTTCCTTTTAGACGACAAATGAGTCATTATAGGATGCAAATAAAAAAAATTATTTCTTAAAAAATTTACAATTTTTTTATTTATAATGTGTCAGATCTAATATTACTAGGGGAAAAAGGCAACTCAATTTTTTTTTTTTACAAATTTACCTAAGTTATTTCCAATTAAAAAATATATGAACCAATTCCCATTATGATTACACTATTCCTTCTAGGCGGGGAAAAATTTATTTGTTACATATTTTATCTATTATAATATTACTAATTAAATATTTAAACAACTAATTACAACATGTAAAAAATCAATTAGTTTTCTACATAGAAAAAACCCTAGCGTGATGCGCAGACAAACATACTAATTATACCACGCAAAAAACTCATTTCTAACATATTTTATCTATTGCAATTTTAGTGATTAAACATTGAAATAACTAATTATAGCACGCAAAAAATATAAGTTTATTTCTGGAAAAAAATTACAATATTTTTATTTATAATGTGTCCGATCTAATATTACTAGAAAAAAAATGCAACTATAAAAAAAATTACCTACATTATCTGCGATTAAAAAATATACAAATCACTTTTCATTTCGATTATACAGATTTTATCAATTATAATTTTACTAATTAAATATTAAAATAGCAAAATACAATAGATAAAAAAACAATCAATTTTCTACATAGACAAAAAAACTCGGGCGCATCGCTCGTCATTTACTAAATTATTTGAGGTAAATTTTCAGATGCTCAATTGTTCATGTAAATCGGCATTACTGTAACCCAGAAGGGTGGCCTGAGTGGTCAAGCCCTGGCACGGTTCGTTGGTATTCTCTTATGGGCCTGGGCTATCTGGTCCGGTATTAGCTGGACCGGCCCATTGAACTGTCCAGCCCTAAGGATGCAACTCCTACCATGACAGAGAAGAAGAAAAAGGCTGAGAGGCAGCACTAGAATGATGTTTACACAGTAACAAGCCACTGCTGAAAAGCAAAAATATTTGATTAAAAAACTTGGCATACAAAAACACCTCTGCTTGTGCAGCCACAACCAATAGCACTCACTGTACATGAATTACAAAGATTAAAACAACATTTTCTTTTCATCCTCTAAAAGCAATTTGAAACAACAGGTGATTCCATCTACAAACATGTAATCAGTCACAAGAATGTCTTAATTATTCCTCCAGATTTTTGTATTGGAAAAGGTCAGCAAACAGAATCAAGGGCATTGTTCATGCGTGCACGAGTGACCATTATGGCAACACCCAGCAACTGACCATACCTGACCCATCAAGTAATGTTTCGAAAGAATTCTTCAAGATGACAGCCAATCAATGCATGCAGTAGATCGGAAGCCTGCTCTTTGCTGTGAGGTCAAAACTCAAAAAAACCTTGGATCATCCTGATTTGAAATTATTCACCATTGGTAGTCATCTTAAGGAAATGAGCAATCCAAGAAGAGGTTTATTTTGACCCTTGTCCTTCTGCTATCATGCATTTGAGTTCCTCTTTTTTTCCAGAGTCGATCCCTCTTTTAGAGCTGCTTGTGCCTCATTCTCCTTTCCCAGTATTAAAAGAGCTGCTGCTTGCAAATAAGATGCAATATGCCAAATAGGGAATATTGCCTGGGCTTGCAGTGCATCATTTAGGGCCTCCTGGGGCATGTCACTCAAGAGGTAGGATAGACTTCGGCGTGCATGAACGGTTGGGGAAACCATGGTTCCAATATTGATGAACTGCAAATTGAATGTTAGCTCAATTCTGCAAATTATATTGAACAATTTGGAACTTATGATTGCATCGGAAATACATAACCCTACAAAAAGAATCCTACTTTTGATATCTCAAAGTTCTGTAAAGATGATGGGCTTTTTTTCTAGTTTGATTGTATTATCATCACCTCTACCTGTACTCTCCACATTAATAAAACCACCTATTTTATCCACTTCAACCAATCTCAAAGGTCATTTACCAAAAAAACAAAATAAACCAATTGACCTGGGAATAGAATTCAGCGGCAGCTCTAAAATCTTTGTGCCGGAAAGCAACATCTCCCTTCTTCTTTGAATTTAACATGCCCTGCATTTGGTCGGTCCACATCTGGAATGAGAGCTACAAGACAGTAAAAAAGAAAAGGCAAGTGGGTCATAGGAAACAATGTTACAGCCGAACCAGCCAGGCATATGTAAGAAATCAATGACACATGAAGTAAAGGAGATGCAAACATAGGATGAATGCATCCATGAGAACTAAGAATCAAATGATTATTCACAAGCATCCAAGTAAAATCACCAGGGAATAAATGGCAAAGGTATACAAACATGAGCATAGAAATACATAAAACATTAACTAAATAAATGCTAATGGTGAAATTCTGAGCATCAAGCAATTTAAAAAAGACCACTCAAGAAATATCAAGTGACATTCTTTTAATATTGTCATTACTAAAATCAGAAGTAAGGCATTCAAATGTTCAAGGTCAAAATGATGTTAACATAGACCTTGAAGCTAGAATGATTTGTCAATTTCTTAATTTTCAATTCCATGGATCTAGTCTAGAAAAAATTGAAAATGAAAATATTCTTTAAGAAAGCTTCAAAAAACATCATAATTTAACATAATGAAAACAAATTTTGAATCTCTAATTAAAGTGACAAAAGGCCCAGATGGTTGCATTAATAGCATTCCATTACTGTTACCATTTTATTAAATCAGAAACAAACCTCAGTAACTGCACCCTCATCATCTTTATACCCAAGCTTTTCTAAAATCTCATGTATGGCAGTCAAATCCTTTCTTAAACAAGCCTCGCCAAGTGGTGACAGTGGTAATGCTGCAGCTGCATCTTGTATCCCCATCAATTCGTGAGAAGGAACCTGCAAAACAGACTACTAAATAAGTCCATTGAAGGATAGAGTGATTCAAAACCTTCAATTCACACCAGAAAGACAAAAGAGAAAGGGGGTATTGTAGTTTGTAAAAATTCCAAGAAATAGGTCAGCACCAAAACTCAAAGTACTGCTTGTTGCAGACCATGACAAAAAGCATCGTTTCATCCACACAACACATTTCCAGATATCAGGTCACGTAATTGAATAATCATTCTTATGTTTATGACTAAGAATGTCATTGATTTAATGGCTTTGAGAGTAAAATGAAGTTGCTGCATGTCGAAGGACTCATTTGGGAAAGTCAGGGCATTATACAGATAAGATGCCAGATACTTAAGAATAACTAGATAACGACCAACCTCGGTATCCTTCTGCAGAGGGATCAAAGAAGCGACTATAGACTTAGGATTTGGTCGTTCCCGGGGCTCATATTGTAAGCAGCGTGAAGCTAACCGCACTAACTCAGTTCCATCATCATTTGCAAATTGGCCTTCCAAGCAAGAATCTGTCAGCATTTGAATATTTCTGTCCCTTATCAAGTCCAGTGCCTGAGATAAATTGTGCAGTAAACTATTAGCTGCCAATTATGTGATACTCTAAATGTTCAGGAGGATAACAAGCAGCACAGTTATAATAAATCTCCTTTTATTGTTCAAACATGCTTGGTTAAACTCCAATCAGGAACAGCAGCAAACACAATTAATTTTAGGAATGCATATACATCTAGAACAATAAAAATGAACAGAATCACTATGTCTAGTGACATTGCAGCCACAGCCTTTATCCCAGGCAACGTCCCAGATTATGTTGTGATTCCAGTGGGAAGATAGAGCCTTTGAGGTGCGCAGAATAATAATTGAAGAGGTTTGCAATAAACCGACTAACAGATGCATAGTGTTTCTGCATCAAAATGATCCTATTGAGGAGGAGACTTACATGGCTGGGAGGAATATGTTTCCCACTGAGAAGGTCCAGCAAAAGGGTGCCAAAGCTATAAATTGCACTTTCTGGTGTTACCCTTCCTATAGAATGAAGGAAAAATTGAAGTAATATAGGAGATCAACTAATCAACAAACCACGATTATGATAACTGATTAGGCAAATAATGGATGAGCATAAATTATGTTAAAAACTTGAATGATCATTGTGATACACCATCCAGGATTCAATTGAAACAACAATTCCATATGCCATATATACAGAGATCAGGGTGAAGCTTTGCAGGTGGAGGAACATTTAGCAAGTTTGAAAGAATTCAGTACCCGTCCTCAGATACTCGGGAGGTGTAAATGCCAAGTTTGTGCTGTAACTTTTTCCATCTTTCTTGTTCTTCATCAGACCAAAGCATGAAAGTCTAGGGTTGCCCTCCTGACGAATAGAATGATGAGATGAAAATGGACTCTGTTAAATCCCAACTGTGGATACTGGACACATTAAAAGATAATGAGATACTTACATCATCAAAGACAATTCTATAAGCATTCAGATCATGATACAGAGCACGTCCCTTGCTGGTACAATATTCTAGAGCCTGCGCAAGATGTAGTGCCACTCTAAGTCGCATTGCCCATTTCATTGGCTGTGTTTCCCCTGAAGAATCCAGTAGGTCAACATTGAGTAGTGAGAAAATTTTAGGAGGAATAAAAGAACAAGACTGCTCCTTGGTATCATGGTTTGGTGTACTAACTCCAAACACAAAGCAAGAGCTCAAGCTACTGCAATGAGAAGCAAACCAAGAGCAGATCTTTTGTATCGCAAGAACCTATAACAGTACAAATGTTGTTGTTTGTAGCAGAGAGTATAAAAGAGAACCGTGTTTTTTTCCTCCATAATGTACTGCGGGAGCGCACACTTCCAATAATAGGAATGATAATTGCTCAATTGGACACACAAGCTTGGATATTAAAAGAAAGAAACTCACAATATCCACTAGATACTAAAGGAAAGGAAAGGGCACCAGAAACAAACTTACAATGGAATAGGTGTTTGGCCAATGTATCATTGGGCATAAATTCAGCAACGAGTAACCTCTCATCCCCTTCACAGCAACAGCCGAGCAAATTTGCCAACCTATGGTTCCTCAGCTGACCAACAGTTCTTGCTTCTTCCTAAAGTCATGGAACAAGAACATAATCATGTTAGTGGCAGTTGCGTACAGTAAATGGAAAAGGCAGGACAAAAATGTACAAGGTATTTGGTAAATAGAAAACGCTTTGCTTCTCTTACCAAAAACTGCCTGGCATCAAGCCAAGCAGATCTATCAAACCGTTTCACAGCAATCCTTTTCTGACTCTCAAGCTTCCCCTTATAAACCACATTTGGAGCCTTTTCCCCATGTTCAGAAACTATATTTTCTACAGCAAACCCAGATGTCGCCATCCTTAGGGTTTCAATGCTGTATTCACGGAATGCAGGCAAATCATCGAGTTCACTCCTCTCTTCATTATCTACAAAGACCAAAAAACCCAAAGATCAAAATGACACCACATATATAAACGAACAAAACCCTCCCATTTCCCTTACCCTCATTGCGGTCCCCGGGAACCGATCCATTATAGTCAGAACTCCAACAACACTTGGTGAGCTTCGAACACTCGCAACCCATCCCAATAACACAATTTGAAAGCAAACACTAATCAATTCAAATCTTCAAAGCCCAATTTTTCTCTAGCTCAACCACTCCATTAGCTTCAGCAGAACAATCCTTTCTTAAGATTTTACAATGTCTCGATGAAAATCATATAAAAAAAAAACTCCAATTCTCACTGCAATCAGAATAGAAAAGGTTAGAACTTTTCCCTCGAATGCTTTTTTTTAGAACAACTCAATCAACCTATGGCAATAACAGTACAATTCAAACATTTCATTCTGCAACAACCCGAAGCTACATAAGAACAAAATAAGAATCTTATATTGTCACATCATCAGTTCTTTGAATTTGAAAAAAAAGAAGGAGCAACTCCTAATACTTATCAAAACAGCACCATTTTCATCAAGTAAGAATTCTTCATTTCCTTATGAATCCAAACTCCCATTAAAGATTTGCAAAAAAGAGAGATTCCCAGAAGCTAATTTCCTTTTCCTTAGTTATCTCAACAACCAACCAAAAGAAAGCATCGAAAGAAAAGTAAAGAAATACCCTATCAACAACGATTCCACTGAGTCAACTCAGTCCAGCAGCAGCAGCTATGTCAACAAAACTTTATTTATCTCTCCCACCATCTCTCCCTGCATCAGCTTCAAGTGATTCACTTTATAAAAAACCAAATCAAACCCACAAAACTTGACCCAAAAAAAAACACAAACAAAGAGCACAAAAGAGAGAGTCTTGAACGTGAATAGAAAGAGCTAAACAGAAAAGACTTAAGCTTTAATCAATTACTTAATGTGTTGAGGAGAGAAAATTGTTACAAGTTTTGTGTTTGTTATTTTAGTTTGTGTTTGGTAGAGAAAATAAATGGAACATGGGTTTTTGGAAAGTTGGGTTCCTTGTGTTTTTTAAGTTTTTGAATCCGTGAGAGATCTTTCAGCTCCTTTTTTTCTTTCTAGGTGAGAGAACAAGAATTTTTCAAGGATTTGAGATTTGGATTACTGTATCAAAATTTATTATAAACTATATATATATATAATCTTAGTTAACGACTAGGTGGGGGGGTCTTTGCTGTTTGCTTGTAGTGCTGTGTGGGTGTTTTTGCCGACATGACGCTCAATTTTCTCTTGTAGTGTTATTAGTTTTAGTTATATGAAATCAAATATTGAGATTCTGAAAATAATTCAGCTGTAAGAAAATCATAAAAATGATTTTATTAATTTTTATTTTTTTTTTGGTTTTGATGGTGAAGGTACTATCAGATTTTCGTCACAAAAAATTAATTTCATGTAGCATTTACTTGGGATTCATATAAAAAATGATCCTAACATGAAAACAACATTGTTTTTACCATGAAACTTTAGCGAATCCAGAGCATTGTTTGAAAGTCTAGATAAAGTTGTTTTCAGAGTATTTTTTTATTTAAAAATATATTAAAATAATAAAAATATTTTTTTAACATCCTTTTATTTATTTATTTTAATTTCTTAGATGATTCAGCAAGATTTCACATGCTTTCAATATCAACATGACAAAACACATTTTAAATAATTATTATCATAATATTAAAAATTCTCTTCCATCACTAACATGGCTGCTAATGTCGTCATTTTTCACTTTAAATTCTTTAATAGCTAGTTGCTTGTGCTTGTTTAGAAAATATATTTATTTATTATTGTATAAAAAATATAATGAACATCACATTAAATATGTCATCTCCACCCCCATGAAATCTACAATCATTGACAGGGCTTTTAATAATAATCACAGAAACAGAAGATTGCCATTATTGAGTAAACAGGAGGCCTATGCATTTTGGGCTTCCTCGTACTGGAATTGTTCTTGTCTTTCAATAAATTTCATTGCATGGGACTAAAATTGTTTTGCTTGTCGTCAACCGAGCCTCTGAAATCACTGGCAAAGCTTCAATATAATAGGAGTTTTTTGAGAGAAAAAATATTTTATTTTTTATTTTAGTTTAACTGTTTTAGTAGTTTTAAATTATTTCTATATGTTGATGTCAAAAATAATTTTTTTAAAATAAAATAAATATCATTTTAATGTATTTATGAGCGAAGAAACATTTTAAAAAATAACTACAATCATACTTTCAAACAGACACATAGAAAAATGGGCGTTGATGAGCACGCACGCAAGTAATTGAAGCATCATGAATATTTCACTTTCATACTCGGGTGTTTTTCAAAAATATTTTTGAAAAAAATTGAAATTATTTTAGTTTTATTGTTTCAAAAATAACATAGCTACAATCTCAAACAATCACTTATTTTTATAAAAAGTAAGCATGGTGTCAACTTGAATGGCTTATGAAATGAGATTATTGATGGGCAAGTCAATCACTCGTAAAAATGTTGAGTAATGAATTAGATCTAATTAAGATGTTTTGATAAAATTTTATGTTTAGAGTTTTTAAGTGTTAATAATTAAATTTTAAATAAAATTAATCCTAGGAAATAAATCAAAGTCAACCCCTTTGATATATGATTTTTTTTTAAAAAAAACTAGTGCTAAAACTAATTTTTCAAAAATACTCATTTATCTATCTTGTCTTTTAGAAACTAACTAGCCGATTTGCCAGCTCCGCTAGGCTTTTTTATCTATGTAGAAAATTGATTGAATATTGCTATTGCTAAAAATCGTAGATAATGTAGGTAATTTTTTTTTAATGAGTTGTTTTTTTTTCCCAGTAATATTAGATCTGACACATTATAAATAAAAATATTGTAATTTTTTTTCCAGAAATAAACTTATATTTTTTGCGTGCTATAATTAGTTATTTCAATGTTTAATTACTAAAATTGCAACAGATAAAAATATGTTAGAAATGAGTTTTTTGCATGGTATAATTAGTATGCTTGCCCGCGCATTGCGCTAGGGTTTTTTTCATGCAGAAAACTAATTGATTTTTTACATGTTGTAATTAGTTGTTTAAAAATATTTAATTAGTAACATTATAATAGATAAAATATGTAGGACATAATTTTTTTCCCAGCCTAAAAGGAATAGTGTAATCGAAATGGGAAGTGGTTTGTATATTTTTTAATTGGAGATAACTTAGGTTCATTTATAAAAAAAAAATATTTTAGTTGTATGTTTTTTCCCAGTAATATTAGATTTTACACATTATAAATAAAACGGAGAGTATTGTAGATAATCGAGGTAAATTTGTCAAAAGAAAAAAATTTGAGTTGATAATGTAGGTCAATGTGTGTACCTTTTGTTTTTTTGAGTTGTATTTTTTTCTCCAGTAATATCAGATTTGAAATATTAAAAATGGGATAATTGAAAAAAAATATATTAAAAAATAAACTTAAAGAAAAGAGTATAAAATTTAAATTCAAAGCAAATTTTTTTTTATAAGATTTATTAATCATATTATTATATTAAATGTATTTAAGCATATTGATATAAAAAATTTTGTTTTAAAATCCAAGGTCAATTTTTTTCTCTCTCGCTATATATATTTTTAGACGATAATATTTAATAAATATTAAAGCATCTAATTAGTCTTACATACTTTATAGAGTAATAAAAATTGGAAGAGGTCCGTATATGTTTAAATTACAGATAACGTAGGTAAATTTGTAATTTTATTCTTTGTTTGAGTTGAATTTTATTCCCAGTAATATTAGATCTCACACATTACAAATCAAAATATTGTAATTTGTTTTTAAAAATAAACTGAGTTTTTTTGCATGCTAAAAAGAACAGTGTAATCGAGACGGGAAGTGGTTCGTATATTTTTGAATTGCAGATAATGGAGGTAAATTTGTTTGCTTTTTGTTTTTTTGAGTTGTATATTGTTCTCAGTAATATTAGATCTGCAATATTAACAATCAAAATACTGTAAATTTTTTTCCAAAAATAAACTTGAACAAAAGAGCAAAAAATTAAAATTTGGAGGAATTTTTATTTTATTTTATAAGGTTTATTCATCATATTATTATACTAAATGTATTTAAGAATACTGATATAAATTGTTTATTTTATAAGATTTATTCATCATATTATTATACTAAATGTATTTAAGAATACTGATATAAATTGTTTTCCTTCAAAAAATCCGCGGTCTTTTTTTTTCTCTCTGTATATATTTTTAGACGATAATATTAAATAAATATTCAAACATATAAGCAGTTTAACATACTTTAATTTGACATAAATATACAAATATATAATTAATTTTACACACTTTAAATATTTATTTATTTATTATTAGGCGATAATATTCAACAAATATTCAAACAGTTAAATTATTATTATTAAATTTTTTAATTATTATTATTATTATTATCATTGTTAGCATTTAAAAAATATTTGTGATTTAAAAAAAATATTATTATTATTATTATTATTATTATCATCATCATCATTTTTTTTATTTTTTTTTTGGATAAGCCGAAGCTAACCACGGGTATCCAGGTCACTGGGCCTGACTAATCCCGGGGGTGCACAAGGCCTCGGCAAGTATGTTTCCCACAAGTGCACCACGGTTAAGTCAAGGGCTTCGCCCAAGTCCGATGGCCCCAAGAAATTGTTTGCACCTGAGCGGATTCGAACCTGAGACCTCATGGGGAGCACACCCACGAGCCCCAGGCCTCCACCGCCAGGCCAACCCCCTGGGGTTATCATCATCATCATTGTTAGCATTTAAAAAATATTTATGATTCTAAAAAAAAATTAATTTTCAAATGATTACTACCAGGAATAAAATTTGAAGACTAAATAAAAAGAAACCCCAACAAAAGAAAAGATAAAAGAAATATCCAAAACCAAATTAAAGAAAAATATATACATGAACTTGTACAATAATAGGGAATAATGCATCAATATATAAATAATAATAAAGGAAATCAATTTCAAAAGAACAATTAAAAACATAAGGCCCAAAATAACAATAAAAGATATAATTAATTTACAGTGAAGGATTAATTTGACAACAATTCATACTTTTGTACCAAAAATATTCAAAGATTTAAAAGGAAAAAAATTTAAAAGAAGAGGGACTGAAATTAAAGTGCAATATATAATGAATTTGAAATGAAGGACAAAATTGAAAACAATATAACCTGCTACACTAAAAAAATTCAGGGATCTAATAGAAAACCGAAAAATTCAAAGAAGAAGGACTGACATGCAAATTGCATATATATCAATTTGAATGAAATGATGAAATTGAAAGAATTCAAAACTTGGATTACAGAAATCAAACAAAAGCCAAGGGACTGAAATGCATGCACAATAACTCGGGGGACCGAAATTGATTCCGGCGCTGAGGAGAGAGAAAAGAGGACATAACCGTTCAACCGACTATATGAGCCTCCAAGTCGATCTTTTAAGAGCACGCGCCACTCCATGAGATTCAGGGAAGGGTTGTGAATCGTTTTCACCAGCGGCGGAAAAATTTTCACCGTCTTATGAAGCAGCACACGCCGCCTGAATCGATCGAGGTCACGAAACGCGCCGACGCGCCCGTACGGCTTCCTGACAGCGCTGACGCAAGACATCAGTAACGTCTTAGTAAATTACTAAAACACCCCTGACGCTAATTCATGGATTTTGTCGTATAGGGGGCTATGAACGTCATAACACATTTTAAAAAATATTAAAAAAAAAGTTCCGGCGGACCGGTCCGTACGCGTGCAATTACAACCGTAGCCCTTAGCCGAAAACGTGTTTTTGTCTTATTAGCGGGGGTCCGAGCGTCATTACACTGTTCAATTCAGGAAAAAAAATATAGGGTGGACGAATTCGCGCGACGCACGGAGGATAAAAGACCAGTCCACAGTGCCACTGAGTCTGCATCTACAGTCCAACGGCCGAGCTCTTTTAGATATATGTAATTTTTAAAAATAAGATAATGATAATAATAATATGAAAAATAAAATGAAATAAAATAATTTTTATCTTATTTAAATATGTAAATTCATTGACCAGTCAACTATTTTTAATTATTATTATTAACATTGGCTTTTGAGTCTTCGAGGCAATTTGACGATTGCCTCACTTGACCGCAGGGATGTTTTTCTTCGGCAAGTCAATGGATTTTTTTTTGTCAAAAGAAAAATTCTTCACAGAAAAAAAACACGTTTACAAGTGCGGTTAGGTCTAAAAAACTTCAATTCATTATCCAGTTAAAAAATTCTCATGTCTTTGTCTGGTTTGAATAAAAATTTGGATGAAACTTTATTTTCATTGATTTGATCCTTTCAAATTCTTGAAAATTAGAGGTAATATTCTTCTCTAATCAAATCATTCATGATCGTTTGTCACTTTTAAGCTTAATTGTCTTGTATTTAGCTATGAAGAATGAGTCAATGAGATGAAGTGTTTTGTTTTGTGATTTTATGACTTTTTATATGAAAATGAAATGAACATCGTGTTAAGTAAAAAAAAACTATGTGTGATATAAATTGGTAAGAGAAACAATAAAATTAATTATCATTTAAGTCAATTATTCAAATTGTTTGATAATTATTCAACCATTAAAACACCGATAAAATAAAATTTAGTAGTATTCAGATGTTTGATTAGTCATGTCAACATGACTTTGATTAATTATTAAGAGATGTGACGTGATGACAGAAAACTTGTGATTGACACAATAAATCTCGAATTTGAGTCACATGTGCATTTCTTGTAAGAATATAGAATAATCAGGGTTTTACCCGCTTATCTGAATCCACAAATTATATTTTTCAAAGATAGAATTTCCTTGTGTAAAAAAAAAATTGAATTAGATTAGTTATTTTAACTATAGTAAATTATTACTTTTTTTTTTATATAAAAAAAAAGGCATTATAAATATAACTAAAAGAGATCAGGAAAACATTGTGCATTGTGAGTGAGAACACTGTGGATTTCAATATTGCTTCTTTTTTTTGAACAGTGTTTTAATGATTTTAACCCTGATAATAAGACAAAAAATGGTTATGGCTGAGGGTCACGGATGTAATTGCGCGCGTCCGGACCGGCCCGGTTCGCCGCAACCTCTTTTTTTTAATATTTTTTAAAATGGCTAAATACGGTTATAGCCCCTAATAAGACAAAATTAGTGACTTAAGCACAGGGGTGTACCTGTAATTGACCATTATTAGTTTTTTTCTTTTCGAAATACTGTCGGCGCGTGCGGGACACGCGACCGACAGTATTCCGCCTTACACCCATTTCAGGTGGCGCGTGACGAATGTTAGGGTGGCTGGAAATGGGCTACCGACGTCTATTTCGGTGCGCCTCCTCATGGTCTTCCTCCCGGGGCGGCGCGTTTTATCCCAATGTGGCTGTGGACGCGGCGGTGGCCAGTTAAAGCCGATTTCACCTCTTCTCTTTCTCCTGCAAGTAAAAGTGCAGAAGAGGCCCCTGTTTTTTGTGTCTTTTAACTTTGGTCCCTTGACTTTTAATTTTGTCTATGGTACTGATTTCTGTTATATAAGTTTTGATTTAGTTCGATTGGATCCTTCGATTGCAATTAATTTAATATTAATGTTTCACTTCGGTCCTCATTCTTTTAATTTCCGGATTGGGTTGAAAAAGCTTAATATATTCGGTACATAAGTTTCAATGTTTTCATCTTTGTCCTTTAATTGAAAATGTTAATAAATATGATTTTCATTTCAGCCCTTAAACTTTTAATTTTTAATTTTAATCCCTTTATAGTTTTCATTTCAGCCCTTATACTTTTATTTTTTAATATTTCTAGAATAATCCCTATTTTTGTCCATGTATATATAAGTATGTTTAACACAGTAATAATAATAATAGTAATAATAATAATAATAATAATAATAATAATAATAATAATAATTTAATTGTTTTTCTTACTTACTCTTTTGTTAATGTTTTTTTGTGTTTTTTTCTTCGGATGATTTGATAATTTTTATTGTTTTGACAGTAATAGCAATGATAATTTTTATTTTTATTTTATTTTATTGTTTTATCTTTTGTTAAAGTTTCTAGCATGTTTTTTAGTCTTTCATTTATTTTTGTTTGTTTCATTATTAACATAATAATAATAATAATAATAATAATAATAATAATAATAATAATAATAATAATAATAATAATAATAATTTAATTGTTTCTCTTACTTACTCTTTTGTTAAAGTTTTTGAGTGTTTTTTTTCCAGGATAATTTGATAATTTTTATTGTTTTAGTAGTAAGAGCAATGATAAATTTAGATTTTAAGACTTTGATTTTGCTATTGTTATAATAGAGTGTGTTGAACTATTTTATTATATTAAATTTCATATATATAAATATTATATTTTAATTTTGATCCAGCAAATCCTATAAAAATTGTTTGCTCAGCCCGCAACGTAGAACATATATTTTTTTAAATTTTCAAATTAAATGATTTTTTTCAGCTAATAATTTTTATTTTTGTTTTATCATCTATTATATTTTTTTATTTGCTCTGTCTTTTAGTTTTTTATTGGTTTTTTTTTTATATATTTTCAAGTTAGATTAATTTTTTTGCCTAATAATTTTGATTTTATTTTTTTGTCTCATCATTTGTTAAAGTTATTACAATTTTTTTTGTCTTTCATTTATTTCTGGTTTTTTATTCTTTATTAACACAATAATAATAATAATAATAATAATAATAATAATAATAATAATAATGATAATAATGATAATAATAATAATAATAATAATAATAATAATAATAATAAATTTAATTATTTTTCTTACTTACTGTTTTGTGAATGTTTTTGAATGTTTTTTCTCTCAGGATAATTTGATAAATTTAATTGTTTTGACAGTAATGACAATGATAATTTTTTATGTTAAAACTTTGATTTTGCTATTTTTATGATAGGACGTGGTAATCTGTTTTATTATATATTATATTTCGTATATATAGATATTATATTTTAATTTTAGACCAACAAATCCTATTAATTTCTTTAATCCCAGCAATCATAATTTTTTTTTGCTCAGCCCGCAACATAGTGCGGTCAATTTTTTTTAATTTTCAAGTGAAATAATTTTTTTTCAGGTAATAATTTTTATTTTTGTTTTATCATTTTTTTATTTTTTTATTTGTTCTTTTGTTAATGTTTTTAGACTTATTTTAGTCTTTGATCTAATTTTGTTTTTTTGGTTATTACAGAATAATAATATTAATATTAAGAATAATAATAATAATTTAAGTTTTTGTGCTTACTTGCTTTTTTTTCTTTCTCTCGAGGTATTTTGATAATTGTTATTGTTTTGACAGTAAGAGTGATGATAATTTTAGAAGTTAACACTTCGATGTTACTGTTGTTATAATAGAGTTTTTGATTTGTTTCATTATATCAAACTTTACATGTAAAAATATTATATTTTAATCTAAACATTTGTAAAAATTATTTGATCCGCCCGCAACGAAGTGCGGGCCATTAAACTAGTGATTTTCTAAAATTAGAAACGAAACCGTGCATTACTTTATTAGGAAATGTGGGGATGTTGCAATTTAAAAAGAGGTTCCACTATGGCCGCAGGGCAGTGAATTCAGAGTTCAGATATCAGAGAGGTAGGTGCAGGACAACTTGAAACCTTTATTTAACAATTTATTGAGTCCAAGTAACTATAAATTCGTGCGTTCTTGTCTTCGTCCGCTTGTGCTATTTTTCTTGGTTAACGATTAAAGCAGTCAATGTTGGTGCTACATTTGCATTCTTAGTACTTAAAAAACGTTGTTGGCGATGTATTTTCACGTTGTCTGAAACCTAATCACCTCAATAATTAAAACCCATCAACCACAATTAATCGAAGGTAATAATAGTAAATCATACCGTATCCCTCTGTTTTTGTTTTAACCTGTTCTCTCACACCACATGTTTGTAGAAATGTCGCAATGGAACTCAGGGAAAACACAATCAAATATCTGTATTTTTGCTAATTTTTCTTGCCTTGATTTCAGTTCGATTATGTACAAGATTAGGAAAAAAACTGTGTTTTTAATTTGTTTTTTTTTGTGTAAATGTAATAATAGATGAAATATGTGAGACCATTGAGCTTGTTCCATGACTTGTTGAAGACAAGCGCAATCAATCAAGGGAGGTTGCTTGGATTGGATGTTGGTGACAAGTATGTTGGTTTAGCTGTCTCTGACCCACTTAATAAAATCGCTTCCCCTTTAAGGTATTTATTAAGAATTACTGTTGTATTTCATTTTCCTTACAATGTCAGCTTCTTTCTTCTATTCGGTCATTCTGTTTTTCAAGTTTGTGTTTTTGGGCTCTTGTTAATTAAGGGTGCTCGTGCTGTTGTGTTTTACTTTCTTTGTTTGTTTACACTGCAGTGTTTTGTTAAGGAAGAAAAGTAATATTGAATTGATGGCTACTGATTTCCAAAGTTTGGTGAGTGTTTCTTTTCTTTTATATTGTCCAAAGCTTGTTCCTTTGTATTTCCCTTGTTTATAGTTTTGAGAGCGTGTCCTGTTGCATTATGGTTTTGTTGTTATATACCCATTTGCGAACTATGCTATAGCTGGCATAACAGCAAAGCATTCTCAATCGCTAGTAGCTCAAGACTCAGAAGTCAGAACGCTGTAAAAACAAATTAGGTTTTCTGAGGCATGTTGATCCTGGGTACGATTTATAGCTGTTATTCCTTTTCTGCTCATGTTTATGTGCAGATTTCTGAACTTTCCTTGGGGGGTTTCATTGTTGGCTACCCTTTTGACAGGCAACGAAGTGCTCCTGATGTATGTTTCAATCCTGTTGGTTATCTATTTGATCTTTTCTCTTTTACTTATTGCTGATGTTTTGTTTTTCCTCTTTTACTAGGCTGTGCGGGTGAAGCTTTTTGTTGATGACCTATGCAGAACAGGGAAACTTGAAGGTTTAAAATTCACATATTGGGATGAGTGTTTTACATCAAAGGTGCTTGCTTATTGTTAATTGTCAAATGCTCACTTCATTGTTGAATTTTTTTATATGGCAATAGGTTAGAGGAGCAGATGCTAGGTCGCTCACAGTTTATGTTGCTTACAGAATGTGGAATTGCTAGTAAAGCCTTTGAATTTGCATCCAGTTCATGCTAAATCTATAATGGACAAGTTTGCTGCGGTTGGGATTCTTCAGGTATCTTATTGTAAATCATCCCTTTCAATTTTCAACCATTTTTGAACTCGGTATAGAAGAATGCTCTTTCAGTACTGCGAGCCGTGTCTTTTAACTTGTTTATTTGTGGCAGGGTTACCTGGATTATGTGAACAAGAAGATGAAGTTAGAGTCTGCAGAATAGGGTATTTCAAGTCAATGTAAGTGAATTCTTTTATCCAAGGCAAAAGAGCTAGATTTTATGATATTACTCCTTGTTCTCAATTCCAGAGTTCCATAAATAGTGCAGCGTCTCGTTCTCAAGCCAATGCTTGCTCAGTTTGCCTGCCAAGCCCAGGAATCATCTAGTATGAGAGTAGGTTCTTGGTAATGATTGACACAGACTTGAAAGAAGGAATCTTTATAGCCAAACAGTTTCTTGTCTTTAGCATGTGATGTATATTCTTCGTGATTTTTGATTGAGAATGATGGTTATCCTTTTCTTTGGTAATCTACATTACTTGAAGAGTTAAAACTTGCAGACTGCCTCTCAGGTGTGCTGATATCGTCATTTTTCCTGGTGTCTTTATTTCTTGCAGATGATTAATTAGGTGGGATAGAAGGCGGTGAACTTGTGCGTACCTGTTTCTGTGGAGGAGTGAAGACCGAAAGGATGGTTCTTCGGTTTTCTTTTTACCCCCTTTTGTGCTCTTAATGTACGGAACTTTGGATGATCTACCTTGCTTACCTAGCCATACTTGACTAAGGCCACGAGGTTCTTCCTCATCTGGTTTCCTGGTTCTTTTCATATCTTGGACTTAATTTTTATTCAAAATTGAAGTCAATAGATTTTATACTTGGTTTCTGTTTGATGTGCATAACTGCATATAGCATATAGAAGCCAGTAGCCCTTTTCTTTTCTTCCATCTCTCCTTTTCTTTTAAAAAGTTTAATGGGTTTTTAACCGCAGGAAAATAACCAATGTGAAAAATAGAGTACACACAGAGCAGGCTAAAATATAGAGGAGAGCAGGTGAATGCTCTCTAGTTTCAGAAATGGCCCAAAGGACTGTTTCTTTTAGGGCAGACAATATTTTTTACCATTTACAAGACAGGGCAGTTTCTCGGTGGAGCCAAGTATAGCACTAGTAAAAGATTATGCTCTCTACTCTCTAGTACAAGACAGGGCAGTTTCTTGTTTAACAGGATACTAGACACACACACATATAATAGAATATATATATATATATATATATATATATATATATATATATATATTGAAAATGATGCAACTATATTAAAAATATCTCAATGAGAGTAAAATTATGTATAAAATTAATAATTATATTATTGAATAATTTTTTAAAAAAATTATATTTATATTATTCAAAAAACTATTTTAAAAATTTAGTTCTTCAAAATAGTTCTTACGATTGAACTTGCGTAGACTTGGCTTTTCATAAAAAAAAATAGGAAACATCAATAAAGTAGGTTCGTAGGATGTTTCTTGTTTATCCCAGAAAGCATGCTTACCAAGACTCGGTTGAGGTTTAAAGATTCCTTTAATCTAATTGAATGTTTATTTTTGTGTTTTAAAAATGTTTTTGCACAAAATTATTATTTTTTTATTTGCTTCAAATTTTTTCTTAGTTTTTTTAGATTATTTGGATGTGTGAAGATTAAAGATAATTTTGAAAAAATAAATAAATATTATTTTAAAATAAATAATATTTTAAAAAACAACTATTAATATTTTTTTTAATAGACAAACAACGGAAACCTAAATCACCATGTGTCCGTACTCAAGGATCAGGCCATTTTAACTTTAAAACAAGCCCAGGTAACATGTTGAAGGCTACGACGACGAGCGAAGACAATTTAACAAGGAAACGTCATTTTCCTAGTACCTGGAAAACCTTCCCATGCTAACATCAACTCCCCTCCTTTTCTTCACTTAATTTTTTAATATTATTTCCTTGCCTTTAAGAAACTTTGTTTGGTTTGGTTCTCCTAACAAAGGTCTCCTCAAAAGATCCCTTCTCAGTTTTACATCGAAGTAGTAGATAGTGTGACCAGAACCAGCAAAAGTCTCATCTCTTCTCGCACCAAAAGCTGTACGAGGAGAGAGAGAGGGATCACTGTGTAAGGTTTGGTACTTTGGTAGGCCACCACACAATGCACTTTTGTCAAAATACTATCCTACACACACTGACCTGACTGTAAAGAAACCAAAGGCAAAGGGCAGGTCTTTAATTCAAAAACTCACATAATTTTCAATTTAATTTTCTTCTCATTTCCGTCTCCCCCCCCCTCGTCTCTGTACCAGCACCTGCATTTCCTCTTGCTTATTTGCAAATCTAGGGTTTTCTTTTCTTTTGTTATGGCATGGTTCAATACTATTGAGTTGTTTAACCTTTTTGGCTTGTGTAACCTTCAAAGTTGCTCCTAATTCTGCTCTTATCATTTGTTCACAAAACAAGTTGTTTTTTGGGTCTGAGACGGAAATTTCTTGCTTGTTGAGCATCGTCTTCTTGCTAGGTTTAGTGGGCTTGGTCAATTTTAGCTAGATTTTCTTTATTCTCTCCAGTGGTTTTCTAGATTTTCTTGCAAGTCATCTTAGAAACCTTTGAGAATTCCTTTGTATCTATTTTTTTTTGAGGTTTTAGGACTAAAAGGGTTTTCCTTTCCTTTCATATTTTCACCTCTTAACTTGAAAATTTGAGATTTTTTTGTTGTCTAACATTTGCACTCTTTATAAGAAAAACCCTTGTAAAACCCTTCTCTTGAAACCCTTGTTCCTGTAGTTTAGTTGCTATTTTTCACAACGTTGGGTTAAATTCAAAAGGGTGTAAAACACACACTTTCTTTAGCTACTAAACAAAGAAGGAAAGAAGAATAAGTTATATCCCCCCCCGCCCCCCCTCTGATCTTGTACTGCTGTGATCTTGCTCTATTTTGCTCAGTAAATGCATGGATGGAAGAGAAGCCATGTCATTTTCTAGTGGGTCATCTCCATACCATATTCATAGAGGAAGTGGGTTTCTTGGGCCCGGGTATGGATCACAACATGGGGTATCGCATGCCCCACCTGCTTTCAGATCCTTGTCAAATCCTCACCTTGCAGCTCAATCAAATGCCCAGTCTGGCTCAACTGTGCCAGCATTTTCAATAGAGCCACCAAATGTCAATTTCGGTCAAGACATTAACGTGGCTGCAACCTCTGAGGTGCAAGTTGGTGAACCAGTGAAGAAGAAGCGAGGGAGGCCCCGTAAATACGGCCTGGATGGGAAGGTTTCTCTTGGATTTTCTCCCTTGCCAAATAATCCTAAGCCATCTTCAGGGGAGGATTCTTCCACCCCAAAAAGAAATAGAGGGCGGCCGCCTGGGAGTGGAAGGAAGCAGCAATTGGCGACTCTTGGCAAGCATTTGAATTAGATTATTTTGTAGTTATATGCTGTTGTACGCTATTAGTATGTTATCGTATTGGCATTTAATGTGGTTTGATAATCAGTTAGAATGCAGGGAGTTCACACTTGCTTAATATTAGGAAGTAATGAAGTGTGGTCAATAGTGATCTTGTCATTCCATTTTCATCGAAGTTTTTGATTTGCAATGTTCTGCTTTTGTCATCATAATTTTTCTTGGACATACATGCTAAGCTTTTATCCATTTAATTGCCTTGCTTTATTCTTTCAAAGCTGTTGCCATCTGTCAATTAAATCTTTTGAATGCTTATTGTCCTCAAGCATTTTTAATTTGTCTTTGATGTCAAATTTGATTTTGATATTTGTGTTGTCTTTAATATATCTAAGGTTTGTTGGTTTCTTCCAATTTCTAAAATGTTTATAATTGATATTGCAAGGTGAATGGATGAACAGTTCTGCTGGAGTAGCTTTTTCTCCGCACGTGATCAGCATTGGAGTTGGAGAGGTATGCTATATCCTTTGTAATGTCAATTTTTCATGGACATTTGACATGTGATCAAGTTGTGAGCTCTGCTAATTTATATCAAGATTCAGTTAGCTTGAAAGGTTTTCCTCCATGAAACACATTTTACTGGCCACATTTATGATCTCTTAAATATGAAAGATTTAGCTTGTCTTAATTTAAATGGAATTGAATGCATGATTTTTCTTGCATTTTGGAGGGAGAAGTACCAGTATTAGGATAGCTGTCCTTACAAGTGAACTTGTAAGGTTTTCTTCCATGAAACACGTTATGCTGGCCGCTTTTGGACTTTTTAAAATATGAAAGAATCTAGTCATAACATCACTGCAATTGAATGCATGAGGTTTTCTAGCACTTGTGGACATGCAGAAATAAGAATATCAGGATACTTGCCCTGACATTGAAGCTTTCTTAATGTTTTTGTAAGTTTGTGTTTTGTCCAGTGTGTGAATGGTTTAGCTATACGAAATATTTAAACAGTTTGTTGAAAACAAAAATTGCATATCAATGGAGAAACTTGATGTGTACGCATCCTCATGCACAATTTCTCAATTTCATGTTGAATTGAAACCTGTTACATTGTTCCTTGTAGGATATTGTTTCAAAACTATTGTCATTTTCCCAACAGAGGCCAAGGGCTATTTGCATCTTGTCTGGCACCGGTACAGTTTCCTCAGTAACACTCCGTCAGCCAGCATCTTCTGAGTCCTCTATCACATATGAGGTTAAGGCGGTCACATATTTTTGGATATTTTTCTAGATTTAACTGTTTCCTTTGAGTAACTTAGCTTCCTTAGCTTAATTTAGATGAAAATGCTGATCTGAAAATTGGATGTGAATGTCAGTATACCAAACTTGTATTTCTCTTTTTCCGCCATAAGTTTTATAAGAATCTAACAAGTTTTCTGACTTGTTTCATAGTATAGTTGCTCTTTTCTCATCATCTAATATGTCAATGTACTGACATAATGAATTCCTTACTTATTATTGAGTTTGAGCATGTCTAGCTTCCTGATACTTTCTTATTTGCCTTCTTGTTATTTGTTATAACACTGAAGGTATAAGAGCTTGTGCAAACAATGTAACAGCTGTTAACTTGTGGATTTTTGGATCCACTAGTGAAGTAAGAACCAATAATTGAATAACGGAATTCTAGTTGGGAGTTGAAAGCTGAAGCTTAGTAGCTGAAGGTTATGATCTATTCAAATTTTGACAAAAGCCAATGGTTGGAGTTTCCTTGAAGGTCTGGAATTTGAATATGGAACATAAATGGACATATGTTATATCTAGTAGGTTAGGTTTTAAGCAGGGTTAAGTGTCTAGTGTTGGTCATAGACTCATACTTCCACGACTTGCCTGGGATTACATGGATAGCAAATGGTGTATGGGCAAGGATTCTAAATTTGTTTTGAGGAACTAATTCATTGGTTTCAAATTATTGAAATATCAATTAATCTGCCACCAAAGTGCAGATAACAAAACCAATTTTGATTATCATTTGTCTTAAACTCTGGGCATAATCATATATCGGCGTTGACAAAGACAAGAGTGCATACCTGGCATGAACATTCTGGACCAGTGATTAACTGTTACTTTGAACTTTAGGTGCAAGGTTCCAAAATCCAGATGAAAGAGCAAGCACTTGTCACTTTCTGGTGATGCATCCAGTGATAGGATGGTCATTCTTGGCTTCAATGTTATTTATTTTGTGGTAGCTCTTGCATGTTTAGCCACATTAACTTAACTTGTTCAGCAAGTTCCAGGGGTAGCAATCACTTCTTTACTTTCTTTGAAAAATAAGGATGTGCTTTTTGATGTCCATGTCATAGTGGATTAAAGAGGCACCAGAGTATTGGCAGATTTAGTGCCTGTTTGGGACGGCGGTACAACCGCCGTTTCCTCAAATTTGGGTTTTTTTTTTTTTTTTTTTTTCATTTTAAATGAATTTTTTTTGGTGTTTTTAAATCATTTTGATGTGCTGATGTTAAAAATAATTTTTTTCTTAAAAAAAAAATATCATTTTGATGTATTTCTAAATGGAAAGTACTTTCAAAAGCTACCGCAACCGCCCTCCCAAACAGGCCCTATAATGTAAAATAAGAGCTTTTGAAGGCGGTCATTTGAAGTATTGCTATATGTTTGGCCACACTGAATTGTTTAGTGAGTTAGAGTGCTGAAAACACCTTTTGTAGTGGATTGAAGCCGGTGGGGAGTATTGTGGTTTAATAGGGAAAAAAGTTGCAACTCAAGATGGATCAATCTGAAAATGCATTTGGTCAAGTAATTTTTCTTGATCTATCATAGTGATGAAAAATGAGCTCCATTGCGGGCAAGTTGCATGATCGTGAACCTAACAAAATGTGTATTGTTGGATTTGGATTGGTCATTTTTGCCTTTTGCTTTTGCTTAGTTACTTTTTAATTGTTTTAACCATGTTTTTAGCAGCAAGAAGGAACTCATATAGAATATTTAACTTTTGTAGGGCCATTTTGAGATATTATGTTTGTCAGGCTCTTACTTGGTTGCTGAAGATGGCGGGCCTCACAATAGAACTGGTGGTATAAGTGCTTCGCTTTCTAGTCCTGATGGACATGTCATTGGTGGTGCACTTGCATTGCTTATTGCTGCTAGCCCAGTTCAGGTAATATTCTGATGCCTTGACTTGTGTTTTACCTTACATTGGTCATTCTGTGATGATGCTAACTTTCTTAGAATCTTTAATATTTACTGATAGTCCATATCCTCTTTATGATGAGTGCCATGTGCTAAAAATTGTAAAATTTCCTCAAATGTTCAAATCTGTTTTAATAGCAATTCAGATCTTCAGTTTATGGAAAGCAGCCAGAATCATGAACATCACACTCAATATATGCTATAGAATGGCATGCAAAATTCATGGTTCGTCTTTTGCATATATGTGAAGTGTGCATCATTCTTTGGGATGTGCAATACTTGATTCACAATGGATGGTTGTCCTTGTGGGTGGTCACAGTGCATATAGAGAGTGCTTACTTTATGATATACAATAGCAATTGTGTATTGGATTATTTTATTTGATGCTTAACTTGGTAAAAACAGAATGGTTTCAGCAACTAGAATTTGGCATTGAGCTTCTTGCTGTTGGATTATTCTTTTGATTGCCAGTAAATATATATCCCTTTTGGTATTGTGTAGTCCAGCCTATTAGTCTAGCGGTGGGGTCATAGTAAAATGATAAATGACTCTTTAATTGCTGCAGGTGGTGGTCTGTAGTTTTGTTTATGGTGTTTCTAAGGATAAACAAGCCAGCCATCCCCAAAACGAAAAAGATGCCACATGTTGGCCTGATGATAATTTAGATAACCTGAAATCAGTCACCCCTGTTAGCATGCCTCAAGGTTTCACTCCCTCTCCGATGAGCAGTTGGCCTGGACCACGACCAGTTGATATGAGAAACCCCCACACTGATATTGACTTGACACGAGGATGACTGTTTGCTGCAACACACATGGCCATTTTGTACATCTATGTATCCAATCCTGTGATAATTATGAACTCAATTCTCCCCACTAGAGGGCATTGTGTTTGTGCTAACGTAGTTTGTACAAGAAGTCATCTTTTAACCTTTTCAAGTGACACTGTAAACTTGTCAAGATTTCCAGGTAAACATTAATCTCCAGCAGAAAGAAATCGCAGTTTCAAGCAGATGAATGCTATTCTTTGAACCTTTGGTTGTTTCTAGTTTAACAGCCTTGACAGGAGTTTCTTGCAAGCATTACCCAGATTCTTTGTGAAGGAAACCTAGATGTTGCTTGAGCATGACACAATTTTTTATGGTACCATTGGATTTTGTTAATCACTGAGAAAACAACAGTTCAAGTGTAAAAATGATCTGACTTGTTCTGTTGGGTTTCCAGACATGGCCTCGGATGTCAGTGTTTTTTGAGGGAGATGAGCTAATAGAATGCTATTAAATACTGGGTTGTGATAGTGAACATGATTACCAACCACCCTGCCTAAATAAGCATTAATTACAAGGACAAGGAATGGGGATGGCCGGCCGGGTATCACCTGGTCTGATGGTTGATTTCCAGTTGTTTTTTTCTTGTGCTCTGCAATAATCTTTCCCCCCTGCAAGACAAAGTTGTTTTGTTTCGAACTGTTCACTTCTGGTTGGGAAGAACCCAGTTCATAAGCCTGTTCCGTTGGGACATGCAGGAAATGCACAATAGTAGTGCACCAAAGTGTGAAGCACTAAGAAAACTGTCATGGTACTTTTTGAGCTAAAGTCAATTTTACACTTTTAAAGATAAAAAAAAATGAACTAAAAGAGTGAACACTGTGAAGGGTATCCAACAGAAAACTCGGCATCAATGCTCATAACATAAAAATATTAACAGGATCTTGTTATTTCAGTAGTATCCAAATCCAAACAAACTCACAGCATCCAAAATCTAAAATGAAAGATCTCAAGCCAAGAAAGAACGTGTATACAGCATGATCTCACAACACCTATGTCTCATACTTTGTCATATTCTGCTAGACATATTTAACAGGTTTTAATAAAAATAGCACAGAGCAACTGGAATCCTTGTGCTTCCATTCTTCTATGATCTTGAATCCTTTATACCCATCAAATCATGAGATCTCCAGCAGTTGCTTTATGTCACGCTGCAATAACATCAAAAGGCTTGAGATTTCCCACAATATACCAACAGAAACCAGCATAACCGAGATAAACTAGAGATTCAAGCACGTTTCCTAAAATGATTTTATTCTGTTACCTCAAGACTAAGAGGTGAAGTTGTGGGGTAGTAACGATCAACAACTTGGCCATCCTTGTTGACAAGGAACTTAGCGAAGTTCCACTGAATATCATCACCAAAAATTCCCCATTTCCCCAACTTCAAGAACTTGTACAGTGGAGAAGCATTCTCACCATTCACATCAATCTAAAGGACAAACGTGGGAGAAAGATTAGAATACTATTTTTCACACATCACATTAAAATTAGAATTTCAATCTTTTAGATGCTAAATAAACAGCCAAACTCCTGCACACAGAACCAGACTTTGGTAAAATCTAAAGGTATAACAGTTGTTAATGCAACAAGATCGGAGCGGTTATATGAGCAAGCATACAATTGAAATGGATTAAAAGAACACCAGGAAACATGGCAACTGGCATATGTGCTTCCATTTGGCAACTAAGCAAACCTCTCTACAAAAACCTTCCCATAGATACTGTAAAAAATTAGCAGGGGAAGAGGAAGGCTATTTGTTTGAACTCTAAAAGCCACACAACTCATGGTCATTCTACTCTGTGAGAGAAGTAGATTTGGGTATTAAAATGGGAGGGGGGGAGGGGAGGCAAGTCTTCTAAAATTTGAACAAATGAATTAAGAAAGCAGTCCTATTTGAGTCAACTTCCATGCAGCTAGCATTTACCTTGTCAAAGATGGGAAATTCTGATTTGAAGCGAGTGCAGACAAAGTCTGTGATCTGATCATTAGTTCCTGGTTCCTCCTCACCAAACTGATTGCATGGAAATGCCAGTATTTCCAGTCCTGCACTAGGACATCAAGACCTCGATGTCATATAGAAAAGTATAAGTAAAACAAGAACTGAATTCAAGTAGCAGATACTGAACATGCCCAGAGATATGAAGGAGCAAAGGGCATATAATTCACATGCAAGAAAAAATGATGCTTTGAGAATACCATTCTCATGCATGCAAATGCTTTTGACATAATGTAAAGTCAGGGGCTTAAGAAATAAAATGCAAGCTTAAGTCGCTAACCTTGATCTTTGTACCTCTCATATAACCAGAGATATGAAGGAGCAAAGGGCATATAATTCACATGCAAGAAAAAATGATGCTTTGAGAATACCATTCTCATGCATGCAAATGCTTTTGACATAATGTAAAGTCAGGGGCTTAAGAAATAAAATGCAAGCTTAAGTCGCTAACCTTGATCTTTGTACCTCTCATATAACCAGAGATATGAAGGAGCAAAGGGCATATAATTCACATGCAAGAAAAAATGATGCTTTGAGAATACCATTCTCATGCATGCAAATGCTTTTGACATAATGTAAAGTCAGGGGCTTAAGAAATAAAATGCAAGCTTAAGTCGCTAACCTTGATCTTTGTACCTCTCATATAATTGATTAAATTCAGTGTAATTTGAGTTGGTCATCCCACTGTATAATCAACCAACATGAAGCAAAACCAAAAAATAAGGACCTTAATTGACCGCTAAATTATCTTAACAAGGGCTAAAGAATACCAAGAGTATAACCTCGAAATAACAAAATTCGAAGTTCAATCTTTCCATTGAAAAAATAATAAAAAGGAAGTAACATGGGAAGTTGGGAAACTACCATTTCGAAGCAACATTAACAATTAGCAACACTTTTCCCTTGAAAATGCTAAGATCCACATCATTTCCCGTAGCATCCTGCAATGAAACACAACAAAGCAAAGCAACCCATATCAGTACTTGGACTAAATTGTGGTTTAAGGAATAAAAATGTATCCTTTTTGTTTATAGTTGCAAACCTACATCGAAAGAATTTGCACTACAAGTAGCTAAACTCGAAGACATAATAAAAGCATTTAATTAATTGATTAAAAAGGTTCAAGATTAAAAAGGAACTTCAAAATTGGGCCAAGAAACTACTACTCACTAACCCTGATAGTGAAGTCATGGACTGATTCTGGGTTCTTTGAGGTTTGGGTTGCCATTGAAGAAGCTAAAGAGGCAGAGAGAATCAAGTGAAGAAGCAGTAAGAGAGTAAAACAGCTAAAGCGAGACTAAGAGAACTGAGATCGAATCATCGACAGCTGTTTAGAGTTTTGACTTATGCAGATTGTGTTCTCGCATCGCACGTGTCTGCCTGTCCATCATACTGTAAGCTTTGGGGATGCACATGTGACCGAACATATCCACACGTGGGATCCGATTAACAGTAATTTTTTGTGGGGGCATACTCCTGAGACAACCAAGACTCATCTGATTAAGTGGGAGACGGCGTGTAAACCAAAATGATGTGGTGGCTTGGGCATTAAAAAATCTGCTTGCATGAACCAAGCTTTGCTTGCTAAAACTGGTTGGCGTCTCTTACAACATGAACAAGGTTTATGGGCGCAGGTCTTTAAGGCCAAATATTTGAAGCATAGGGGAGTCCTGGATGCAAAGGCTTTGCATCATAAAGATTCCTCTAGTGTATGGCGGGGTGTGCTCTATGGATCTAAAGCTCTTGATCATGGTATTCGATGGAGAATTAGTTCTGGAGATGATGTCTTATTCTGGACTGATAATTGACTGAGCTGCGGTGTTCTTCGTCAATGGGCTACCATTGATCTTTCTGAGGAGCTATTACAAACTAAGGTTAGTGACTTTCTGGATAATGGGATACCACGTGCCTTCGAGCTTGCCTGCCTGATAATATTGTCAAGTTGATTACTGGTATTCATGCTGGGTTTAATGGGAGTGGGGTAGACAAACGTATTTGGCAATTCACATCCGATGGTTGCTTTTTTGTTAAAACTGCTTATAGTTCCTTGATGGAGGATAACAACCTCAAATGGAAGTGGCATTTTCTCTGTAAGCTGAAGATTCCCCCCAAGGTGAAAACCTTTCTTTGGGTTTTATGCCATAAGAAGACTCTCACAAATGCCCATCGATATAAGAGAGGTTTCACCTATATTGAAACTTGTCCAAAATGTCCCCACCTTGTGGAGTCCATTGAGCATTTGTTTAAGGATTGCCAAGTTATCCATTATATTTGGTGCAAGTTTGGTAGTAATGGGCCCAATATCTGTCACCCTCCCATGGAGTTTAATGACTGGTTATTTCTGCATCTTCAATCCAGTAAGATTATTACCCATGGCTTGCCCTGGTATCTAGTTTTTTCAATCGCTTTATGGTTCATATGGAAATGAAGATGTAAGGTGATTTTTGAGCAAGGTTTTGTTATGCCCTCTGAGCCTTTGCATCTGATCTTTGATTATACCTTGAATTGGTATAGGGCGCAAATTGAAAAAACAGGTTCTATAGAGCACACTGTGGTCTATCTCCATTGGAAGCCTCCCAAACTTGGTGCTTGCAAAGTTAATACAGATGGAAGTAGAATTAATGCCACTGGTCTTAGAGTGTGTTTGACATTGCTTTTGCTTTTGCGATTGAGGTTGAAAAAAAACAGTTTAAAAAAAAGCGCTTTTACTGCGGTTCAAAATAAGCTGTGAAGTGTTTGGTTAAAACTGTGATTGAGTTGGAGGTTGAAAAAAAAGCATTTTTAAGTGTTTGGTTACCAAGCTTTTCATATTGCTTTTAACTTGTGAAATTACTTTAAAGGACATAGACATATACACACACATTTATTTATATATATATATTTTTAACTTGTGCAAATAAATTTAAAAATAATCACAATTTATTGCAAGGAATAATTCAAGTAAAATGGACACTTCATTTTATTCTCCCATCAAACTATTTGCAATGCCATCACGAACAATATCCATACGTGAAGGCGTCCACAAATTCTGACTATTTTCACGCGCTACAATATCTGGTAAAAAATCATCTGGGATATAATTGAGATTACGATCATATTCAATAAAAACAGCATCATCTTGCGATCTCCTTCTAATATAGTTATGTAGTGCCATCGATGCAACAACAATCGCAACCTGTGTTTTGTATGGATAAGCTGGCATGCACTGTAAAATTCTCCACCTTTGCTTCCATACTCCAAATGTTCGTTCTATCACATTACGTAGTGATGAATGTGCACGATTAAATACTTCTTGTCGTCCACTTGGTTCTCCCCGACGTCGAAAATCTTGTAAATGATACCGCTCCCATCTATATGGACCTAAATATCCATACTCATTCGGATAACCGGCATCAACCAAATAGTATTTTCCTGAAAATAAAAACAAAATGCAACTTTTATATTAATTCAATAACAAAAGATGAATAGTAATTTATTGAAATTATCATCTCTGTAAGATATAATAAATGACAACCTTCAGGAGGTTTAGGAAATTTGATACTCCTACTGTCAATAGCCTCGAGAAAAATACGTGTATCGTGCGCACTACCTTCCCATCCTGCCCATACAAATGTGAATTGCATGTCAAAACTACAGGCCGCCATGATGTTTTGTGTTGGGACACCTTTTCTACCAATAAAAGGAATTTGATTTTCGGATGAAATGGTGGCACGAACATGTGTCCCATCAATTGCACCGATACAGTTCTACAGGTACAAAAAAATAGAATTAGTATAAAAATATTCAAACAAAATACACAATTTCAGTGCAAACTATATTTTATGTAAACATAAAAAATTACCTTGAAATGTGACATAAATCTGGGATCCATCGTAATTTCTATTGGTGTGTTGGTAAAGTCTGGATCAGTTGGTTTGATGATATCTATAGCAAACAAACATAATGCTTTAAGGACTTCTTTCATACATCTACTTACAGTTTCGTCTGAATGCTGAAATCTTTCTTGCACATGTCGATTTGATGCCCCAACTGCAAGAGTAAATAGAAGCATTCCTACCTTCTCGAGTACGCACATCCTCCGTGAAGGTTTTAAACCATAACATATTTCCAAATCATTACATAGACTCAACAAAGTGTCTCTGTCCATCCTAAATATGTTAACAGAGCGTTTCCAATGACCTCTTAAAATCTCATTCAACCAACGCATCCATGTATTGTATGAAACCATTCATGGTTCTTTATGGATATAATTAATATAATATAGGTTTAAAGCTCCAGCCGTGCATATAATTAGTTTTTGCTCATCAAATTGCCTCCGTATAAAATTTGCATCATCGTCATCGTCATCGTCGTCGCTACTGTCGTCGTCGTCAACAGCAGTTCCATCATCAACGTATGCGCTGCTGTTTCCTTCATCAACACCATAGTTAATGTGCTCAATAACACGATCCATAACATTGTCATAGTCACCTTCAAAATCCCCGTTAAATAGAGCATTAAAATGTGGATCATCCATATCTAGAAAACAAGTGCAAACCTGTCGACATTAAAAACTTTGAGTCAAGATATACATTTTGATATTTTTTTGTTGACAACTAGCATGGTTAAACAATATCATGTTCTGAATATTTGTAACAATATTTTTTAAAACTAGTCGAAACAAACATTCATAACAATGAGCACAATAATTTCAAAGTCGTAATAGAAAAACTTGCGCTCAACAAATTACTTGTTACGTTACAATCCAAAAAGAAGACAAATATGAAAACCAAATAGTCAAACAAAGTAAGAGCATTGCAGTTAAGAATTTTTTCAAGGCGCGATGTTTCGTTGAAGCCAACGGTATTTTTTTCCAATACCATTGATGCTAGCCCACATTTCTCTATTTCTTCGGACTTGTAGAAACTTCGTGGTGAGGTACAAAAAATTATCGTCATCTATCGAACCAGGTATTGATTGGAGCTCAGCCATAACTTCGGGAATACTATAGCCTGGCAAGTCTTTATTTGCAGAAGTGGAATCACTCCTACTAGACATGCTGTCGAGAAGCTGTTGCTGTATTGATACTAGTTGAGCACCAATTCCAGATGACTTTTTCTTTCTAGCTCTTGGCTCCGGGTGCTCTCTTTCTTTTTGTTTTCCACTGCTCTTTGTGTTGCTACTACTAGATATATGCTCCCCCCCAACGCCTCGAGAATTATTATTTTCAAAATTTATATCGACATTCTCCTCTGAGTCCCCGCTTCCTTCCTCCAAATCAGCACCTTCTAGACCGACATTTAATGTGTCCAAATCAACTTCAGTGCCAAGTAGTGTGCCCGACGATGGTGCCCATGCATGTTGTCCGGTAGCGGTGACTCCAGAGAACATTCTATCAAATTTAAACTTCAATGATGGCTCGATTCCGGACTGTCTAAATTTTTTCGCTCCTCTATTTTCCTACATAAAAAAAATAGTGTTCTTGTCATTATCTTCACAAAACATAATAACATTTTTGAAATAGTTAGTATGACGAGAATTCACCTGAATTCGTGATTTCCACCACTCATCGCTAGCCACAATTGTTCCTAATTCGTTACTCCAGCCCACACCAGTTTCACCAATCAATTTTGTCCACAACCTCCAGTCTTTTTTACAAACATCCCATTTGTTTTTCAGTTGTGGTTTCGTCAACGCTTGACCCGTTTGTTCTCTAAATGATGTTACAATATATTTCCATCCGCATCTATCAAAATGCGAATTCGGTCGCATACCCATATCAATTGCCTTAATGCATATATCACAAAATATATGCAACATTTCTTTACTCCAACTAGCTTTCTCAACAGTCTCAAAATCGTCCATAATATCTCGTAAAGCTTTGCAAACAAAAACAAATCAACATTACAAACCGGCACTACATACTATCAAGGAACGAATACTAAAAAATTGAAAAGGTGTTAGGTTATCAAAAATATTGAAGAATTAAAACCATTATTCATAATATAACAGTCATGATAATATTCTACGTTCCTCGTAATAATTTAACTATAAAAATATTATTTTATTTAAATTAAATCAAGATCTATCATTAAAAAAAAAGGTTATGCCTATTAACACCATAAAAAAATACGTTATTATAATAAAAATAAATAATTTTATAACATTAACCACATATGAAAATATAAAAGAATAATTTTAATTTTTTTTGTTGTCAAAAACATGGTAAAACTGTCTGAGAAAATGATATGGTCTGGATCGAAGCACAAATCAGGGATACCCTTCCCTTTATTCAAAGGAAGTACTAAAAGCATACCAAGAATTGCTGCATGCCTTGAAGAAGAAAAGGAAAGAGGTTGCATGCATAATAAAGAAACATTGGAATAGACAGGCGAGATTTACTAGAGAAATTATCAAGTATTTGACAAAGAAAAGGCTGTTTAATCTTGGGCAACCTGAGTCATGTTTGCAGTAAACTAAGCCCACATATTAAATAGAGCCATAAAATAGATACTCTAGAAACAAACATATACTCTGCTTGTCAGATCTTTTGTGAATGTACAAATCTCGAAGTAGACATATGACCTACTTAAGACATGATAAAAAAATATATTTTTTATATCAAATAATTTAAAATTCATTCTCTACTAACTGAAGCTAAAGATTTATATGGAACATCTTCTAACGAAAATATTCAAAGTCAATCTTCATTTGTTAACAACCACTTCATATAAAATTGCTGATGAATCAATACATGCATGATAATAATGTAGACTGGTAAATTCAAACAAGCAGTTGCAAGTATATGGGAAAATAAATTACAAAAGAAGAAAGGTAGACTAGCTTTTGGCTAGCACATCCATGTATAAAATGAACTATCCACATGAACCAACACTTAAATAACAATGCCAGGATTGAGAATAGAAAAGAGTTATAAGAACAAATCTAAGGAGTCAATAGCCACTCCAACGTTAAAAAAAAAACATGGAAATAGCCATGTTTGAATTCTGCAGCTTGATGCTTGAAATCAGAAGAAATCAGACTGGCCACAGCAAAATATATCTAAAGAATTTTAAAATCTAGGCTAAAACTTTTGCTTTTGGTGGATTTCCTTGTAATTTTCGTTCAAAATGGAAAATAACCCCATAAAAAAGTCAATATCCCCTTCATAAATACCCATATTTCAAGCTAAATTTACTTCACTAAACGTATATAGTGATCCCATCCTTGTATGTAACAAATAGAAAAATCTGAAGCAACAAAGCGGCTAAAGAGCACAATAACTCAACTCCAGAAAAAAATCCCTGCACCCACTCCTCCCAGGAAAATATCATGTTGTCCCAAATCACCTAGAAATACCTCAGATTTCAGCAGTAAATATTTTTGAAAATAAAACCACGAGATATCCCACTAACTAGTCTCCAGCATAAAACAATTTACACTATGTTCACCATAAGTCATATCCACTTGCAAAGAGGACCCATAAAACAGAGAGGAAACAGTTATTAGGTATTGATACCGCTCGCAAAATGCTTTCTAAAGTGTGAAGCACTAAGAAAACTGTCATGGTACTTTTTGAGCTAAAGTCAATTTTACACTTTTAAAGATCATAAAAATGAACTAAAAGAGTGAACACTGTGAAGGGTATCCAACAGAAAACTCGGCATCAATGCTCATAACATAAAAATATTAACAGGATCTTGTTATTTCAGTAGTATCCAAATCCAAACAAACTCACAGCATCCAAAATCTAAAATGAAAGATCTCAAGCCAAGAAAGAACGTGTATACAGCATGATCTCACAACACCTATGTCTCATACTTTGTCATATTCTGCTAGACATATTTAACAGGTTTTAATAAAAATAGCACAGAGCAACTGGAATCCTTGTGCTTCCATTCTTCTATGATCTTGAATCCTTTATACCCATCAAATCATGAGATCTCCAGCAGTTGCTTTATGTCACGCTGCAATAACATCAAAAGGCTTGAGATTTCCCACAATATACCAACAGAAACCAGCATAACCGAGATAAACTAGAGATTCAAGCACGTTTCCTAAAATGATTTTATTCTGTTACCTCAAGACTAAGAGGTGAAGTTGTGGGGTAGTAACGATCAACAACTTGGCCATCCTTGTTGACAAGGAACTTAGCGAAGTTCCACTGAATATCATCACCAAAAATTCCCCATTTCCCCAACTTCAAGAACTTGTACAGTGGAGAAGCATTCTCACCATTCACATCAATCTAAAGGACAAACGTGGGAGAAAGATTAGAATACTATTTTTCACACATCACATTAAAATTAGAATTTCAATCTTTTAGATGCTAAATAAACAGCCAAACTCCTGCACACAGAACCAGACTTTGGTAAAATCTAAAGGTATAACAGTTGTTAATGCAACAAGATCGGAGCGGTTATATGAGCAAGCATACAATTGAAATGGATTAAAAGAACACCAGGAAACATGGCAACTAGCATATGTGCTTCCATTTGGCAACTAAGCAAACCTCTCTACAAAAACCTTCCCATAGATACTGTAAAAAATTAGCAGGGGAAGAGGAAGGCTATTTGTTTGAACTCTAAAAGCCACACAACTCATGGTCATTCTACTCTGTGAGAGAAGTAGATTTGGGTATTAAAATGGGAGGGGGGGAGGGGAGGCAAGTCTTCTAAAATTTGAACAAATGAATTAAGAAAGCAGTCCTATTTGAGTCAACTTCCATGCAGCTAGCATTTACCTTGTCAAAGATGGGAAATTCTGATTTGAAGCGAGTGCAGACAAAGTCTGTGATCTGATCATTAGTTCCTGGTTCCTCCTCACCAAACTGATTGCATGGAAATGCCAGTATTTCCAGTCCTGCACTAGGACATCAAGACCTCGATGTCATATAGAAAAGTATAAGTAAAACAAGAACTGAATTCAAGTAGCAGATACTGAACATGCCCAGAGATATGAAGGAGCAAAGGGCATATAATTCACATGCAAGAAAAAATGATGCTTTGAGAATACCATTCTCATGCATGCAAATGCTTTTGACATAATGTAAAGTCAGGGGCTTAAGAAATAAAATGCAAGCTTAAGTCGCTAACCTTGATCTTTGTACCTCTCATATAATTGATTAAATTCAGTGTAATTTGAGTTGGTCATCCCACTGTATAATCAACCACATGAAGCAAAACCAAAAAATAAGGACCTTAATTGGCCGCTAAATTATCTTAACAAGGGCTAAAGAATACCAAGAGTATAACCTCGAAATAACAAAATTCGAAGTTCAATCTTTCCATTGAAAAAATAATAAAAAGGAAGTAACATGGGAAGTTGGGAAACTACCATCTCGAAGCAACATTAACAATTAGCAACACTTTTCCCTTGAAAATGCTAAGATCCACATCATTTCCCGTAGCATCCTGCAATGAAACACAACAAAGCAAAGCAACCCATATCAGTACTTGGACTAAATTGTGGTTTAAGGAATAAAAATGTATCCTTTTTGTTTATAGTTGCAAACCTACATCGAAAGAATTTGCACTACAAGTAGCTAAACTCGAAGAAATAATAAAAGCATTTAATTAATTGATTAAAAAGGTTCAAGATTAAAAAGGAACTTCAAAATTGGGCCAAGAAACTACTACTCACTAACCCTGATAGTGAAGTCATGGACTGATTCTGGGTTCTTTGAGGTTTGGGTTGCCATTGAAGAAGCTAAAGAGGCAGAGAGAATCAAGTGAAGAAGCAGTAAGAGAGTAAAACAGCTAAAGCGAAACTAAGAGAACTGAGGTCGAATCATCGACAGCTGTTTAGAGTTTTGACTTATGCAGATTGTGTTCTCGCATCGCACGTGTCTGCCTGTCCATCATACTGTAAGCTTTGGGGATGCACATGTGACCGAACATATCCACACGTGTGCTTTTGCTAAATGGGAGAGAGAATAGAACAGTAGACTAGGGCGGCTCAAGGCTCAGGTGAGAGGCTTATCAATATCATTATCCCCCCAGGAACTGGAGCCCAGATTCTTCAGCCCAACCCTACCTAAGTGCTAGAAGGCCTGATCCATATGGTTCCTTACAAACAAGCAGTGGATTTCTCATTCTCGGCATTTAATATCAATGAAAAAAAAAAACCTTTTTTTGATAAAAATCAGAAAAGCTTTTATGTATTTCATGAAATATTTGATTTTTATTCAGATCTGATCTGAAAAGTCATGAATTCATGGTCGTTAGTCTCGACTTTACAGGTGAAATGAGTGGTTGGTGCTCCAGGCTGCAATCAAATGGCTGGGATGAATTCTCAAAGACTCATATTAATTAATTCATTTCTCCAATGTATTCAGATCCAGATCATGACTTTTTTTTCTCGAAAAATGATATTTTTTGCAAGAGAGTTGTTAAAATAAGGTTTTTTTTAATTGATTTAGTGAAGTAGCAAAACTTATACATATGAAGAAATGTGAATCAAATTTGTCACTGTTGCTCGGAGTGACCGATAGATATTTAAGAACGTAATAATAGTTATTTTTTAATTTTTTTATTTGAAAACACATCAAATTAATATATATTTTTTATTTTTTAAAATTATTTTTAATATCAGCATATTAGAAAGAATTTTTTTTAAATATAAAGTCAAAATTTAATAAAAACCAAATTACCCCGAACAGTCTTGACAGTAGATGAAAATACAAGCTAAATTCCAGCCAGAACGTCTCGGTATCGTTCCAGATGTGCCGTTCCAGCCTTAAAATCCTTCTTATTTTGATTAACTTGTGATTATGTTTTTAATTTTGAGATTATGTTTGTTTGACTTTGTGTTTATATTGTATAATTTAAAGTTAATTTATCTTGAATTTTAATTATACTTGTTAAATTAATATTTTAATTTTTTTCATATATATATAATTAATTATATATAAACATTCCAATCTCGAAACGACACGCTAAAATACTCTAAAACCAAAACATTCCATATCAATAAAAAAACCGAAACGATAGTGACAACTTTGACTAAAATTCCACTACCGCAATCTTCAGGCCACAGCGGCGGGTACTCGTGCTCGAAGTCCAACAGCATCGAAAGAGATTACAAAAATACAGATATTTTTTTGAAATGTTATTTTCAATATTAAAATTATTATAACAAATAGAAAACTCCTTTTCTATTTGCTTTAGCATTATTTTTTTAATAAATTAAATTCCTTTAGAATAAAAATCAAACCAATACTCTTGAAGAACTTATTTAACCCTCAAAAACACCTGCAAGAATGCCTAATCTCTCTCGTCAGCCAGCAGGCACAGAAGGATACAACCGCTCACCAGGAAGCATTCTTCTTTGCAAGATGCCACGTTCCGATCGGAAGAGGAGACAGGCACAGCAATAAAGTTGAAATAGAACCTTGAAAGATACAGTCCGAGGAGAAGATTCAACGATTGATGCTAGAATTCGAACAAAAGATTGGAAACTACATTCTCAAAATTAATCATAATAATGCGTCTTGCGATCCTTACAGAAGTGAAAAAGACCAGATAAATACATCCACAGCATAATGTTTATTCGTAGCAGCGCTGCGTCCTCGTTTATTTCTTCAATAGGCAATTGAGCAACCATGCCTTGAACAGTTATGCAATCCCCAGGAGTTTCTTGACATTTTTCTGCAGAGTAACATTGACCAGGATCATATCAGTTACGAAATTGGACATCCGAAAACAAATGTCGTAGCTGGATACGAGGGATGCATGGCGGAACCAGATCTTACCTCAATGCTAAGAGGGGAAGTAGTGGGAGCATATCGATCCACAACTTTGCCATCTTTATCCACCAGGAACTTGGAAAAGTTCCATTTGATGCTGTCCCCAAAAACTCCACCCTTGCTAGACTTCAAGAACTTGTAAATTGGAGCAGAATTCTTACCATTCACGTCAACCTGTACCAAGACATACATTATTAACCTGAAGATCAACATTAATTGACTCCTCTCCTCATGAAACTAAATAATAAGCTTGTGTAAGAAGACTTCAATTATTGAATGTTCATCAGAAACTCAACATGAAATGGTGGGAAAGTTTTGGCGGTCATTCGAGAAAGAAAATTAGTTATAAATTAAGAAATCCATTTCATCAGGCTGTAAAATCTCAGAGTTAACATACCTTATCAAATATGGGATACTCAGCCTTAAAGCGAGTACAAGCAAACTCCATTATTTGTTCATTGCTCCCTGGCTCCTGAGATCCAAACTGATTGCATGGAAAAGCCAGAATCTCCAAACCTGCATCAGCACAAAGGCAAGTGATGAGAAAAAAGAACCGGCATTACAGCAAGATGGCAATGACTTGCAAGGTTTAGCCATGCCAATCACTTAGATATCAAGTTGAACTTCGCAAATCGATTAGGGCAAGGCAAACCCATGTAGCAGCCCAGTAGGGATTCATATATTCCTAGAGCAGAAGCTAACTCATGAAAAAAAAAGCCACATACAAGTCAATAAACATTGAAGTGCCACAACATAAAACATAAAATATAATAGAAGCTAACCTTGATCCCTGTATTTTTCATATAGCTGGGTCAACTCCGTGTAGTTTGAATTGGTCAAGCCACTGCACCAAAATTGAAGGTTAGAGAAGTATACTGTTTAAGAGATGATTAAGAAGGATCCTCCTTAAATACAAAGGGGTTCTTCACCCTTATTTCCCAACTTATGAGTTCACTTCGCGTTCTGTGATTTCAACAAAGTGAGGAGTGAACCCACTGACAAACACACCTGGCACACTAATTATTAGCCCGGGGAGTTCGATTGGAATTGGGTCGGAGAGCATTGTGTTACAACATAGTTATCGTTAAAGATATGGACATCTCTTTAATAAAACTCATAAAACCCCGCAGTCTCTTCCCATCGAGGACAAATGAAAAGGGAAGAAACGAATTACCATTGTGAAGCAACATTGACAATCAAGAGGACCTTCCCCCTGTAAATGCTGAGGTCAACATCATTTTCCCTAGCATCCTGCAGTCAAGAGAGAGCCGAGGCATCATATATAGATATATAAATGTAGAGCCCAAAGGAATCATAGTTCATACATTAGATGGTTCAGTGGTAGCAGAGAAACAGTCATTAAGCCGCACATCCACAGATTAAAATGTTCAAAAGATTAAATATTAAAAGACAAACTCCATAATTTTTAACAGAAATTATGCTACTTCGTACCAACTAGACAACCTTTAAAAATAAGACCTTCCTTTCATAAAAGACCATTTTAATCCTCTTTTTTGTTCCCTTAACAACAGTTGAAGAGATCCTCTAAATTTCTAGCAGCTAAACAAATGATTAGACTACTATGAGGCACCGACGCACCGTTCAAATACGAAAACCTCACGAGCAGCATCGAGCGAAGAGCTTTATTGAGAAAGACTAGGAGAAACACAAAAACCAATAAAAAAGACAAAAAGAAATTACCTTAACAGTGAAATCATGAACTGATTGAGGACTGGATTGGCTAGCCATTGAATGATTGAATCTCAAATAACCCAATAAAGGCCTCGAATACTCTGTTCTGAGCGACAGGGAAATCAAAGAAACTGGTGAATTATGCAAAGAAGGTAAAAGGGCTTGCCTGGAATTGAAAGGTAAGTGCTTTGATAATAAAAATGATGCAAAGTTGAGAGTTTTATGAGATAGAGAGAGAGATCGAATGCGGGAGCTAGAGCCTAGAACAGAGCATTTATAATTTAAAGGAAAGAGAAATGGGGCCAGATAGTTTGATCGCAAACACAGAGGATGCTATGGATACACGTTGTGGATGGATATGGATACACGTGGATGAAGTTAGGACGTGTTTGAAGTTGAAATTAAGGCTATTGGACGGTCAGGATTGTTGTTGCATGGCGGCGTGAAACCGAATATGCGGTGTCAAAAGGTCTTCGAAGATGACTCTGTGTTCAGACGAGACAAGGCCATGGCTTTCTCTTGACAGCTACCTTTTTCTGGATGGCTAGGCTCCAACGCAGTTTTTTCAAGGCTGGCTTGCTTGGAGAGGAAGAAGCGGCGAGGAATTGATGTTGTGACAATTTTTTTCAATAAATAAAATGACAAATATAAAATTTTAAATTGTCAACATGAATTCTTACGAAAGAAGAGAGAGAGAGAGAGCAAATCACCAACGACCCACTATTTCATAATTGATGTCATGTGCCGCCCCAATGAAAAGAAGATGTTGTGGCAATTTCAATGACACGATGAAGGAAATTTTAGCATGCTAGCGCCGTGTCCATTAATTTTTACTTTTTAATTATATTTTATATTTATTACAATATCAAATTACCTCTTAGTCAATGACTAAAAAACTTAAATAAAAATACAAAAATGTTTTTGGAGTGAAGTAAAATAAAATGTGATTTTAAGGGAAATTAATGATTTCATTGTGTTTTTGTATCTCTAATTAATCTGATGATTGTTGAAAGAATGATAGCTAATTCATTGATTTTTTTTTTAAAAAAAAGTAATCATCATACTATTAATAATAAATCTTCGAATGCCCCCCCCCACCTCGAATTAGTTTTTGTTAAAAGTAAATTTACGGACAAATTTATAAATCACTTTTTTTATTTCCAAACAGTTTGGAGTTTTCAATTCAGGATTTGTTTATTTAAAATTATTTAACATAAAATGTTCAACAATTTTCCTTTTTATCAAAAGTACAAATACAATTTAGAAACAAAGTTTAATTGAAATATTTTCAAATTTAAAAGTGAAAATTGATATATAAACATTATTTATTTTTTCTATGGTCACAAACGAAAATGGTTGTTAATTTTATGTAAGGGAAAACTATAAAAAAATAAAATAAAATACATGTTTAAGGATAGGAGAGGAAGAACTTGCTTGATATTACTATAATAATTGTTTTATAAAGTGTTTTGTTGTTGGTAAATATAATAAAATAATTTTTATTTTATTTTTAAAATTTTATTTTTGATATCAATCCATCAAAAATACAAAAAAAAAATGCCATGAAAGATTGAAGGAAAAAACTCCTTTGGTGGACAGATATAAAAAATTATATATAAGCAAGCGGATCTCATCCAGGTCTTGGATGACAGCACAGCATTTCCAAATCAGATTCCCTGATGAAAGAATGGTGTCTAAAATTTAAAATTTGTAAAATTGATATCATATTCAATAATTTTTAAAAAGAAAAAACCACGGCAGCCCCTGCTGATATGATGAACTTCATTGCATTCTGCTAACCCTCTGAAGCAGGGTGTTCACTGATATGGAGAACGCATCCTGAAACTTCTCAAACCGAGAACTTGAATCACCATACACCAACCCTGGTAGAAGCTCATACACTATGAACCTCCTCATTTCGTCTCTTTCTCTTGCAGAGATGCCGCTCAGCCTCCCCACCACATCCACCTTCATCTGCCTCACCTCTTCTTGATCTATAAACACTGAATATTTACGGTGATCCTCCGGCAAATGCCATGGATACTGGTAGTAAGCGGTGAAGGGATCGAAAAGTACTGGTATGCATCCTGATACGAGTGAATCAAATACTGATTTTCTTGTCGGGCTATCACCGGGAGGCTGTAAGCAGAATTCAGAATCCATAAACAGCTCTGTGACCGTTTCAGGCTGATTACATCCGCCTGATTTACAATCCAGAAACTGGCATTTATCACTGCTTGTTGAGGTGCACTGGTTGATCAGTACTGACCTTATACTCTGGGGCTGATTAGGCCGCTCTGCTCCGGCAAAACTGACGAGGCTCTTTCGAGTTGTTCCGATAATCTTTTGCTGCCATGCAACGATATCATCATCTGAATGAGGATGGAAGAAGGTAGGATGCGGAATTGCGATGTCGTTGACCTCCCATGGTTGTCGTTCGATCAAGAGCTTTATTGGGTTCTGCATTTGCTCAAGCTCTAGAAATCTAGTGCCCCATGAAGTATAATTCCTCCTCCTGAAATCCCATGAAATTTTTCCCAGCACAAACACATGATCCGAGCCAGAATTTTGAACCCAGGGTTTTCTATGCTCGAGCCACTTCATCAGGTCCATTGCCAGAGTGTCTTTAACATCAACAGAGACATTCTTGAAATGCCACCTCAGGATGTCTAGACCACCGTAGTAGGGGACGTAAAAGAGCTTCGCTTCACTTTCATTGTAAACCCTACATGGATGGCTCAAAATTCTTGAATGGAATATCGGCTCCAGCGAGTACTGATGAGTGTGATACCAGCCCTTTCCAAGGCTTGCTAATGGCTCCCCCAGCGCGTCGTTATTGAAATATTCGCAAAAATTAGTCCACGGCATCATATCTTCACATTGACCCATCAGGTCCTTGTTGAATTTTGATGGAAGATCATAAACATACACCCCCCTTCCTTCACAGGAAGCATGGTTTGTGCTAGACATCCACGATCGATGCAGCTGTAGCTGCTCCTTCACAGCCTTCTTGGCAATGGCAATCTCCTCGTTCCTGTTTTTGTCTGCCCCATCTATCTCGGTTCGAATTGAGTCCTTCCTAAAAATATCGACATCTTCTTTGATATTGCCAATGGAGCTAGAACTAAGAGCATTGACGATCTCTTTGTCATCTGTAACACTGCTGTTGGTGCTAGGACTAGCATCAATATTTTCGATATTTCTAGTAAAACTATTGTTGGTAAGTGGAATTGGGATTTCAAAATTGGGTTGAGTACCTGCGGATAGGCAGTAAAGATTGTTGAGCTTCCGCGAGGAAACACAGATATGAACAATCTTGCCAGAGATAATGGTACTGGAGGAGGACCACAGGTACACGAGAATCAAAAGAAGAATGCCAAGGGGGATTCGAGACAGGATTTTGAAAAGGAAAGCACTGCAGCAACAATGCTCCTTCGTTTCTGAATTTTTGGATGATTTAGGTTTCCTTCTGTTCATGGAAACAGCCATTTTTCGGAAAGAATGTTGCTGATCCAAGGCTTTGATTTTGGTTTTCTACTAGGGGAGGTTGCAGCATCTCGACGACAATTATGCTCTGGTTTCTTAACTTGGTTGCACGTATATGGTAAGTGCCTAACTTGTATGCACGTTACAGAACATTGGCGTCCATAATTTCAGCACTGCTACATAAGATTATTAGATTACATGCACCATGGTTGACCTAAATCCTGATGTGGATGCCTCTTGTCAAACCTGATCTTGTTGAAATCTGGAAATTATGATTCCAGGTCTGCGTGGAAGTACAAGCTGAAGAATTGAAGAATTGAAGACATTGTAATCATGCTTATAGAGTTCTGTTTCTAATTCATATTGTATTAAATAATTAGTCAAACTTTGTTAGTTAATTCTGTTAAAGGTTGACTTTGTATTTTGTTGACTTTGTTAACTCAGAATTTTCTGAATTGTAGCCGTTGTAATGTTTTGTTTCTTATAAATAAAATTAATGGGATGGCAGTAACCATACGAAACTATTCTGCCAATGTGTGTTTGTTCTCTCTGCTCAAAACAATCAAATTCGTAAAGTTCTTATTTTCTGGAAAAATCCATTCCCAGTTCTTGATCTCTACAGTAAAAGTTTTTCTGGAGATTTTGGTGTTCGTCCGTACAAATCTCTACCGTGTCTGTTTTTTTACGAAATTCTCAGAATTATTCATCAAATTCCAATAGATCTCTCTGCCTTTTTTTTAAATGATTGAAAGTTTTTTTTTTTAAAATATTTTTTAGGTCAAACAATAGGCACGTAACATCCATGAACATATGCTGGAGCGGTGATAATAAAGAATGAGAGAGTCTGAGTTCATAAGAAATGTCCTACTATCCCTAAACATCTTCGTGCGTGTAGTACATCAGACAGTCTCATACAGAATTGAGAACCTAGATTTGTTCAGGAGGGAGAAAGGGAAAAAAAATAAACCAGAAATTGACAAAGAAGCAACCTATAGAACTTCGACAGAGTTTATGCTTTAATCAAATTCTATTTAACAACTTCTCATGCTACTTCTGTGTGGCCCACACATGCCAGATACAAATTATTCGCAGTCTACTTTAGCGATTACAGCTTTCATGGTTAATCCATTGTGAACGAGAACTGCAAGGGAAACAATACAGAGAGCTAGAGTGAAGCACTTACAAATTCTAATGTGTAAGTGCGAGCATCCAATTCCCAATTCACAGCATGCTATCTGTCCGAGCAGGAAGCCGGCGAAAGAAGTTTATGGGTACAGATGGTGTCCTGTAGCGAAATCTTGGATGCCTCATCATGTAGAAGCCAGCCAAAGCTGTTATGACCTGAAATGGTGTCACAAATAAAACCAGAGCAGTTACGAGGCAGAATATAACAAAGATGGCAGTGGCGCGTGGATCACGCCAGCTTAACAGTGCCTGAAATCTCTCTCCTTGGGTTGCTATATCCCCCACAACTGTTTGAATCCTTCCAGCAACACTTCGTAACCTATCATACCTCATTCTGACCAGCTCAGGGCTCCTGCTTGTTGGGAATGTATCAAACTCCTCATCAAGCTCATCAGGATGCACTACCTCAGCTTGTGAAATCTTTGTGTTCATATGGGGAGGGTACCTTGGTCGATATCGGTAATTCCAAATGCCTATTAGAAACATGTAAAGAAAAACTGTGGGCAGAATAAGTTCTGGGAAGCAAGCAAGCATGAGATAGAGCACATGAACAAGCACGGTAGTGATAGGATTCTTCCACATGCAAATATCCCCAAACCACTTTCCAGCTGCAAAAAACCCTGACAAAATTGTCATTAATCGAAAGAAATTTGCCTTGCTTCGGCGCATACTCCAAAGGTGTGCATCCACATCTGACATGTACTCCACCACTTCCTTCCTAAGAGGAGGTTCTGCCCGACCTAATCGTAACGCCACTATATTGACAGCTTGGTGGCGAAGCATATCTAGTTGCATCACAGTAAAAGGCCTGACATAGTGCATTTTGGGTAGAAGTGGTCGTGAGTACTGATAAAGCATGTTCGCAAAAGATAAGCATGTAAATCTGATTGCCAAATGTAATTCCCCCATCTTCTTAACTCCGGTAGGATGAAGAACCAGCAAGGGATAAGAGTGCGTGTAAACACGCCCAGTTTCGAGTGTGGAGATGCGAATCCGAACTTTCCCGATCTTTAGATCCTTTCCACTTGAACCTTTTTCCCCAAGCTGATTGTTGTCAAAAACACCAACTGTAAGAACTGTAGCTGGATCAAAAACTTCCCATGTGTACTGCTCATTGTATTTGGGAGACAGGTTGTCAATAAGGGTGCGTGTCCGGACCCATTTGTGACCATACTTTGCAACACAGTATGTATCCGATGTACCCCTCCCATCTCGTGTTTTCATAGGATGGAGTCCTACAGCATTTAAGATGCCAAGTTCCAGTATCCCAATAGGAGGCCTCCAAAGCTGTTTTGCTGTAGGACGAAGATCACTGCTGTAATGAGTTGACTCGTCAAGAACATGGTATCCTCCATCTAAGCAGACTCGAAGATGGATACGGCTAGAGAACTTATCTTTCTTCAGCTGATCTACATCTACAGCAACTGGCTTTTCCAGGTTAAACCAACGAGAATGAATTATCCTATCGTCTGCACGCTTTTCCACAGAGCTCAATGGGATGATGACCCTTCCAATTATCTCATCTTTTCCAGGGCCAACACGATCCTCAACTGAAAGAACCAGGTGGTCTTCAAAGGGTTCAGCAGCAACAAATAAAAGGTCCTCATTCCATAAGGCACCAAAAGTCCGAGCCTGATATGTCTTTGTTTTCAAAACTTGGTTTCCTATCTGTACCTTAGCATACACTTCAGGGAAACGGTTCTTCTCTGATGGGACCAAGTCTTGTGCCTCAACAACGTTAACACGTACATACCACAACCTTGGTGCATGATAGACCTTTGAACGTATCACAGTGGAGGAAGCCGGTGTGCTATCTACAGGGGTAGCTGCATCAGAATGCCAGGCATCAGGAAAGGCCTCGTCTGCTTGGGTTCCAATCCATACTGCAACCATCAGCTCGCCCTTTATCTTCTCTCCCTTCTTGTCCTCAAGCCGATACCACTCTGGAGCTAGAGGACTATCTGGTGGGACTCGCAATGGAACCTCATTAATATCAAACCTTGTGACACCCACAAAGTCATCTTTAACAAGATCCTTGTCCTTGATCACAACCTCTAAAACAGAAGCTTGCATCCGTTCCCTTGAAAAAGCAAACACCTGATTCCACTCTGGATTTTGCTTTTTGTCAAAGTGCTTTGTGATTCCTCTGTAGTTTCCAATTCTCACCTCAACAAATGGATCAAGACTTCCTGTAATATCCATGGCAGGAAGATCACGAGCTTTAACAACTCTCACGTACAGAAAGTACATCCGTTCAACAAGATCATAGGTGCTTGCAGTCTTGTCTCCATGAATAACCCTTCCCCCAACAACTCTTCCCCCACCAAGAAAGGGACTTGTCTCTTTAAGGGCATAGTCAACAGGTTGTGATGATGATGCAGAGTACATGCGAACTAACTTTGGAGCCTGTGTTTCTGAAGCTTTCATCTCGTCAGCCACGTACTTTGGTACATGATGGCTAATTTCGGGAGCAGAAGAATGATTCTGATGCTGATGTTGCTGGTGATTTGGGTTAGGAAGATGATGAAAGGTGTGTCTCTCAGCAATTTTATGAGATACAGTATCTGTCATAGAGTGGACCATTGGAGCCTCGGCATGTGTTAAGCCTGGATCCTTAGTTGACAAAGATTCAACTGCAGGAAGCGGAGTAGAGGATTTGATGGATGCATCATCAGTAATATAAACTTTCAGGCCAAGCTCTCCTCTCACATGTGAGAAAATTCCACGCTTTTCCAGAGGGTAGTGTAACACAACAGCATCAGAGTGCAGCACAAACGAGTTCCCAGTGAGGCAAACCTTACCAAGGAAGGACCGGGAATTGGTAGCTCTGACGTTACTGTAAACATGGGCATCAAGAGTGAGATAGTGGAGGTTGGAAGGGTCAGAGACATTGAAGTAGAAACTCTCATTCCACACAGGATTGAGATCCTTTTCTTTGATAGTCGTGCGGAATTTCTGGCCATCAAAGCAGAGCTCTACAAAGGCACTGGATGAACCGTGCTCGTCTTTGGGCAAAAGATTGTGGGCACTCACCACTTCTACCGCTAGCTTAATGTTGCTCATCATGATGTAGAAGCAACTAGCCTCTTTTAGCAAATATTATGAACTACTGGACTATAGGTACCTGCAGTGCAGAAAACAACAACAATTGTGTTTTAAGAAACTGTTGCAAATATCAACAAAGAAGAGATGTAATTTAGAAGCGATGCACAGATGAATGAAAACATCAAATGAACATAAGGGGCTAGCCGTGTCAAAAAGGGTGCAAGTCAATAATCACGATGTGATATGACTGAAGCTGAACTTTGTAGATCTCATTGGAATGAATAAAAGTTTATGAATTTTGACTAAATGATTGAATGGACTAGTGCATTTGAATTGTATAGCTAACAGAAGAACTTGCACAAAACTGGTTTCGTTAAAATGGATTTTTACAAAACCAAATTAAAACAGAGAGAAACATGAATCTGCTAGCCAACCAATGACTTCGTTAAAATGGCAGCTCAGTTCACAGCAGAGCTTGTATGTGTGTGTCTGTGTGTGAATCAAGAAGAAAGTAAACCAACTCCAGTCATTCATAAAATCCCAATGACTAACAGCAATTCTGATATGTAACTTAGCTCTGTGTACATCCAGGAGAATCAATCATGAAAGCACAGAAAGAATTTCATCAAATTGCTTCAACATGCTTTATTAATTCCACCATTACTCCTAAACATTCATAAAAAGAAACAGCACAGATTATTAACTCAGAATACAGCCAATTTTCCATGAACTCGAACCTTAAAGAAGCACTAATAAAGTGGATGAAGCAGACACCACCAGAGTACTTTATATCTTTTGAGAAAATCACCGACTCACTTTATGTAATGTTATTTTTTTCTTCTAGTAGCCCATTAGTTAGTTAACTTAAAATGCTGAAATTGGATGAAATCTAAGGAACTATAGTCGAAAAGGCAGACAAGTCAAATACTTTGATTAAATCGATGCATGTGATAGACTCCCTCCTGAAAAGATCTAAACACATGCAAGCAAGCAAATAAATAAATAATCAAAACAAGTACTACATGGCATGGCATACAAGCTAACTACATAAATATATGATCAGTCCACTATTTGAAGTTAAAGATCCTAAAAGCACGCTCAAGACACGTGACCTTTTTTTTCCGATTCCATTTAATAATAATAATAATAATAATAATAATAATAATAATAATAAGAATAATAATACTTTGAGGAAATCACAAAAATAGAGGCGATGAGGCTTTTCTCTGTGAATGATACTTTTGTTCCCTAGCTAACAAAAAGAAGGAAAAGAAAATTGATAAAAAAAAAATCAAAATCTTTTACAGGAGAGCAAAAATCAAATAAATGTGATCAGATCAAACTGAACCGCATGACTCAGTAAATAACGTTCTATTTTCTCGGCAACCAAACAGAAGTTGAAACATCAGAGAAAGAGGTACAGAATCAAATGCACATATCATTTTTCATTTAAAAAGAAAAATGCAAGCCAGAGTTTGCTTCCTGGAGCTAATTTTTCAAAAAAAAAAAACAATAAAACAGTAAGAAGAAAAAACTGAGAAAGGAAAAGCTTCACCTTCTTTAAACATACTCGGTATCGTCACTGAAAAGAACGAAAACTATAGATGGCAAACATTTTCAAGCAATCATGAAGGTGCCTGCAGCTGCATTTAAGTTGCCGTCCATGAAATAAAACGAGAGATAAATGCGGGTCTTGTTGCTTGGCACGAGAAACTAGGAGGGAGAGAGAGAGAGGCAGTACAGTTTCAGAGAGAAAGAGACTATATTAATTAATTGCTACGCTGTGTGTGTGTCTCTTTGCTGGTGCAGCAAGAAAGACTAAGCAGCTTCTATTTTTAAGTTTTCCCGGTATTTTTCAGAGAAATAACCCGCTGTTGGGGATTTCATTTTTGCTGCCATGCGCTCGTTTCTTTCTTTCATTTCTTTTTCAGTGGTCCCGTTGGTACTTGGTAGTGTGACTAACTGATTTGAATTTAGTTGTGTGCGCCCATTGATAAACTGCCAAGGGTCTCGCTGAGACTTGTTTTTTAACGATTTTAAAAATAATATCCTATGATAATATTCAACTGAAATTTTTATATCTATTCGAAAAATCAAAAAATGAAACTAACTTTTTTTATCACTTTACTTTAATTATCCTCGTTTTAAAACACCTTTGTGTTTTTAATTTGAAAAAAATATCAAATTAATTTTTTTAATAATTTTAATATATTAATATTAAAATTAATTTAAAAATATATATATATTATACACCTCAATATCAACCAACAATTTATATATATATACTAGCCATATTGCCCGCGCGTTGCCGCGGGCATTTGTGCGTATACAATGTGACATAATAAAATCCATAACAATAAACTTATATTATATAATTAACATAAAGTTATAGACCATGTAATATAATGCGTAGATTTTGTTGCGCAAGCGCAGGTTACATATTTTTTGAATGTAGGCGCTGCATTACAAAAGAGCGCAAACTATATTATTTATGGATAATTGCAAAATAGAGGGCTATCGACGTGAAGAACAAAGCTAAAACCCCTCCTCAAAATGAGAAATTTCATCCTCTTGGTAATCCTCCTGTTTAAAAAAAAAACACTGAAAGCTATTAAATGAAATGATAAAATATTGATAAAATATTGATGTTATTCAATCGAAAATTGCATTAAATATAAAAAAAATAAGGATCGGTGTGGATGATCTATGGTGCAAACTGCAAATGACAATACAGTTTCAAAAGAAAAAATGCAAAATAGAAGCCATAGAACTGCATGAAAAACAACAAAAAAACAATGTTATCTTTTAAATACAAATGCAAAACAAAAGACAAAAAACATGTGTCATATTTCTTAAAAAAGAATACCTGAAAAAACCAGCTAGTAACATAGATAATTCAAAACATAAGCAGGAAATCAGCCAAAAAAACATCAAAGAACTAATACTCTTGATATGTGCTCTATCTCTCTCCAGCTGCTAGCCAAGTTATGGTGATTTCATGGCAGAGTAAACAAACCGAAAACAACAAAAAGGAAATGACAAAGGAAAGCCCATATAGCTGAACTTTCTATTATGCAGGTTTCACTTATAGTGATGAATTATAGCAAACTTATTTATGCTTTCTAGTTCTAGATCATCTTATTATATTGAAGGTAAAACTTTGTATCAAGATAAGCAAATACAGAGGACCTTAAAGCATATTTTTTTATGTTTTGTAGTTCCAGATCACCTTATTATATTGAAGGTAAAACTTTGTATCAAGATAAGCAAATACAGAGAACCCTAAAGCATACTTATTTATGCTTTCTAATTCTAGATCACCTTATTATAGTGAAGGCAAAGCTTTGTACGAAGGTAAGCAAATAATAATAAATCCTTAAAAAAATATAAAACATCTCCATCCTCTCTTTTTACTCGAAAAATAATAATAATAATAATAACAATAACAATAATAATAATAACAAAGGAACAAAATGACATAATACTTGTTATACTTTACACCACATGAATATGTTGTTTCAGGTGAAAAACTTAACAAAGTAAATTATCCCAAGAAACAAAAATAATCAAGGATGAAAAAACAATGATAGACAAAAGAACAATTGGAAAAGAGAAGCACATGGAAGGAACAAACCTGATCAACAGTTCAGCAAAGCCTGGAGCAAAAGCGATTTGGAAGCTCTAGAAAAAGAACCCCTCAATCAATGAACGAACCCTTGAAAACTACTTCGAAACCACAATCTTGGCTGAAAAAATATCAATACATGGAGTAAGCAAAACAATATAAAACATCATCCCCAATGTAGGCAAAACAATTAACAGCTTGTATTCAAATACAAATAGCAAGATTGCATCCGCAAGATTACACGTGAAGAACCATGAACATCGTTGCATTTCAAACAACAAATCCACAGCAAGGCAAAACAGATAAAAAAACTATTACAATTCGAAACTTAACAATAGCCTATAAGAACCATTTAGGGCGGTTTACCATCGAACAGCCAAAGCGCACCTCAACAGCACATGCACACATTTTCAGCTGGAAAACTCAACAATTTAAATGGCAAAAACATGCGCGCAAACCCAGCCTAAATAGTCAGCCACTTACAGGAGAAAATGCAAGGCGAATACAAAAGAAATAGCATTAAAAACATGAAAAAAAGTTTCAAATCGAAATGCCAAAACAACAGCAAAAACATGGTAAAGCTGTTACAAAATGAACCAAAGCAGTAGCCATAAAGAGCCAAAAACATGTGACCACACCCATGCCAAACAGCCAGCCATTTCACAGGAGAAAGTGCAAGGCAAACACAAAAAGAAAACATATAAAACATGAAAGAAAGTGTCCGTTCGAAACCACTAAACAACGGCAAAAACAGCAATAAAAAAATGCCACAAACCCAACCAAAACAGCAGCAGTAGCAGCAGCAACTTACAGGAGAAAATGCAAGGCAAAGACAAAAGAAAACATATAAAATATATCACAAAGTATGTATTGAAACCCCAAACACAACAGCAAAAACAGCCTTGAAACACTGACACAAACCCTACCAAAAACAGCAGCTATCAAGTGTCAAAAACATGTGATCACACCCAGGCCAAACAGACAGCCATCGAAAGGAGAAAGTGCAAGGAAAAGACAAAAAAAAACATGCAAAACATAAAGGAAAGTGCTCACCCGAAACCCCAAAAAAACAGCAAAAACAACATGGGAAAACTGCAACAAATCCAAGAAAAACAGCAGCTATCAAGTGTCATCTTGGGCAGACCATCTTCAAACAATAAAATCATATCAAAAGGCCATGAAATGAAAGCAAAAGGCAAGAAAAAATGAAAAGAAAGAAGCATAAAAAGCAGCAAAGGCAATGGCAGGAATAACTCAAGACAGACACCCAAAAAACATGGAAAAAACAACAAAACAGCCCTGCCAAAAGAGAAAGAAACCAAACAAATAGCACAACAACTAAAAAACAAAAAAAAGAAACAGCCACCCAAAAACCTCAACAGCAGCAACAACATTATAAACAATAGAAGCAACACAATGAGGACAAAAAATCAGCAAGCAACCATAAAAAAACACAGAAAACAGACCTTAAAACAGCAGGAGGAACCCAGAAACCACGAAAGATTGGCAGTAACAGTTTAGAATTAGCTAGCCACGACCCTGAACAACCGAAACCCAAAAAATGAGAACAAACTAAAATGATGATAAGAACAGAAATGAATCGGGGTAAAAAAGAAAAAAAAGGCAGCAAACAAACCACCCAAAAAGAAAACAAAGCTGCATCCGAATCTGAACACCTAAAATGAGCCAAACACACTATAAATATACGTGACCAACAAAACCTGTTCAAACCACCCCACCAACCACAACAAAAAAAGAAGTCAAATCACAGCATGGCCTCATTGAAAAAAAACCACAAAAAGTATGTGAAGTGACAGCACAAAATCTCAGCAACTAAATAAAACGGACACTACATTATATTAAGAGAAAGAACACCAATCAAATCAAACCAAAACATCCAAAAATAGAAAAGAGCATGCACACAACCCAACCATACATTCGGGCAAGCCTAATTAATTACAATAGCTTGCCAACAAAATCCCTCACTCACTGAAGACATGAAATTGACTCACCATTTATTTCGATCCTCCATGTCCCAGTTACAATCATAATCTTTATAGCATGCCCACGGCTTTAATCCCAGGAAATGGATCGTGTAGGTGCCGTTCTACATTTGATGATCTGGGTTTTCTTCTCCATTGTTGAAAATCTTGAGGTAATTCAGTGTTACAGCCAGCCGATGCCACCATGTAAACACCTCGTTCAGAAAACCTTGATCGCCTCCATTGTATGATCTCAGCTTCTTGCTCTTCGCAATCATATCTTCAAACAGGCACTTCGATGGCTCAATCACCATGATCCCCGAGTTGAACAGCACCTTGTCATTCGAAGAAGCCGACAGCTGCGGGTAAGCGAAGAATATGTCCATGTTTTTGAGGAGTATAAGGTCAGCGTCTATGAAAATGAGTTTGTCGTAATCTGTGAGTTGCCAGAGTCGGAGTTTGCATCTTCATCCTGCAATTAAAACTTTTGAATCAATGTTCAAATAACATTGGGGAAGGTCAAATGTGCAAGCCCACCTCTTCAAACCTGCCCAACGCCGAGAAGCCCACCAAACTGGTTACCCAGACCACAGCACCACCGCGCGAGGATCTTCCCTGTGACCAACGACCCAGCTGATTGAAAAGAGAAATAAGAACACGTTGGCTTCTTCGATTAAGCTGACATCTTGTTCATAGCCTCCAAGTATTTTTAACCTCAAGAAATGGCTCGCCAATTCTTCATCGGTTTGATAGAACCCATAGCCCACGCGAGATGGTTGAAAATCCACTGCTGCACTTTTCGCCGTTGATTCATCACTGCAGGTGCAATTCCAACTGCAGGTGCAATTCCAACATTTTTACACCTTAAAGCCTCCAACAGCCCCACGGCAGCATTCAGATCAACCTGGCAAAATTATCAAAACCTCTATTGAACTCTCACCCATAGCCACAATACTTCCCAACTCTCTCAGTCCAATGTTCCATCAACCCATTTCATACCTCAGTTTACCCAAAAAATCCTACAACTTGGGTTTTACCTTCATTCAAAAACAACAGCAGATATTATCAAAGAACTCTTTTCTCGCAACCATAACTGCTCAAAATAACAAACCTTATGCAATACACACCACTTTTCACCGTTGATTCATCACGCCGTGCAAGGCAACCTGAAAACCCACGCGAGATGCAAAAATCAATGGAGAAGGGTAATGCTAGAGGAGTACCATGTGATCTAATATAATTGCGTAGATAAAGAGGAAATTTTTTGGTTTCACATTGATTTTCTAAGAAATCGTCTAGTTTGGATCTACAATTGAAAGGAATGAAAGATTTTTCGAGCTGATTGAAACCAACTGATTTTGAATGAGAATTTATACGGTGGAGTTGATTTTGTTTTGGGAGAAGGGTAATGCGGGCTTGGGGATTTGCAAGAGATTTGAAGTAAGAGATTTGCAAGAGAAGAATTGAAGAGATGGGCAGAAAGTGGCGGCATAAGAAAAACGACAGGGCATAATTTCACAGGGCCGAGAACATGGCTTTACAGGGGCGAAGAGATGGTTTAAAGTAATTAGGTTAATTTAGCTGGCCCCCAAATTCACGCGAAAAACCAAAAAAAAACCTTGACACCCAAACAAAAGACCAGGCAACACCATGGACAAAACCGGCAGCACACTGCCACAGTCCACAGTGCATTTACACACAATGTACTTGACTCAAACAAGAAAAGAGCAACAATGTTTATTTTATAGTTAGTACGAGCGATTTACCCGCGCGATGCGCCGGGTTTTTTTTATCTATGCAGAAAATTTATTATTTTTATATGTATTGTATTCTGTAATTTTAATATTTTATCAGTAAAATTATAATTGATAAAATTTGTATAACAGAAATGAAAAGTGGTTTGTATATTTTTTAATCGCAGATAATGCAGGTAATTTTTTTCTTATGAATTGCATTTTTTCCCAAGTAATATTAGATTCGAAACATTATAAATAATAATATTGTAATTTTTTTTCCATAAATAAACTTAAATTTTTTGCGTGCTATAATTAGTTATTTCAACGTTTAATTATTAAAATTGCAATAGATAAAATATGTTAGAAATGAGTTTTTTGCGTGGTATAATTAGTATGCTTGGCCGCGCATCGCGCCAGGGTTTTTTCTATGTAGAAAACTAATTGATTTTTTACATGTTGTAATTAGTTGTTTAAATATTTAATTAGTAACATTATAATAGATACAATATGTAACAAATATTAATTTTAAAATTATCACCAATAAAAATTAAAATGTAAATATATTAAAGAAACTTAATAACAGTGGAAATAATAAAAATTGGTGAGATCTTAATTATTGTAAAAAAAAATTAATTTTATAAGATTTATGGCTCATATTATTATATTAAAATTACTCCAAAACAATGATAGTATTTTTTTTCCATAAAAAATCAAGGTTGTATATATATATATATATATAATTTTCAAATGATAATTAACGCAAATTAAAATTAATAGTTTTATTATTATTATTAGCGATGCGGCGGCTTTTTTTTTATCTATGTAGAAAATTGATTGTTTATATATGTATTATATTTTGTTATTTTAATATTTAGTTAGTGTAATTATAATTGATAAAATCTATGTAATCAAAATAGAAAGTGACCCGTATATTTTTAATTGTAGATAACCTAAGTAATTTTTTTTTTAGTCTAAATTTTTTTCCCGGTAATATTACATTTAAAATATTAAAACTAAAAATATTGCAAATTTGTTTTTAAGAAATAAACTTAAACAAAAGAGCACCAAATTTAAATTCAAAGGAATTTTTTTTTTATAAGATTTATTAATGATATTATTACATTAAATGTATTTAAGAATAGTGACATCAAATTTTTTTAAGGAAAAAATCGTAGGTGATTTTTTTCCTCTCTCTATATATTTATAGGCGATAATATTCAATAATTTTTTTTTATGTTATTCGATTAATTCATTATATTATTATATAAAATGTATTTAAGAATACTGATATTAATTTTTTTTATTCAAAAAATCCTAGGTCATGTTTTCTTCTCCCTATATATATTCCTATGATGTAATATCCAATAAATATTAGAACATATAATTAATGAAAGACTAAAAATATCCTACAAACTTTAACCAAAGGAAAAAAAATAAATATCATTGTCATTACTGCTAAAACAATAAAAATTATTAAATTATACGGAGAAAAAAAAAACATTAACAAAAGAGTAAGCAAGAAAAACAATTAAATTATTATTAATATTATTATTATTATTATTATTATTATTATTATTATTATTATTATTATTATTATTATTATTATTATTATTGTGTTAAGTACAAAATTAAAATTCAAAGACAATTTTTTTTTTATGTTATCCGATTTATTCATTATATGATTATATTAAATGTATTTAAGAATACTGATATTAATTTTTTTTTTCGAAAAATCCTAGGTCATGTTTTCTTCTCCCTATATATATTCCTACAAAATAATTTTCAATAAATATTAGAACATATAATTAATGAAAGACTAAAAATATGCTACAAACTTTAACAAAAGGAAAAAAAATAAATATCATTTGATCATTACTGTTAAAACAATAAAAATTATTAAATTATACGGAGAAAAAAAAACATTAACAAAAGAGTAAGCAAGAAAAATAATTAAATTATTATAATTATAATAATAATAATAATAATAATAATAATAATTATTATTATTATTATTATTATTATTATTATTATTATTATTATTATCATTGTGTTAAATACAAAATTAAAATTCGAAGACAAATTTTATTTATGTTATCTGATTTATTCATTATATGATTATATTAAATGTATTTAAGAATACTGATATTAATTTTTTTTATTCAAAAAATCCTAGGTCATGTTTTTATCTCTCTATATACATTCCTATGAGATAATATTCAATAAATATTAGAACATACAATTAATGAAAGACTAAAAATATCCTAGAAACTTTAACAAAAGAAAAAAATAATATCATTGCCATTACTATCAAAACAATAAAAATTATTAAATTATACGGAGAAAAAAAAACATTAACAAAAGAGAAAGCAAGAAAAACAATTAAATTATTATTATTATTATTATTATTATTATTATTATTATTATTATTGTTGTTGTTGTTGTTGTTGTTGTTGTGTTAAGCACAAAATTAAAATTCGAAGACAAATTTTTTTTATGTTATCCGATTTATTCATTATATGATTATATTAAATGTATTTAAGAATACTGATATTAATTTTTTTTATTCAAAAAATCCTAGGTCATGTTTTTTTCTCTCTATATACATTCCTATGAGATAATATTCAATAAATATTAGAACATACAATTAATGAAAGACTAAAAATATCCTAGAAACTTTAACAAAAGAAAAAAAAAATATCATTGCCATTACTATCAAAACAATAAAAATTATTAAATTATACGGAGAAAAAAAAACATTAACAAAAGAGAAAGCAAGAAAAACAATTAAATTATTATTATTATTATTATTATTATTATTATTATTATTATTATTATTATTATTATTATTATTATTATTATTATTATTGTTGTTGTTGCTGTTGTTGTGTTAAGTACAAAATTAAAATTTGAAGACAAATTTTTTTTATGTTACCCGATTTATTCATTATATGATTATATTAAATGTATTTAAGAATACTGGTATTAATTTTTTTTATTCAAAAAATCCTAGGTCATATTTTCTTCTCCCTATATATATATCTATGAGATAATATTCAATAAATATCACAACATATAATTAATGAAAGACTAAAAATATCCTACAAACTTTAACAAAAGGAAAAAAAAATAAAAATCATTGCCATTACTGTCAAAACAATAAAAATTATTAAATTATACGGAGAAAAAAAAAACATTAACAAAAGAGTAAGCAAGAAAAACAATTAAATTATTATTATTATTATTATTATTATTATTATTATTATTATTGTGTTAAGAAAAAAAATGAAAGCCTAAACAAATCATAAAAACTTTAAAAAAAGATAAAATAAAAAAATACAATAGAAACAAAAATGATAAGGTGAAAAATATTGAAGAGCAAAGGTAGGGAAAAAAATATAAATTTTCAAATGATTATAAACACAAAATAAAATTAAAAACCAAAGCTAAGGGCATATTTATATATACATTGAGAAAAACATAGACTATTCTAGAAATATAAAAAAAATATAGGGATTAAAATCAAAAATTAAAAGTATAAGGGTCGAAATGAAAATCAAATATAATATCAATTGCAATCAAAGGATTAAACTGAAAAATTCACAACATCCGTACCAAATTTATTAAGGTTTTAAAACTAAATCCGGAAATTAAAAGAAGGAGGACCGAAGTGAAATATACACATTTAATAAATTCGATCAAAGGACTCAATTAAAAATGAAGAGACCGAATTGCAAAGTAAAACGTTGTTCCTCCTCTGTACCATAGAGAAATTAGAAGTCCAGGGACTAAAGTAGAACATCAATAAACCCGGGGGCCTCCGTTGTACTTGTTCCAGCAGGAGAGAGAGAAACGGAACAAACGTGTTTAACCGGCCACCGCCGCCTACACGGACACAGGGTCTGGAAACGCGCCGGACCGGGACAAAGACCACGCGGCGACGAAGCGCTTGAGACGCCGGAATCATTATTTGGGACACCGTATGACCACCCACGCGCCACCTGAAGAGGCCGTGAGCGGAAAACTGTCGGTGGCGTGCTCAACACGCGGCGACAGCTTTTCGGGATAATTAATTAAAAATGTTGGTCAATTACCGTGACACCCCTGCGCGTTATTCATGACTTTTGTCTTATTCGGGGTTAGATACATATTTAGCCATTTTCAAAAAATATTAAAATAAAAAAAAGTGCGGCGGACCGAACCAGACCGGTCCGCACGCGCGCAATTACCTCCGCACCCCGCCAGCCTTCTACCGTTTTTTGTCCTTATCGAGGGACCGAATCACCATTACACTGTTCACAAACAGATAAAACAAAAAAAAATAAGGCGGACGAACTCGCGCGCAACGCCGGATAAAATTGCGAGTGCACAGTGAAGATGAGTCTGGTGCTACAGTAATGAACAGTGAAAGCCGGATGCTTTTAGTTTTTTTGTTAATATATATACACACACACACGATAGAGTTTTTTAGTAAAAATAAAATAAAAATACAATGATTTCACGTTAACCTAATTTATTAAAGCTTAAAAAAATAAAATACAAGGCCAACTTTTTTAATCAATTTAACCCTCTTGATTCTAAAGATGCTTTTTTTTTTATCTGTTTGAGTGTTTTAAAAGTGATTTTAAAAAAAATATATAAAAAATTATTTTTTATTTTAAATTAAAATGGATGGTATTGTTTTTGTTTTTGTTGTTTGATTTATGGACTGCAGTGCTCAACGGCCCAGAGCTTCTCAGATTCTAGTATGTGGATTTCATGTAAGAGTTTCGACAATTAGTTAGGCCTATCTTTTGCAGCCCAGCTCGATGAGTGGGATTTTATTTGTTTGTTTATTACGAGACCCAGACAAATATTTTAAAAATAAAAATAATTAACCACTTAAAACATTGTTTTGAAAAATTTATTTTAAAAAGAAAATAAAATCATGTTCGGGCAAGTTTTTATCTAATCTAATTTATGTATTAGCAAATAAGTTATCTTATTAGCCCATTAAATAAGACTGGATTTAATAATATTACTCAGACTAAGTCATATTTCATTTTTAAATTCCACCTCATTCTTTCTACTGGTTAAATGTAAGACTTTATAATAGAAACTCTAAATATTAATCATTAAACTATCCCGTTAAGAATCCTTGGATTATCCAAAAATTATTATGCTGATGTCAAAAATAATTTAAAAAAAAAATTATTTCTAAACAAAAACACTTTCGAAAATAATTTTAATTACATACTCAAACAAGCAGTAACAAAATAATGTTAAAGCTTGGATCGATACTATCAAGTTTGAGCCTGTTCAGAAATAAATTAAAATTAGTTTTTAAGCTTATTGGTGAACAAATTAAAATCAAATAAATACAAATATTTAATGTTATTTTTTTATAAAATATTTATTTATTTTATCTCAATATTGTATATTAACCTTGATCAATATATATGTTTAAACATTGTAATAAATTTTCCAAGCTTGTACATAAGAATATTCAAGCTATAAAATTATGATTAAGCTTGGTTTATTTTATTAATATTTTATTGAGTCAATTTAGGGGGTGTTTGAGAAGCACTTTAAAAGTGTTTTTTGAAAAGAAAAAAAAAGTTAGTATTTTTAAATTATTTTATTTTACTAATGTCAAAAATATTTTTTTTTAAGTAAAAAATAATCACAGCCCATCTTATAATAGTTTAATTTATTTTACGTATCATAAATGCGGGGCTTGCAGCACTATAATTCCACAGTCCGAGTTACTTGATCAAGATAATCTATATTGATTTTATTATTATCATCTAGATATTTTTATTTATTTTATAAAAACATTAATCCGCACTCGTGCAGGTTAACACTAGTTTTAACTCAAATGTCATGTCGAGCTTTGGTGCCCTGTTTTGTAGCTCCAACTCCCAAGGGCTTTTGGACCTCCTCCCTTATTTTTGAGTGGTCTCCCCCCCGTACTCCTCTTACAATATATGTAGGATAAGGTTTCAGAGCACCCCACATCGACGATTCAACTGTAAGAACGAAGAATCAGAGAGCGAGTGGAAAAACTAGAAAATGAAGCTGAAAGTATACGCAGATCGAATGTCACAGCCATCACGGGCTGTTATCATCTTCTGCAAGTAATTTTCTTTATTTCATTTTCCATTGTAATAGGTTCCTCATGTTCTAACGCTCACTGCAAATTCTTGAACATGGGTTTTTTTTTACATGTATTTGATCTGGGAATTGTATATTATTGATGCAGGGTAAATAGGATAGATTTTGAAGAGGTTAGAGTTGACATATCAAAGCGTCAACATATAACTCCTGAATTCAAAGGTACTCTCAATCAAGTTGCCCCCCTTCCATATCTGTCTATTTTCATGCTGTGTTTAGTTATTTGTGAATCGGTTCAAAAAAATGAGGCTTTTGTTGTTTATTAGCAGAATTGAGACCACCCCAGATGGAAATGATTTTTGTTCAAGTGTTTTGGTCGCTTAAATTGTGCTAGCAGAATAAAGTGTTTGTTGTTGATTGTGGTTTCAGAGATAAACCCTATGAGAAAATTGCCAGCTATAGTTGATGGAAGGTTCAAGCTGTTTGAGAGGTAATTTTAACACTTGCTTGCCTTTGTCATCTCTCACATTTTTCGTTTCTGTAAATCTAGGACCTGAGTTTGTTGCTAGCTGTTTGTCGTATGGTTTAGTTATATGGCCTGCACCATAAATTGTAGATGACAATGAGAGTTGGCACTCCCTTTTTCCATTAAACATTTTAATTCGTCAAATTACTTATTGGATTATTGGTTGTTCTTTGCAGTCACGCTATCTTAATATATCTTGCTTGTGTATTTCCGGGAGTTGCTGATCACTGGTAAGTAAAAGCTGCTTATCCACTGAAACTGATTTCTGTACAATTTGGGATATGGGTGGTTTAAATACAGGAAATTCCTGTTGGATAGAGAAGTACAATGGGTATTGGCAATGATATAGATATGATGTAAGCTGTGCTGTTCTTAATACCCAAAAAAATGTGTTAAAAAAAGCAAGGAACATGCTCCTGTGGTGAAAGGAGAAAATGGACAATATTAGTAAAGTCACTTTTCAATCTTTTAAAATGCACAACATTAACAGGGCCTTTTTTCTATTTAATAAAACTTACTGGCTAAATGAATACGATTCTCATTGTAGCCACACTGAAAAGGTGGTTGGTCTTGTCTAATGCAGGGACAGTGTATTTTTGGTTGACATATGCTTTCTTGTGCAGGATTTTTAGTACATTCAAAGACTATTTTGTCATTTTTTATTTAATTCCAAGATTTATATGCTTTGGCCAATTATAAACAAGACTGCCCTGTTCCCACTGTAAGGTATCCAACGGATCTTTTCAAAAGAGCTAAAATCAACTCGGTTTTGGATTGGCATCACTCCAACTTACGCCGTGGGGCAGGTATGCCATAATAAATTTGATCTGAAACAATTGTGAGAATCATTATTTTGTATATGTTTAATTTGATTTTGCTGTATGCTTCTGACTTGGAAGTTGAAGTACGAAATGGCATATAGTCCATTGGTTCTAGTTACAATGTTGGGAAATCCTACTGGAAAGCTTTTGTGTTTTTTTTTCTTTCCCAAGATTCTGATAAGCTGGTGCTTTTCAATTTTATACTTCATCTTCAGTTGAATATGTCAAGAACACCACATTAGCACCTGCACTTGGTCTACCTCTGGATCCACAAGCAGCTGCTGAGGCCGAGAAAGTTCTATTTTCATCCCTGTCAAATATAGAGTCTGTGTGGCTTAAAGGAAGTGGCCGGTTCTTATTAGGTGGAAATCAACCATCCATAGCTGATCTAAGCCTAGTTTGTGAACTAATGCAACTGGAGGTACATAGATATGACTTGCTGCTTCTATGATATAATTAGTGTTGGCTATGTAACTAAAAAGAAACAAAGAAAGGGATGTATTGGCTGCGACAGAGAAAAAAGTTTCTTAGTGAGAGAGATTTACTTACAGTTTTGATATTAGGATTTTGAGACATGAGGACTTCCTCAAATTTGAACACAAGGAAAATATCCATACTGCCTCTCTCCTCCCTTTTCTTTTTCAACACCCGACGACAGGCACACTTGGTCTCACTATCAGACTAGAAAGATGAACAAAACATGGATGCAGTAGTGTGATTGGTGATGTCTTCTAGGCCATAGTCAGAAGTCCAACTTGTTTCATGGACTATCGCCTTATGTTTACTGATGCTGAAATGGAAATCTAACTCTGCAAGGAAAAGTTTCAGCAATGTTGGTTTTTCCATAGATATAAAGGTTAATTACATCATAAATTTCAAATTTCACGTGTCTTTTTTTTAATGGCTGAAACCTAGAGCATAATTTGCAGGTGTCTAGGATTGAAGGCAATACCTCTTTTTTTTCTTGTTCTTATATTACCTGATTGTTTGGGAAGAAATTCATTTAAAAAAGGTAGATCTTCTATATTTTTTACACTTGATGAACTGTAAGGTGGGTTCTTGTTGCTCTAAATTCATCTTGAAATTCTTTCATATAATGTGGAAAAGAATCAAAGAGGTTGCCTCATGAAGGCATTCTCAAGTACAACCTGTTTTTGGCTGTAGGTTTTGGATGAAAAGGATCGCAGCCGAATACTTTCCCCCTACAAGAAGGTTCAGCAGTGGATGGAGGATACAAAAAATGCAACAAGGCCACACTTTGATGAAGTGCATCAAATCTTGTTCAAAGCCAAAACGAAACTGCAGAAGGTACGATTAATGAGCACAAACAGTGAGAACTTGAAAACAAAATTGGCCTCAAGGATGTAAGAATTATTTTGGTTGAAGTCATAAATATACATATGATAAGCAATCTGGGGTTCATCCTGCAGAGTTTCAGCCAAGAATGACGGTTAATACCCAAATGATTGGGGCAAATAATGGGTTGTGTTAGTTGTGATTTCTTGCAATTTTCTGCAATAAAATCCGGGATACAAAGAGATGCTGCATCATAGATATCTGCAAATGCAATGGACAAAAAGTCTCATTGTGGAACTTGTTTTGAATTGAAAATTGTCGGAGCAATTGCTTAGGCTTCTCTGCTAAGCAGTAATTATTTCTAGTTGAAATTCGATCCATGCTCTCTCAAGTGTCTTACTTCTAGAAACTAGGAGTACTATTTTTGGTCCATGACACCATATTTGTTTCCATTCTCCCCGAGGATAATTCTCAATCAGAATATCGTAACTCTTCATGTTCTTGCATCTTTAACTTGCTCAATCTTCATTCCGTAGAGTAGCTACAAATCCGGAGAGATCATAACACAGTGAAAGAAATCCAGACTCTCGCAAGTCTAGCCATGGTGATTATCATTTGAAACAGGAAGGAAACCCTAGACATTTCACGAACCATGTATGAAATCTCTCATCTTTGCTCATTTTCCTTCACTTAATATCTCATGCAGCACCAGTCAACTGGCAACGCTTCCTTCATATCGTCTACATTGCTCTCGATCAACTCTTAATCAACATCTATTCAGAAAACCATTGTCGAAACTAGTTCTATTAATCAATCTATCTTTATTCCATGAATTTCTAGATTTTCCGGTTTCTAGGGCCTTGTGTAATTCGTCAATAAAAGAGAACACTGAACCACACTGGCTGAAGAGGCAGCCATGGACAGCTCCCACGGAAAAGGTCCACCTATCCTCGGTGGTAAACGGAGTCCAGCGCCAGGGAAAAGCGTCCCGGCTGCTGTTGGGATGCCAATGAGGTTTATGTAGCTTAAGGCAATAAGAGAAAAGGTCTTCCGATGTTTCGGTAATGCAATACAATATCTGTGTAAAAGTGAACATACATAGAAATAATATATTTTTCTACTTTCTATATTATCATATTAAAATCATAAAAAAATCTAAAAAAAATGCTTTTTTAGGAGAAAAGCGCAGGTATTGAAGATGCATTGAAATAATCTTTCTTCAGTTGTTTTTTTTCATCAATATATTAATATACAAAAAAAAAACATTAATATAATGTTTTTTTAGATTAAACCAGTTTGAAAAGTAGGTTGAATCGAAAGTATATGCACATGAACCTAAATAAGTCTATATCAGTAATCACATCCTCCAAATTGCTCTTCATCCGAACTATTTCAGCTGCCTCTAGCAATATCCACTAGTTATTCTAACATCTGCTGCTACAAGTGCTGGTGAATCACTCATACCATATCCTACCTTGGCCACTCTAAGTCCTGTAGTCTGTAATGAAAGAAATTGAAAGTTGAAAAACAACTATCATAATCCTGGGGACAAAAGTAAAAAAGGCAAGCTGAACATATGTGCCTGTAATTCCTCCACTTTCTCTGCTTTCTGCTCAGGCTTGGCTTCTGCGGTAACAGTTTCATTCTCAACTTCCTTGGCAATGTAGTTTAGTGAAATGCAATGTCAGATTGTTGAACTTAGAAGGAACGCTAGACATGTTTATAGCTAGCTAGTTATAGAAAGAAATTTACAACTACAAGCCCTCTTGCTGTTTCATGTCAAAGGGAAGGTGAAAAAATCACATTTCTTGTCTTGCACTGGACGTATGTCAACCAAGAAAAGGAACGAGTTTGTTTGCAAGCACCAAAAAAGGAAGTAGTGTGAAAATAATAGGGCCACGTTCCCGGCTTGAAACAAAAGAAAAAAAAATCTCCATTAACATGATTGTAATGGAGGTTCTAAGAGGGGTGATGACAAATGATTTATGATCTGCATAAAAGCTCTCGAGTTCAAGTCATGTGTTCACTCTTTATAAAAATCTAAGACAATCAGAGTTCACTCTTTATAAAAATCTACGACAATCAGAGTTTTATTCACTAACCTAGACTCACTAAATGCATTTTCCGAGAAATGTTGTTTCTTTGCGTAAAAAAAATGATTGGAATGGAGACATTTTGGCATATGCGCCGTCTCTTGAAAGAAGAAGATGGTATACTGCCATTAAACAGTGTAGCATGCAACATGGAAAGTTGTTGATATCAAATTTGAGGCCACCCGTGGAAGAGCTTTCCAAATTAAGTGGTGGTATGTGTTTCAATTCCACTATCAAAATCCGTTCACTTTTGTTTTTTGTTTACAAATCCGAAGCTTGGGATATGGGATTCAGACATTCTAATATGACATGGCCTCAACCTTAAATAAAATTGTCTTCTATCTCACGTAAGCAATCAAAAACTCACAGATGTTATCAACTAAGAAAAGGCAGCTTATTATCTAAAATTAAAACGAAACTAGTTGCAGAATAGTACAAGATTCCGAAGAAGCACTAATTATAAAGTTCCTTATGCCTTTCACTCTCCTTAATTTAAAACTTAGGAAAAGAATTTCAATTGCTTTTACTCCACGCATTCAGCAACAAAAGAATTTTAAAAAAAAAATATTTTTGAACATAATACGTCAAAATAATTTAAAAATAATTAAAATTTAATATAAAAAAAACTTTTAAAATAATTGGCATACACCACCGAAATGGCCGAGTATTGAGTACAGTCTGTAATCTTTCATGGTCGATAAATCTAACTGCGAGCGTTAATAAAACATTGCCGTCTGTTAATCCACGACCAAGCGGGCCATCTTGAGTTAGGTTACCCAGTGCCATGTCATATTTACTTCATGCAATGAGGGTGCGTAAGCGCTTACGTTTCCTGTATTGTGAGGAGGTTTCCACGAATCCCTATTGCCGTCTCCGCTGCCAGATATCTTCGCTTGCAGATATTTCCAGGTGCGCTGATTGAGTACTTTTCTCTTCAGATTCCGATCAGGATGGTGTTGCTTGATTGGGGTCCAGCTCAAAAAAATAAAAATAATATCGTAATAATATCCTAGAGCTGGAAAGAGTATCTCGGTGGGATATTATAAACATATTTATATCGTATTAAAATATAATATAAATTATATTATGAGATTTCATCTAATAATTTAAATATTTTAAAACGTATAAAAAAAGAGAAATTAAAATAATACCATTTTAGATAGAGGCGACTAAAATTGAAAATTCAATCATAATTGTTGAAGGCTCTGTTGATAGGGAAAAACTAACTTGGGAAGAAAAAAAATAAAATTGAATGTTTTAAAAAGGTTTAATTGAATTTATTGAGGATTTAATTGAGATGTTTCAATGATCATAAAATCTTTTTGGATTTTTAACTTCAATTTCTTTGTGACATGAAAGTTGTGAATGAATTTGATTCCTTCTGATATATTTTGCAGTTGAGATTTTTAGACCAAGTTCTTGATCTAACAAGCTCGGGTTTACTCATTATAACAAATACATTACAATAAGTTTGTAATTAATGGTATCTTATTAGTCATCAATGAGACCTACTTTGAAGAAAAGAAAGAGACAAACATAGGTGGGGGAGGAATCATAGTAATAATTAATTAATTAATTATATATAATTTTTAGCTTTGACGAATATTTTTACCCAAGGCCAGGGCGGCTAATAAAGAGTTCCCCACCGTCAAGTCCTAGAAACAATGGCCACCGAAGCATGCAAGCCCACTAGTGATCGGTCAGTCGTCTGATGCGGCGGACTGGAGGTCAAAGAAACAACAGTTGACACGACCATTTCCAAAACAAGCATGACAGAATCAAATTTGCTTATTGCATTTTTATTATTTTCTTTCTCTGAAAATATTAATAATAATAATAATAAAACATTTTTTCAACCATGCCACGTCCCTCTCTCTCAGTGCGCGTGTTGTATTAGAGGAAACGCGTGTATTTTAACTCAAAAGATAGCATAATTAGAAGAAACGAAAGTAGTAAATGAGTGAAAACAGTTCCACCTTGAAATTGCGGGTTTTTTTTTTAAACCTGGTTCTGGATGCTCCTGTGCCGGATGAAGCTCCACCTCCCAGCTCATACAAAATCTAACCGTAAAGGTCCATCCACGTGTAAGAAGGAAAGGACAAAACGTCGATATCGAAAGTAATAAATTAAGGTATAAAGGGAAAAATTATTATGAGAAGCAACTCTTAAATGTTTTTTATATACATTCCGATGTAAAAAAGTTATTTAAAAAAATTAAAGTATATATATAGAGAGAATATTAATATAATTACTTATTAATAATAAATAATTATTACAATTACAATCAAAATTATTTTTTACATAAATATATATCAAATAAATTTTTAATCTTGATAGATATAGAAACAAATCTTCAATTTAAAATTTTATTTTAATTTTTTAATTGTTTTTTTTTTTAATTATGAAAATAATAATAATAAAAAATTATGTTTTGTTTTTTAGCCTTTTATCTCAAGTTGCTACACAACACCTATCGCCTACCTTCTTTCCCAGTTACAACCCGCACCGCTTCCTCCATCCCCATCCCCTTTATAAATTCCTCCTCCCTCCCCTCCCCCACCTCCATCCAAACACGCTTTCTCTCAATCCAAACATTTTCTTCCAGATTAAATCAACTATCTGCTGTTCTTTTTTCTTTCTTTCTGATACACAAAACTGGAGAAAATGGAGTCCCTAACTTTGACTGCTTTGTTAAGCAAATCAGCTAAAAATTTCCCAAATCGTCGGGCTATATCACTCTCCGGAAGACTCGATTTAACACACGCTCAATTACAACAGATTGTCGATCATGCCGCCTCTCTTCTTATCTCCTCCGGCATCAGTCCCGGTGATGTCGTCGCTCTCACCTTCCCCAACACCATCGAGGTACTGTCGATTATGTTTTCTTTTTTCCTTCTATAGATCCCAAAACTGTTGAGAACGTTCTTTTCTTTTCTTTTCCTTTTCACTAATTGTTCCTTTATGCAGTATGTGATCATGTTTCTGGCTGTAATTCGTTGCCGAGCCACAGCTGCGCCGTTAAACCAGGCTTACACAGCCGAGGAGTTCGAGTTTTACCTCTCCGACTCAGAATCGAAGCTTCTAATCATGCCACAAGAGCCAATCGTACCGGCACAAACCGCGGCTTCTAAGCTCAAAATCCCTCACGTGACATCCACGCTTGATTTCCAATCCAAAAGAGTAACTCTCTCAACCGTGTCAGAATCATTACCTGACGCTGTTGACGAAGTCGTGAACGACTCGTCTGACGTTGCTTTGTTCTTACACACTTCTGGCACCACGAGCCGGCCCAAAGGCGTCCCTTTGACTCAGCTGAATTTGGCCTCTTCGGTTTTGAACATAAAATCGGTTTATAAACTCACCGAGTCTGACTCCACTGTCATCGTGCTGCCTTTATTTCACGTGCATGGATTATTAGCTGGGTTATTGAGCTCACTAGTGGCTGGAGCCGCCGTGACTCTTCCAGCCACCGGTAGATTTTCTGCTTCAACATTTTGGAAAGACATGGTTTCATATAATGCCACGTGGTACACTGCAGTCCCGACAGTTCATCAAATTCTACTTGATCGCCATGTCAGCAAGCCAGAGCCGGCTTACCCCAAGCTAAGGTTTATCAGGAGCTGTAGCGCTTCTTTGGCGCCGGTTATCATGGACCGCCTAGAGGAGGCCTTTGGCGCACCGGTTTTGGAGGCTTATGCAATGACTGAGGCGGCACATTTAATGGCTTCTAACCCGTTACCCGAAGACGGACCACATAAACCCTGTTCGGTCGGACGACCCATTGGGCAAGATATGGCCATCTTGAATGAGAATGGGGTGGCTCAGCCGGTTGGAGTTAGTGGCGAGGTTTGTATTAGGGGGCTTAATGTGACCATGGGTTATAAGAATAATCCTGAAGGCAATAAGGCTGCTTATCAATACGGATGGTTCCATACAGGGGATATCGGTTTTCTTGATGAGGATGGGTATTTGCACCTTGTGGGTCGGATCAAGGAGCTTATTAACCGTGGAGGTATGTATATGCACATTTCAGCATTGCTCTTTAAGTAGCCACCTACTATGCCCAAGTGGTATTATCTTTTATTTCAGGCGACCCAGTAAATTAAAAAAATAAAATAAAATGATCAAAATGTGCACTCATCATCAAAAACAATTATGTGTCTAGTCAAAATAATGATAAAAAAATTGCTTTCGCTATGGAAAGTTCATATTCCAAATTATTAGGAGCGGATTCTAGATGGGCTTGTTGCTCTAGAATTAGATTGCTTGATTATCATGGGAACCTGAGCGTTCTTAAATGTCAAAATGCGTGAACTTGAATTTTGGCCTACTATTTGCTGGAATTCATTGGTCAATTTTGCTGATATTGTGATCTGTTGTATTTTCAGGGGAGAAGATATCACCACTCGAAGTGGATGCGGTGCTTTTGTCTCATCCGGACATTGCTCAGGCTGTCGCCTTTGGAGTTCCGGATGAAAAATATGGTGAAGAGGTAAGGAATCACTGTGCTGAAGCCAAACTCATCTTGTGTGCTTGTGAGTTCCTTTTTCACGGCCCGACTTAACATTTGGTCTTCTTCACTTGCAGATAAATTGTGCCATAATTCCAAGGGAAGGATTGAACATTGATGAAGATGAGGTGCTCAGCTTCTGCAAGAAAAATCTTGCAGCTTTCAAGGTTCCCAAGAAGGTATTCATCACTGATTCACTCCCGAAAACCGCCACCGGAAAGATTCAGCGGAGGATTGTAGCGGAGCATTTTCTTGCTCAAATCTCCACTGCTAAAGTTCCCAAGTTTGGAGCTTAATCATTCTTTCTACGTTTTGAACTTGCAAGCTCACACATTGGATATAAAATCTTCCACTACATATGACGATTAGTTCTTTCTACGTATTGTTGTCACACATTGGTTTGCGCGCACCCACCAAAATTACTTTCTTCTTCTGCACATTGCACATGAAAATGATGTAATCTTCCACTATATTAAGATCAATTCCAATGGTAATAGCTATTTTTAAGAGCCAAATCTATAAAATGGCTCTTTGAATATTGTTTGTATGGCTTTTTTATTGATATGTGCTACAATGGTAAAAGCTATTTTGGAGAGCTATTTTTTTATATTATTTTAAATTCAGTGCAATTATTTTGTATGTAGTTTAATTATGTAATTAATTATATAATTAATATGAGTAAGTTATATAATTAAATAATTGTTTTTGAAAAACTCTCAAACAATAAAATTATTTTTTTAATTATATTTAAATTTAAAAAATGAATTTAAATATAATTAAAAAAACCCACAATATTTCTATGTTTGAAATTTAAGCTAGTTATTGTATGTTTTTTAAGTAATTCTATGTTTTTTTATGGTTGTTGTATTTGAAATTAATTAATGTTACTTATTGTCTTTCAGTATTAGAAAAACTAAAAAAAATAAAATGAACACATTAACAAATAATCAATAAGTTCAAACATAATTAATTAAAAATACATTCCATTACAAATAATTCAATTAAATTAATACCCCTATTTTTTTATGCTAACTATTATTATTATAATAAATAATAATTATTATATAATTAATTATTATTATATATACACACACACCCACATAAAAAAACCATAAAAGCTCCTCTCATTCTCTCCAGCCATCACCTACACACACAGACACCCATAGCCCCAGCCCCCGAATATATAGCATTATTTAATATTTTGGCTTTCTTATTCAGAGATGCTACCAATAGCATCAGAGGGAGTGAAGAGCCCTTTTGACTGCTTGGATAGCTACCCGTTAGAGCTGAAAAAGTTGACAAAAATTGCTAAAAGTACATCTTTTGGCTTTTGGCTCTCTTTTTAGCTGCTCGGTTGGACTTGCCCTAAAGTATACAAACTAGTTGCAATACTTTACGTGCAAATATCTTGTTGGCAAAAGCTAATGTCTTCGTGCCTGTCATGCAGTTATGTTGAAATTGTTTTTTGAAGTTTTATTTATTTATTTTGAAATGAATTTAAATGATTTTTTTTTAAATGATTTTTAATGATAGCTTATAAAATAATAATAATAATAATAATAATAATAACAACAATTAATTTTTATTTAATTTAAAAAATTAAATTTCTTTTTTAAAATTATTTTTAATGTTAGCATATAAAATAATAATAATAATAATAATAATAATAATAATAATAATAACAATTAATTTTTATTTAATTTAAAAAATTAAATTGCTTTTAAACACCATAATAAATAGAATCTCTTAGTAATGTCATCATCCCCAAATTCAGATTTAAATGCCGCCTCCACTGCTTTGCCCAAATTTAGATTATTATTTTTATGCAGTTTCATTTTTTCAAGTTGTATTAACATGATTGGATTTTTTTTAGCACCTCTTAATATTCAATGATAAACTAAACAATAAGAACTCAGGATCAAATTTAATAATAAAAAGGGACAATTTTATATTTTTGGACCTTGAAGTTTAATTTTATTAATTATTTGATCCCTATCGTTTTAGCATTTTACTAGCCGATTTGCCCGCTCCCCTGGGTTTTTTTATCTATGTAGAAAATTGATTGAATATTGCTATTGCTAAAAATCGTAGATAATGTAGGTAATATTTTTTTTAATGAGTTGCTTTTTTTTTCCCAGAAATATTAGATCTGACACATTATAAATAAAAATATTATAATTTTTTTCCCGAAATAAACTTATATTTTTTGCGTGCTATAATTAGTTATTTCAATGTTTAATTATTAAAATTGCAACAGATAAAAATATGTTAGAAATAAGTTTTTTGCGTGGTATAATTAGTATGCTTGCCCGCGCATTGCGCTAGGGTTTTTTTCATGCAGAAAACTAATTGATTTTTTACATGTTGTAATTAGTTGTTTAAATATTTAATTAGTAACATTATAATAGATAAAATATATAGCACATAATTTTTTTCTCAGCCTAAAAGAAATAGTGTAATCGAAATGGGAAGTGGTTTGTATATATTTTTAATTGGAGATAACTTAGGTTCATTTATAAAAAAAAAATATTATAGTTGTATGTTTTTTTCCCAGTAATATTAGATTTTACACATTATAAATAAAACGGAGAGTATTGTAGATAATCGAGGTAAATTTGTCAAAAGAAAAAAATTTGAGTTGATAATGTAGGTCAAGAAAAAAAATTCTAAGTCATTTTTCCTCTCTCTCAATATATTTTTAGGCGATAATATTAAATAAATATCAGACATATTAGAAATAAAAATATTTCAATTTGTTTTTAAAACATAAACTTAATTTTTTTTGTGCTATAATTATTTATTTGTCGTCTAAAAAGAACAGTCTAATAGAAACGGGAAGTGACTTGTATATTTTTTAATTTGACTTGTAGATAATGCAGGTAAATTTGCCAACATTTTTTTTTTCTGAGATGTTTTTTTTTCCCAGTAATATTAGATCTAAAATACTAAAAATGAAAACATTGGAAATTCTTGTAAAGAAATAAACTTAAATAAAATAGCACAAAATTAAATTTTGAAGCCAATATTTTTTTTATATAAGATTTATTAATCATATTATTATATTAAATATATTTAAGAAAACATGATATGAATTTCTGTCCTTCAAAAAATCCTAGGTCATTTTTCCTCTCTCTCAATATATTTTTAGGCGATAATATTCAATAAATATTCAAACATATAATTAGTTTGACATATTTTAATTTGACATAAATATACAAATATATAATTAATTTGACATAATTTCAATAATATATTTAATTTAAAGGATAATCCTAGGCTATTTTGTTCTCTCTCTATATATTCTTAGGCGATAATATTCAATAAATATTAGAACATATAATTGGTTTCACATATTTTAATTTGACATAAATACACAAATATATAATTAAAAAATCAAAACACTGCAAATTTATTTCAAGAAATAAACTTAAACAAAAGAGCACAAAATTTAATTTTGAAGCCAATATTTTTTTTATTTTATAAGACTTATTCATCGTATTATTATATTAAATGTATTTAAGAATACTGATATGAATTTCTGTCATTCAAAAAATCCTAGGTCATTTTTTATCTCCCTCTATATATTTTTAGGCGACAATATCCAATAAATATTTGAACATATAATTAGTATTACATACTTTAATTTGACATAAATATATAAATATATAATTAATTTGATATACTTTAAATAATATATTTAATTTAAAAGACAAAACTGAAGTAAACCCAAATATTGAAATCAAATAATTCAAAACAAAACCAGAAATTAAAAGAACTGGGACTGAAATGAAACTGAAATCCATAATTAACATGCATAGAAGGATGGAATTGAAAGAAATCAAACTTTTGACACCTAAAATATTAAGGATTTATAATAAATCTGCATGGAAGGATGAAATTGAAATTAATCAAAACTTTGATACCAAAAATATTTAGAATTCCAGCCCAACCCGCAAAATTAAAAGCATGAGGACCGAACTGGAACTTCAATACATAATCCATTTCAATTGAAGGATGAAATTGAAACAAATCAAAACCCATTTAATAGAAATAAGGGCCAGAAAAACAAATTATAATGTCCAGGGACTGAAATGAACTTTGACAAAAAACAGCTTAGCTGAAGTCATTTGGTGCAGGCAGGAGAGAGAAATTGGGGGGGGGGGGGTCCAAACGACCATTGACACGTCTCCGGACGCCATAGTGCCACACGCGCCGCACCAGGAGGAAGGGAACATGCCTGAAAATCATTCTAGACGGCGGTTGTGCATTTTCAGACGGCGTATGACGTCGCACGCGTCGTTTGAAAAACGCGTGAGCGTTGAGACGAACAGCGCGTTCTGTGACGCGCCACACAGCTGGCATTAAAAAAAATAATTAAAAATAGCTAATTACCGGAACGCCCCTGACACGCAGGCGTGTGTTTTGTCCTTTTCGAGGGACAGAACGGTTAATGCACTGTTCATTAAAACATTAAACAAATAAAGAACCGGTCATACGAACCGGGCCGAAAACGGTCAATGACCGTCTAGCCCCTGAAAATGGCGGCGTTTTTTGGTGTTTTTCGGGGTCTAATTTCGGTAATCCACTGTTCAAAATCGAAAAAAAAAAAGAGGACATACACCCGCGAAGCACCGGGTGAAACTACACATGAATAGTGACAATGAGTCACGGTGAACAGTGATGTCACTGTTGAAAATCTGGTTTTGTTTTAGAGTATTTGATAATATGTCAATTCCATTATGTTGAGAGAGACACGGAGAGAGAGAGGGGAGAAAATGATCAAAAATAATCATAATGAGAAATTAATTGAAAAAGACTAAAGACTATTGTAGTATCAAGTGGTTTTTCTTTGCGAAAAAAGTTCAATGAAGGTGATATTGTTTTTTAGTCATGTCATAAATATATATTGAGATCCATATAAGTTTTCTGATTAGTTTATTTTTTTTAATAAATTTAGTGAGTAGAAAGGGTTTTGCGATTAGAGATAAGTTTATTTTAAGTTTTAAAATCATAAAATTTAAATTCTATTTTTCCAATCATCGGAGGCAACTGAAAAATTGCTCAATGGACAAAATATTATTTGTCACAATATAGTACTTGTTGAATGCTTTTAAAAACAACACTTTCAGATACGATTGAATATTTTTATTAATACAGATGTCCAGGTTATTTTGTGTGTATCTCGACTGCTCCCACGAGCTCTGAAATTAATAATTATATAAGTTTTCAGTGGCCATCATATTAGCAATCGTAAAGATTAAATTGAGACCACATAATAGTTCTAAACTCACTTACTAAATGATTCAATAGATTGAGTTTTTTCATCAGGGCTGGCTAGGTGCAGCCATAAAAGATAATTTCATTGAAAAATTAAGAAAGAAAAAAGTGGTCGGATGAATCCAACTACTAAAAAGACTAATTTTAATGTCGATGAATTTTTTATTGTGAGGAGTGTTGAATGGAGGGGGAGTTTTCCGTTAATAATATAAAATAAAAGATGTTTTTTTATTAGTTTAATGTTTTATCTCTAGAGTAATCAGAAGGTGTTTTTGAGAGATCATTTTTATAAACACAAACAATTTGAAAAAGTAGTTTTTGAAATCTTAAACCCTAATGTTTTTCATCATTAGATGTCTCTTGAAAATTATACAAGCAACATATCATCTACCCCAATATACTATGTCTACATTTTGTTTTAAAATCAAACAGACTTGTGTGGGTTTTTTCCAAGCGTGTCTAGGTGCACGAGCCTTGTCATTTTTATACCTTTCATTATTTTTAATTACTCAAATTTTAATTAATATCCTTTTTATTTTTAAAACCACAGTTTAATTTTCTCAATAATAATTAATTGTCTTAACCATATTTTTAATTTCATAATACTTTAAGGGGATTATTGTAATTTCATTTTAAAGGACTTCCTTTATATTTTAGATAAATAAGTTTCGTTTTCATTATTCATTTATAGAAATAAAAATGATTGGTTCTTATCATAATTGACTTCTAAGATAAAATAAATGAATATATATATATATATATATATATATATATATATATATATATATATATCACAAAGATAAACTGAGTTAAATCTATTTTTATTTTTATTTTTACTAGGAAGATCAACTTCACGCTTAAGTAATTAACTAGTGTTAACATTTTTTTTTGCTTATTAATTCAAGAGACTTTTAAAAATGTGATTAAACTCTAAATTGAATTTCAATATATCCATTATACTAAGGGATAAAGTGAAAGCCCTCAAGACAGCGTGAAATAATGATTTTTAAAATATATTTAAAATCTATCAATATCATTAAAAAATCTAAAATAATATAAACCAAAAAATACCATAAATAAACACCGATCAGTGAAAATCAGGCAAGCAGATCAAAAAACAAGTAAACCTCAACAATTATAAACAATTTATATGCTCACTTACTTATTTGGTGTCATATATTGAGCGGGCATTTCTTATCTGCATCTACCACTTCGCTCACCTGGTCGAAGATTCTCTCTCCTCAGAGGGAACCAGACACAAAAACTAACAAGTTTCAAACTCCCAGAATCAAAACAGGAAACTGTAAGTCACTCTCTCTCTCTCTCTATACATATGCAAGTATGTATTTATGTATGTATGTATATTATGACGGAATAGATTTCATTTATCAGGAAAACAACTTGGCAGGGGTTAGTCCTATCGTCGTGTTAATTTTGGATTGGTTATATTATTTTTAGCTGTTAAAATTGCAAACTAAAATTCATTTTGGCTTTAATAAAACTGAATTCTTTTGTGCTTATCCATGAAACCCATGTGACCCACAGTTTGTTATGATGTATTTTACTTGTTAAGTCTCATTATAATAATGGGTTTTATTCATTTCTTAGAAAAGCTTGAATCTTGATTATGATTTCGTTCTAATTTGACTTGGTTTAATATTATCCAGAGAGTTTTATTTCTTTTTTGGGGCTTTAAAAGATCCTGAAAACTTTACTATTTGCTTTGGTAGCTGTAAGGATGCTGTTTTATGTATTGCCAATATAATTAGAGCTTGGATTGACATTGTAGGGATGGAACCAAATAGTGAAATAACCAAAGAGAAGTATGGTGTTGATATCTCTTCCATAAGGGAGGCACAAGTGCGCATCGACCCATACATACACAAAACTCAAGTCTTTACCTCAGGAAGTCTGAATGACATGTCTAGAAGGAAGCTGTTTTTCAAATGTGAATGTTTTCAGAAAGGGTGAGAGATTAATAAGTGGCGAATACCAAAAGTTTCAGACATTAGTGTATTGGATTTGATAATAGATTTTAACAACAACAAAAAAAAAAGTTTAATTATGCTGTACCTTAAAGACCCTATTTAGTGTTTTCTATTCGTTAACAGTGGGGCATTCAAGTTCAGAGGTGCGTGCAATGCCATATTTTCACTTAATAAAGATCAGGCAGATAAAGGGGTTGTAACTCACAGCAGGTTTGCTCCATGTTCTCTGTGCTTTACAGTTCTTACTCTGAAAATTGCTGATTGTATCCTCCAAAAATAGTGGCAACCACGCTGCAGCATTGGCCTTGGCTGCAGACTTGCGGGATATCCCAGCATATGTAGTTATACCCAACAATGCTCCAAATTGCAAAATCCAGAATGTGATACGTTACAGTGGTCAAATTATATATTCTCAGCCTACATTACAGTCAAGGGAGACTACCACAGCAAGGATCATGCAAGAAACTGGTGCATTTCTCATCCATCCTTATAATGATGTGCGCATAATAAGGTAGTAGGCCCACTCTTATTTTGTTGCTTTCGCACCTGTGTTGAATTTGAATCTTCAAATATTCCATACACCATCTCATATATTTGCACTAAACCCATGATTCCTTTATTTAGCTGTTATCTAATTTCCCTTAATTTATTGCAATTAGATCTTCTAGGCTGGTCACCAGTACCTAACTCTCAATTGATTTCTTTCTTTTGTTCTGCTCTACACTGAATTTCTGATAGGGATGACCTCTGTGTTAAATGAAGGAAACAAATTCTTTACATGTTCAGGAAAAAAAAAATCTGTAGAGCTTAGGATGTCATTGAAATTATATGATTAAAGAAATGTGAGATGTAACTAGTGGCCTCTTGAGGAAAGTTTGTGTCATTGCCAAGAATAATAAAACTGGAATCAGCTGAACAATTTATAATTCTTTGCATGTTATACGGGTTACTGATTCTGCTGCTTCACCTCTAAGTCCAGTATCAGAATGAGAAGATGCTTCACCATTCTCTATGAGAAATTCATCCTAGATATCACTACCTTTTACAGGTGTAGAAATGACCCAGTGCACGTATATTTCTCGTCCCTGTTCAAAATGCCATTTAGAGTATATTGAAGTGGTTTTTTATGGATATTAAGCAAATGAACCTGGACCAATGCAAACAGAATATGAGTGCCTGTCTTTGCAGTGGACAGGGTACCATAGCATTGGAGCTTCTGGAGCAAGTCCAAGAAATTGACACTATAATAGTTCCTATCAGTGGTTCGTTGAATTTCCTTTAACTGTCAATTCTTCATTTGGGTCCTGCATCGTTTATCATTGTTTATCTCAATCTCCAAACCTGAATCATCATTAAATAAACTGTAGGAGGTGGTTTGATATCTGGGGTGGCATTGGCTGCTAAGTCCATCAACCCTTCCATTCGAATTTTGGCTGCTGAGCCTTGTGGAGCTAATGATGCAGCTCTATCCAAAGCAGCTGGAGAGATTGTAAAGTTGCTGGAAACCAACACCATTGCAGATGGTCTTCGAGCTTCTCTTGGAAGTCTTACCTGGTAAAGCAAACCTTGTGCTTCTTGTGCATGCATTGAGGACACGTATTTAGTTTTTCAATAATCCATTCTTCTCTACCTTGATATTGTTAAAGGAAATGAATCCCATCAAGGAGAAAATTGTGGATCCGATTAATGCACCAGATCAGCCTAGCATGATTTTAGGATCGTATCTTGTTGCACAGTTAACATTCCTAGAATAGTTCTATTCTGTTTCTATATACAGAACTTTCAATCATCACTTTGTCTAGATATTATAAAGTATGCTTCTCTGTCTCTTCTTTTCTTCCATTTATTTTTAACAGAAATGCAGTGGGCATGCTCCCATTTTCCATTGCTAGTACGTCTCAAGCTCATGTAATTTCCTTGCCCTAGTATCTCACTCTACACTTGTGGTGGTGCAGGCCAGTGGTTCGAGATTTGGTTGATGCAGTTATAACAGTGGAAGATCAGGAGATAGTAGAAGCCACGAAACTCTGTTATGAGGTTCTGAAAGTCGTAGTAGAACCTAGTGGAGCTATAGGCCTTGCAGCTGTTTTATCTGATAGTTTTCAGAATAACCCTGCTTGGAAGGATAGCAACCGCATAGGAATCGTACTGTCAGGAGGGAATCTGGATCTTGGTGCTCTTTGGGATTCAATTTGTGGCCCGTAACTCTCTTCTTTCCCTTGACAGCGAAGATCTCTCTCTTGATGATGAAATAGCATTTCTGCTTTGGGCTTGCATATGTTTTCTGGCAAGAACAAAAAAAAGTCTGTGGAAGCTTTCATTTTTTCAGTTTAATCCAATAATTAAATTAAAATTTATACATATGAACATAAAACTTCGTGTTAGAAAAAAATCCCTACATAAAAAAAACATAATCCGAAATGAATTTGGTTGGGTGATAAAGTCGCAAGTTGGTACTTGGCTAAAACTATAAATGGCAGTCCTTGATAAGCTAGAACGGCAAGTTTCGATGCCGGCAAAAATATGAAACACCTAGAGCATTTTCACAACAAAAGTACTGCTTGAATTTAACTCTTATGAGACAACAGCAGTCAAGCCCAAAGCTTTTTTGTAAACTACAAAACCAATTTGAATGATGCACACGCCCACCAAGAAACAAGCAATGCAACATTGCTTGAAAATAACTCACAAATTGGAAAGACTCCACAGCAAGTATCAGGAAGAAAAAAAGGGTACAGCAAAAGTAAATCAGTCAATCCATACATCCTATAAGCAAATGAAGAAAAGATTCAGATTTCATGTCTTTAGGCCTCATCCCCGTATGCTTCCTCCTCATCTTCATACTCGCCTTCCTCATCAGCAGTTGCATCCTGGTATTGCTGATACTCAGAGACCAAATCATTCATGTTGCTCTCAGCCTCTGTAAATTCCATCTCATCCATTCCCTCTCCAGTGTACCAATGCAAGAAGGCCTTCCTGCGGAACATGGCAGTGAACTGCTCACTAACTCTTCTGAACATTTCTTGGATAGATGTGGAGTTGCCAATGAATGTGGAAGCCATTGTCAAGCCTGTAGGAGGGATGTCACAGACCGTGGACTTGACATTGTTGGGGATCCACTCAACAAAGTAGGACGAGTTCTTGTTTTGGACATTGATCATCTGCTCGTCAACTTCCTTTGTGCTCATTTTGCCCCGAAACATTGCAGATGCTGTGAGATATCTGCCATGGCGTGGATCAGCAGCACACATCATGTTCTTGGCATCCCACATTTGTTGGGTGAGTTCAGGTACAGTCAGGGCACGGTATTGCTGAGAGCCACGGGATGTGAGAGGTGCAAAGCCAACCATGAAAAAATGAAGCCTGGCGAATGGGATGAGGTTCACTGCAAGCTTGCGAAAGTCTGAGTTTAGCTGACCAGGGAATCGAAGGCAGCATGTAACACCACTCATGGTGGCAGAAATCAGGTGGTTCAGATCCCCAACTGATGAACAAAATTTTCCAGTCAGTCACCATAAAGTATGAAGGCATCTATCACATCGATCGTCACATCACGGTGAGAAACATTATAATGTAACAGGGAAAGAAAATTCTCCGACGTCTCAAATATATTTATTTTGCGGTTAAATAAATAAATATATATTTGTGGCTGAGAGAGTCCAAAGAAGGTCACTGGGTCATTCATTGAGGGTATATCCGTGCACTTGCCATACCATGAGCACACGGTTGTTTATTCGCATTCTCATCCCTATATTTAAACTAGAATATTGTTTCCAATTCTTGAATCGGCAAATTCCCCGTTCACAATAAAGGCCCAAGCCAAACCCACCAAATACCATCCCACATCATGAATCGTGATTGCGTTAATCCTAGTTCAGTTTCCAGGAAAAAATAAAATAAAAGCAAAACTAAATTAAATAAATAATTAAAAAAAGACCAATTCAATTGGAGATTGAGGGAGGGAGCAATGAAAGGGTGTCGTTGAAAGGGGTGCTTACAGCTGGGAGTTGTGAGCTTGAGAGTACGGAAGCAGATATCATAAAGAGCTTCATTATCAAGAACCATACTCATCTGCATTTTCAACAAGCTGGTGAACAGAGAGAGTTGCATTATAAGGCTCGACCACAGTGTCTGAGACCTTTGGAGATGGGAACACTGAGAATGTGAGCATCATTCGATCTGGGTATTCCTCTCTTATTTTCGAGATCAACAGCGTTCCCATCCCGGATCCTGTACCACCTCCCAATGAGTGGCATACCTGGAACCCTGCGATTTTTCAACACCATATTGATTTTTAACTGCTTATACATTTTAGCACAAGTAACTCTATTACATGAATTTCCTTTCCCTCATTTTCTTGAGAAACAAACAACAAGAGTAAAGGCACAAGCCAAAGACCAAAACAAACCTCACCTTGCAAGCAGTCACAGTTCTCAGCCTCCTTTCTCACAACATCAAGAAAAGAATCAATCAGCTCGGCTCCCTCAGTATAGTGCCCTTTAGCCCAGTTATTACCGGCACCAGATTGCCCAAACACAAAATTATCCGGTCTAAATATCTGCCCATACGGACCAGATCTAACACTATCCATAGTGCCCGGCTCAAGATCCATTAAAACAGCGCGAGGCACAAACCTTCCACAACTGGCTTCGTTATAGTAAACATTAACCCGCTCCTGTTGAAGAGCTGAGTCACCTTGGTATCGCCCCGTAGAGTCAATCCCGTGTTCTGCGCATACCACTTCCCAAAACTTTGCTCCTATTTGGTTTCCACATTGACCTCCTTGGATGTGAAGGATTTCCCTCATTTTCTCGGGAAAGTGATGGAAAGTTTACTGGTGTTTTATTTGTTTTCTAGAGATTGGAAGTGCGCGTTCTGTGGGTTTCTTGTTTGTTTTTAAAGGAGGACTTGACGGTTTCTGTTAGTTGACGGCGGGAAAAATGATTGGCGTTTGGTTTTGGTGGGAACTTGAAGTTTTGAAAATGGGTTTTGTTTCTCTGGTGGTGGAGGTTGGACTTTTTGATTGGTGCAGCTGACACGTGGACGGTGGAAATCTGTTATGTGGATGTCATTAATTTAGGCTGGGTTCAGATGATCTGAAAGAGAGCAGATTGTTTTTTTCTCTAATGTTTTTTTTATATGTATTGATATTAATAAATAAAATAAAAAACATTTTAATATATTTTCAAAAACAAAAATACTCTTACAAAACAATTTACACAGTAATATCAAATAAGCGCAAACATGGGAGGAGAGAGTGAATCAATTTGGTAGGATGAAAATATATTTTTTTATTTAGAGATAAATTAAAATAATATTAATTTATTTAAAACTTAATATCAATATATTAAAACAACATAAATACATTACAAAAAAATCTAATTTAAAACAAAAAAATAAAAAAATATATGCGTTTTTTATAAATGATGGTGAAACGCACTTCCAACCAGCCATGAGTAGGAGTGGTTGGATTTGTAGTTTGACTTTTGAAATAATATTTGTTTTTTTTGTTTTTTTTTAAAAAGGAGTAAAATCATAGAATGGGTGATGTTATTACTTTTGGGCTTGCTGCTAGATATTGCGGGTGTGATTACTATCATTAATAGTCAAGACTAAGGGCCTGTTTGGTATTGCGGTTGCGGTTGTGGTTGAGGTTGAAAAAAAACAGTTTCAAAAAAAGCGCTTTTTACTGTGGTTCAAAATAAGCAGTTAAGTGTTTGGTTAAAACTGTGGTTGAGTTGGAGGTTGAAAAAAAAGCAGTTTTGGGTGTTTGGTTTCCAAACTTTACAAATTGCTTTTAACTTGTAAAATTACTTAAAAGATCATGGAAATATACACACACATTTATACATACATACATACATCCATACATACATATATATATATATATATATATATATATATGTAACTTCTACAAATAAATTTAAAAATAAATAACAATTTCTATTAATATGAATACTTCAAATAAAATGGAAACATCATTTTATTTGAGAGAGGGATGTGCAGAAGTGAGAAGATGAGGAGAAAGGGAGAAGATGAGGAGGAGGAGAGTGCAGAGAAGAGAAAGGGAGAAGATGGGTGCAGAGAAGAAAAGGGGAGAAGGAGTGTTTGGACGGTGAATGTGCAGAGATGAAGGGCCGAGAAGAGAGGAGTGCAGAGATGAAGGGAAAGGGAGAAGATGAGAGGAGTGCAGAGAAGGGTTTTTTGGGTGAATTTTTTAACCCCGAAACGGTGACTGGGTTGCCGTTTGGAACGGCGTTTCAAAAGCACCTCCAAGGTGCTTTTTTTGAAATGTCGTTCTGATGTATAAATGGGGTGGGACCCATTAAAACAAAACGGTGTTTGGTTCTTACCAAACACCAAAATGGCATCCCAAACGGCAAACGTGGAACGCACCACGTTGCCAAACGGGTGCTAAATGTGTTATGATGAACGAAAGTAATTCATGATTGATTGCATCAAACGGCTAAGATCGACGGGAGAGGAAACTTGGAGGTTACTTCATCATCAGTGATGAGCTGACAAAAGGTAGACCAGAACTAGCAGTCGCAGGATTGGAAAGTGTAGCCTAAGCAAAGGAAAAGCAGCGAGAAAGCAGAAGAAGAAGAAGAAGAAGAAGAAGAAGGATGACAGCTGTGAAGGGGGAGGAGATGCGAAGAGCTCATCATGTGAGAACATACTTATCCATCAGTTATCATCCATCACTGCTAAAGAAAGAAAGAAAGAAAGAAAGAGGCCTGTAAACAAACCTGACTCCCCACCCTTCTGCATTAATTTAGATTAGTGGACCACCATTTGGATCATCATCATGATGATCAAAGTTCAGAGGTCAAGTGATGCTGATTGTCATGAAAATATGTTTGTAGGATATTAAGTTACTGTTTTTGAGTGTTGTTAAAATTATTTTTGTTGTTCTTAAAAGTGTTTTTTTATTAAGAAATGTATTAAAATAATATTTTTTATTTTTTAAAAATTATTTTTGATATTACAATATGAAAATAATTTGAAAACACTAAATTTTTTAATTTAAAATAAAAAAAATATTTTAAAAAATACAATAAAATAGGGTTCAAGTGTTGGAGATGATTGATGGGTTAATGATGCCCTTCGAGTGTGGGCCGAGGGTTGTTTCATTTTTATTTTCTGACAATATTCCTATTGGAAGGCTTCGACTGCAAGGCAAAGCTGAGCTATATTTATGCTCATGATGTCAACTTCTGAGTTTAGTTTTTTTCTCATTATTGGCCGAGTTTCCTCAAATGGAACTCGGAATCCACTTTGGTGGTGCCATTATCCAAATTATTATTATTATTCTTAAATTATTTTGTTATGTTGAAAAAAAAAAATCCTAGTGACATGTGGCTGGCTTCTACTCGAGGCAAGCTTTATATATATAGTGTCCGTTTGGCATTGCGTTTGAACCAGAGATTGGAGCAAGAAGCAGTTACATGGCGTTTGGTAATGAACAAAAACAAATTATATTATTGTGGGGCCCACCTAAAAATTAACCAAAACCGTGGTTTGCAATAAGCAGGAAAATGGTGCTTTTGCAATCGCGATTCATTTTTTTTTGCATGCTTTTGAGAGAGGGGAGGGGTCACAAAGCAGATCATAGACCAAACAATAATGATTGATTTTTTCTTCTCCACTGTGCCCTCAAACGGTTACCTGCAATGATCCATCCCTCCTTAAAATTATGCTCAAAAATATTTCCCGTGATTATTGCCTTGAGGCTTTTCTCCAGTCTGTATCAGCCTTCATCATCGTAGCAAACTCCTCATAGAAGCAGATGGGTTTCAGCTGATGGGAGGGGGGGACTATGATGTCTTGAGGAAGGCAATAAAAACCACGCTCAAGGCTCTGGCTGACAGGAAAGGAAGGGCTGATAGTAATGGTATATATTCTTTCGTGACTACCTTTTCTCCTGCCCATTTCGAAGGTGATTGGGATAAGTTTGGTGCTTGTCCAAAAACCGAGCCCTATAATTAGGATAAGCAGATGGGTTTCAGCAGGGGAGATGGAGAAGTTGAGAGGTTCCAGAGGTGGGTGGGTGGGTTGGTTAGAAGCAGATGGGTTTTTTTTTTTTAGGGTAGGGGTTATATATAATTTTAACATGTAAAAATTAATTCAAAGACACATTGTTGGTAAAAAAGAAATATATAGAACGATAAAAGAGATTTTTCAAAGAATTAAACACAATTATTTTTCGTGTTTTAAATTTGCTTTTAAAAAATCAAAAAAATAAATCTTTAAATTAATTATTTTGATATATCAATGTCAAAATAGATTTTAAAAAATAAAAAATATTTTAAAAATCAGCCATTACTATAATAATAATAATAATAATAATAATAATAATAATAATAATAATGGATTGTAGTTAGAAAATGAGAAAAAACACCAGGTCGTTTATGATCATTAATATATATATATACCCTTTAAAGTAATTTCACAAGTTAAAAGCAATATGAAAAGTTTGGTAACCAAACACCCAAAACTGTTTTTTTTTCAATCTCCAATTCAACCACAGTTTTAACCAAACACTTCACAACTTATTTTGAACCGCAGGAAAAACGCTTTTTTTTAAACTGCTTTTTTTTAACCTCAACCACAAAAGCAAAAGCAATGTCAAACACACTCATAATCTTCTTTACCGGACATTCTTCGATCATGCAATATTTTACCCATATGATTCAGTTGTAAACACTTAGGTTTAAAGACTTTATTCTATATGTGGTTTCAGATTTGAGCTTTATAGTTATTAATATGATGATCACTAGAAACTTATATAATCATTAATTTCAAGACCCGTAAGATTAGTCAAAGTATGACTCAGTGTTAAGAACTTTGGACTAAAAAGTTTGCTCCACCGTGATACATGCAAGTTGATTTAATTAAAAAAATGTGTTGACTTTATATTCAATTATTGTCCAAGTTTACTCGATTGTTGTTTGGAAAAAAAACTACTGTCGGAATCATACACGTGAGAATCCAATTTAATGGTACAGTTACCGAATTGACAAAGAATCAACTGGAATGGTACTGACATCTAAGCCTTTCATGCATCTCCATCATATTTGATGGAAAATGTTACGGACAGATGACCAATTACAAATAAATTATTATAATTATATTATTATATTTTCTATCATATTATGATTCAGGTCATAAATTTAAATTGTTTTTTCAATTTGTTTTATATAAAATTACTTAGGTCTCATAAATTTTATTTTTTTATTTTAACCTTCAACTTGAAATTAGTTAAAAATAAAACTTTAAATTTTTTTGCACTCATTTTTATGATGTTATCTTTATCTCATTATCTTATTCGCAGATTTAAAAGTTAATTTTGAGTTGATTTAACTGTTTGTTTTTTTTTATCATTTTCAGCTTTAAGTCGGTTACAAATTAGGTTTTGAAGTTTTTTTATATTATTCATACAAAGTTATCATGATCTCGTTACTCAAGTTACATATTTGGCAGGTAAACTCGTGTATTTTAATATGTACATATTTAATTTCATCATTTAATATTGAGTTGATTAAGAATTAACTTTTATTATTTATTTTAATTTATTTTTATAAGGTTATCACAATCTCATTACTCGAGTTATAGATATGATAAATCAACTCAGATCGATCTAATATATTATTATTGTTTAAATATTAAAAAAATATAATCCAAGTGTCAATATTTAAAAAAATATCTTTTAAAATGCATCACAATACAAATTCATAATAATTATTTTTTTATTAAAAAACATGTTAACTACATTTAAATGTTATTTTTACCTAAAAAATCAATCTAACCCAACACATGTCAATAATCTAAATCACTATCTCTACCATATCATTTTGAATGTTTGTTGCATGCATGATCCAAAAGAATACATTTAACCAGAAATAGATAGTTTTAGCTTACAAGTTTAGAGGAAGACATAATCGGCCAGGAGCCACATAATCCCAACAAGAACACCCATCATTTTCTCCTCCAAACTCTTTCATTTCCCACCTCCCATGACCCCAACAAACAAGGATCTCCAATCTCGTTTTTAATCTTACAACTCCCATCGATCCTCCTTGCTCCCTCTCTCTTTTCACAAGGCCCGACATTCTTGATTTGGTGGCAAAATGGTAAGTTCATCCTTCCTTTCTACCTCTACTGTATCATGCATCATGGCTGCTACTGCCAATTTTGATAATCTCACATGATCAATCCATTCTGGCACGTTCCCAATATATGATGATAATAAAAAAATCCTGTCCCAAATTTGTCTGGTTCAAGATGGTCACCAATTATTCTGTCTCCTGTTCAGTTGTTGCAGCACCATCGAGATCCATGTTGTCTACATCAAAGAGTTTGATATTGTATTTTAAAAATATTTTTGAAAAAAATAAAATAATTATTTTTTAGTTTAGATGGTGTTGTTAAAAATTGCTAAAATGAACTCCCAGTTTTATGCATCATTTGAAGCCAATTTTCCTTCCGCTTTTACTTGTAGCAATTCCTCAATTCCTCTCCCTCCCTTTTTTGGCCTTGTTTGTCATTTTATTTCACAAACTTTTTTGAAAAAAATTAATTTTTTTTTGTTATTTTCATATCATTTTACATGGTTAGTGTCATAAATATTTTTTTTAAAATAATAACAAAAAATTTTATTTTAATGTATTTTTGAATAAAAAAATTTTTAATCACAGTTTCAAATATTTTGACCACGGAGATCGTAGATAATTATAAATGGTTTAATTTAATCTTTCTTTTCAATGACAAAACATAAAAAATAGGCGAGAAAATTGGCTTTTTGAACACATGCCAGGGCAAAACAGTGTTGATCTCATCTGAGTCAAAAGCAGCTGAGTTGGATTTCGTCAAACCCAGAATTCGCATCATCTGTATGTACTGTGCTGAACACAGTATCAAATCTTGAAATTAAAGATTACAAACATTTCCTTTCTGCTTAATCATTCATCAGTGACGATTAATTATTAAATACAGCGCGCTGTAGTTTCGTTTTTTATTATTATTTTTAATATATGGCGCAGGCGAACTCAGCATCTGGAATGGCTGTTGACGACGAGTGTAAGCTGAGGTTCATGGAACTTAAAGCGAAAAGGAGTCACCGATTTATCGTCTTCAAGATTGAAGAAAAGATCCAACGAGTAGTGGTGGAGACAGTAGGGGAGTCTCAGCAAAGCTACGATGATTTCACTGCCAGTTTGCCGGCCGACGAGTGCCGATACGCTGTCTACGATTTCGATTTCACTACTGAGGAGAACGTTCAGAAGAGCAAAATTTTCTTCGTTGCATGGTAACACCAGGGAAATATTGCAGTGCAATTATTATTATTATTATTATTATTATTTTAATGTGAATTTATATGAGTCATCACTTTATCGATCATGATATTAATTTGATTTTAGGTCTCCTGACACGTCGAAGATAAGAAGTAAAATGCTGTACGCCAGTTCAAAGGATAGATTCAGGAGAGAGCTTGACGGGGTTCAGGTTGAGCTGCAGGCAACGGATCCTAGTGAAATGAGCTTGGACATTGTCAAGGAACGAGCTTTTTAAACGGGGTTTCATTTACTTGGCACTCTGAATTATCAGAGCCAAAATTATTTTGGACATTCTCTCTCTCTCTCTCTCTCTCTCTCTCTCGAATGCTGAGCTGTTAATTTAATTGTGTTTTTTTAGACTAGAGTTGTAATGACTTTTACATCATGGGATGATGACACATAAGAGTCAAAAACAAAAATCTATTTATTAAGGATTTGATAGGGTGTTCCATATATATTATTATTATTATTATTATTATTATATATAAGTGAATCATTATGAATTATAATTTTTTTTCTTTTTTTCTTGTTCTCGAGGTTTTTTTACTTTGACCCCTTACTTTTTAATCATTGTCAGGAAAGAATTAAAGTCTCAAGACTAATTTTGAAGCTTGAACAATCATCCAACCCCTTTATTTATACATGGTGTGTGTGTCTATATAATAATAATAATAAAAAAAACCAAGGATTGATTTGTATAATTGGAGAAAAAATCAATGTATTTGTAGTTAATTATATTTTTTACATTATATTTATCTAGGAATTGACTTGATAGTCTGTTCTGGTAAATAAATGGGAAAATTCCACTCTAGATTGATCTTTGGTTTGACAAAACAAATAAATTTATGTTGAAATTAACGCTTAAAAGGTCAAAATAAACAAATAGGATAGGCTAGGCAGAGGAGAAGAGAAACGTTTCTGGTGTATGCATGTGGAGGCCAGCAGTTGCACTCTAGAGATGCGTGCAGCTTGCAACGAAATCCACAGCTTGCAATAATATATGGAAGATATTATTTATTTATTTTTAAAAAAGAAAAGAATATACATTGTTATTAAAAGATTAATAAATTTAGAAGCTCTTTCAGCTTCAAGCAACGGGGTGTATGACACGCAAAAGCATTGTTGGTGAAGCTAAGTAAATAAATAAATGTGCAAGGGATCATAGCATAGAAAAAATGTCAGTAATTAATTAACTACTCATATACATATATATATATATATATATATATATGTGTATATACATATATATATATATATATATATATATTCGTACGCAGCTTTCTTAGAAAACGGAATATCAGTGATCAAGGCTGGCCGGCTTATGGAGAAATCCCTTAATAATTAATTATTATTTTTCATAATAATGTTGTTGATGTCCTCGAGGAGATCATCAAATGAACTGGCTTTGTGTAGATGGATTGCTATTACCGATTTCAGTGGCACATAAATATTCTAATAGTGTTATTATATGATTGTTTTTAAAAATAACTTTTTTATATATTAAAATAATAATTTTAAGTAATAAAAATTATTTTTGATATTAGTACATGAAAATAATTTAAAAACATTAAATTTCTTAATTAAAAGTAAAAAAATTAAAAAACAAATATTTTTTTTTTCAAAAACGCTTTTGAAACTTAGTGCCAAATAGAATTTTTTTTCTAGTTTTAAACTTTCAGTACTGGACAACTAATATGATGTAATGGTAAAGAGCTTAAAATTTGTATTGTTGATCTCGAGTTCGAGTAAAAAAATATTCACCTTATAAAAATTGAACAACTACAATTTTACTTACTTGACCGGCAATATAGAAATTATATATATGTGTGTGTGTGTGATTGTAAATATCAAACCTTCTAAAAAGATTTGGAAATATCGACGAAATATTTCAATCGATAAAACTATTTATTCCTGTTGTGACCAAAGTTTTTGATATCGTTTCATTTTGGCCGAAACGTTTTGTACCAGGCAAAAAAACAAGACAAAACGATATTATTTTCATCTCATTTTAAATACCGGTCGGTACCGGAAATACCGGTCAAATACCGGCCGAAACACTCCGGAATTACTCCAGGTGTGCCGTTTCGGCTAAGGAGAAAAAACACCTCTACCGCTCTGGCCAAAACTTAATTATGATGTGACCCACTAATTTGCCACCAGGCCCACCACTGACCTATTATATATATATATTTCTCCCGCCCACTAACATTTAACCTATTATATATATATATATATATATATATCTCCCGCCACTGAGCTATTTATATTATATATATATGTCACTGAGCTATTTATATTTTATATATACACTATTGTTTATTGTTTATGAGATGTATTAAAATGCAAAAATAAAAACAATAAAAACTAAAAAATATATATTATAAAAAAATAAAATCATGTATTTTATAAAAAATAAAAATTATATTTATTTATTTTTTTAAATTATTTTTCATATATATAATTAATTAATTATATATGAACAGTACAACACCGAAACGGCAAGCCGAAACGCTCCTAAACCGAAACGTTTCATACCAATAGAAAAAACGAAACGGCAACCGAAACGTTATTGACAACCTTGGTTGTGACAGCATGTTCTGTTTGGAAAGCACGCATCATATGATATGTGAGATGGATACTGGGTGTTATTTGATAAAATGTTCCAAAGATATAGATGAATATTTACTAGGATGTTTTTGCTAGCAAATGAGTAAAAGGAACCGATTAAGCAAGCTCAGTTAATAACAACAGTTCGTGATGATAGACTCTATCGAACCTCGCACTCTTCTCTCCCCTCGTCGCCTCTACGCTGTCCAAGCTATTCGGCTTCTGATATTTCACTACCTGAAAACATGAACACGATGAAAACGCAACTTTATAAGGAAAAAAGTTATATACAAGCTCAGGGTGAGAATCCTGTGATTTCTGGGATTGCCGTCTCATTTTGCATCGAATTTAAAAGATAGTACGAAATACTCTACAGTTTATGTTTGATCAATCCGTAGACAGTAACAATTGCCATTATCAGGGAATGATCTACGTGAGGCTCCACAACCAGAGTCAGCACATCATCTCCCAGTGTGATTCCCGAAGATAAATGTTTTCGCCTCACCTGCATTAACCCAGCAATCTGGAGAATTTAGACCTAAAACCTGCCTTTGCAATAAGGAAAAGTTAAAAATCAGTATGCGGAAACAGAATACTAGCCTCTGCAATAACATCTCCATCAATGCCTACGATTCTGAATTCTGTTTTTCTAGCCAATTTCTCTACCTGATATTTCTCAAATCCTACAGTAACTTGACAGGCAAAACTTCCCATGCAAATAAATCTGCTATATTTTTTCACCTGAAACCATGGCTTCTCCCTGTTGGCAGAAGAATCCCATCTATAACCATACCAACATCCAAAAAACTGTAACCTCTGCATGGATATCGATCAAGAAGAAGAAGAAGAAGAAAACCACTTACAGTTAATATGATCACAAAATCACACCAAACCAATATGAATCACAAACAATTACAAGATCAGTTCCTGTCAGTACCTTTCTTCGTATCGTAACAAGGACTCTGCCTCGAAGATCCATGAGATAGACCTTATTCCTGCACTTCTTATCATAGTTGTCGACGCGATAAACAACGTGCCCGCCGGAATCAAAGACTGTACAACCGTTAGTTTGGCACAGAAGTGATTTCATCCATATAGTGAAAGTTTGTCTTTCAAAAGACACGAAAGGGTCTAAAGTAGGTCTTTGACTCCGAGGAAAAACTTTTGCCATTGGTGTCAGGAAAGACACTCTGAGATGAATTTATGTTCCAACGAATTAATTTGGCGTGCCATGGTTCGATTGATTAATATTTAACTGGATTATGCCGCGTGAGAGTACAGTTGTGATCAAAGGATAGCATAACAACTTGCGTTTCGCCTGTTGCTGTTATATATATATATATATATATATATATCAATCAAAGGATAAGAAATTGTTGACAGCTTTTGAAAAACGTTGCAGTATATGTAATCCGGATGAATTACACTCAATTCAATCAGATATAAATCAGCTAGCATTGATACGATTTTGTTAGGTTTTAGGCAGGACCATGCCTGTGCCCAACGTCACACGGGCGGCGGCTTCCATGTAGCGCAGCTGGAGTTCTTTAGGGTAAAAATAATAATAATAAAAAGGTTAATACAGAAACCATGTAAATCTGCTGGGAACCAATTTATAGATATTTATCGGAATTGTAAAATCTATATGCATGCATGCTTCCTTTCTATAGAATATACCCTCGCATGGGGTTGATTTCCTTTTACTTAGATAGGTTTCTATACAGAATTTGAAGAAAAGGCTTAATTAGTCAAAACTTGATATTGTATTTAACTTATAGACAAAATTTAAAGTACAAAAATATTGATATCGTTGTCTCAACTTTATCTCCTTTAACAGCACAATCCTTGCTAACAAGATTTGAGCTTCGATCGTGCAAATGAGAGCGAAAAATCATAAATTTATTACAGGTTAAGTTCTCAAAATTAATAATAATAATTAAAAAAAACATTGTAATCATAGGCAGATATTCAACATATTAATTTTTTATTCATCCTTTTGTTTTTTCTTGTTAAAGAAATATATATTACAGTCAAGTATATAAAAAAAAAACCCTGAAAAGTCTGTCGTGATTTTGATAGAACAAGTGGGTTTTATTAGATATCATTTTCTATGCGACCATTTCCATCCATCAAAAACTTCGATGATGGGAAATGAAGATCCCATGCATCTACTACTTAATTAGAGATTTTGACTTCTGTTTTTTTTTTTTTTTATGGAGTATCGAGTGCTGAGTGTGTATAGGCTGAATAAATTATACTTAAATAGGATACAGTTTTCGATTTTTGTTCTTCCTGGGTTTCGAGATTATGTGCTTGCTGGATTAGACTTTCCACGAAAACAAGGAGCCATAGCCTTGACTTTACAATAATGCGAAGGAGCTCTGTCCCTTCGAAAATTAAAGAAGAGAAAACTAGAGATCGAGAAGCCTGCAGCCTGGTTTATGAACACGTACATTTGACCTAACTTGCACGCGTGTGGATGTAGCATGAGAAATAAAAATATAACGATGGGAATTTCTCCTTCACTTATTAATTGGTTGAAAGCATTTATAAATGCAGCTGATAGAAATTTCTTTTACCTCTATAGATACAATCATGTTTCATTTTCACCCCCTTCAATTTAAAACTTTCTATATCATTCTTCTAGTTTTGAAAATTCTCCAAATTTTCATATACATTGCGTTTTGAAATTGTTTTTTTTTTCCTTTAAGGTTCTAAGTATTTTTTATGCGAGATTTAAGCATTTGGGGATTAGAGAGTAAAATATATATGGGAGAAATGTAAGAAAAACAAAAACAAAATATGAATAAAAGATACAATGAAAGGTTTCTTAAGTCTATTGCTTTATATGAAATCATCTTTGTTTTGTGAACCGAGTTGCGAATTTGAAAGGTTAACCTGGTTGATACAATTTGTTGTTATGAATTATATAATTTCAAATTAATTTATAAATTGTGATTATGAGTATTGAATTTAAATATTGTTAAAAAAATTCATCATTACAAGAAAGCATGCAGAGGTATATATAAATGGACAATAAGCAAAACTCAGTGATCTTGGGTCTACTGAACCTGTAAGGCTGACAAACATGGGCTGTATATAGGTCTATAAATCAAGATGAATCCACACCCACTTGCTCTCTAGCTTTCGAACCCTAATGTCACCACGAGCATTAAATTAGCCAACCGCTATAGGATTTGGGACCAGACGTCAAACGACGTGTGTCACAAATTCATGAGGTCACTGCATACGCTGACATGTATCACAAGAACCCTAGCGACTGATTTGTGCTTTTATAGGTATATATGATCGAAAACAATTTGTTGACAAGGAGCCGAAAATCTTCTGCACAGACAAGCTAAATATCGCTGCTCTAACATGAACTTCAAATGCAGGAGATCAAAGCAGTCACAGAAAAGGCTGAACCTCCACGGACACGCTGGTATGAACACTGATGAGTGGTGTTTTTTTAATGTCCGGCCTAATTTATATGTATCTCGATTAATTCTACGAGTTTTGAAATTAATAATCGTGTGTGTAAGTATAATGAGTAGTGTTTTTGATCCAAAATAGTAAGGGAACTCATAACATGTCTGCAATGCAAAATTAGCCGCCATACAATGGACCGGAGCACGTAGAAACCGGCGCCGGCAGTCCTCCTCTCCAAGAGAATAGGGTGACTTCAAAGTACAGGGACTGGTAGTGAAAAATGGGTCTTGTTCGTTATTTTCGAAGAAAAATCAACAGGCTATCAATGACATCGTTGTTGCGTTGACAGATACTTGATCATCACTTCATTGCATTGAATGGAGGGGTGATTTTTTTTCTGGAGATTGCTGGGGTAATGTTGATATCAAACGACTTGTTGAAGTTTTCAAGAGCCAATGTTAGGTTTCTTTTTTACATAATTCTATAACAATTTAATAAAAATAAATTTTGAGGAAATGACATTAATGCTTGGAAAGTATTTTAAAAATAAGCATAGTTAAATATAACCCAATTGATTTTTTTTAAAAAAAAAGCTATTTTCAATTAAATTAATTAACAACTCATTTCAAATCTGTAAGAAGATCAACCGCTAAGAAATGAAATTCATGATTTAATAGGCAAGAAAAAATGGATTGTTGAGGATATATTAAAACTATGTTTTAATACATTCAGTTTCATTAAAAAAATCTTAACAAAATAAATTTAAATACATCTTGAAAAACTACTGAACATGATCGTAAATTGTCAAGGATTTTGTTCAATTTTAGTTTAGGGTCGATTATAACCATGAATAGTGATCTTCTAAGATCTTTCTAACGATACAGACTACAGAGTGTATCAAAAACTATTCTCTTGTATAGTTCTAGTTATCCACTTTTTTTTCATCCCTTTTTTTCTCTTCCACCAAATCAACTTATTTCCTTAATTATTGGAACTTAAATCTTATTTTATGGTTATTACATTTTCATAAAATTTTAAGTTCATTTTTGACATAAAAATATTTTTTATGTAGAATATATTATAATGATATTTTTTATTTTTTAAAAATTATTTTTGACATCAACACATGAAAATAATCTAAAAATATCAAAATAATTAATTTAAAATAAAAAATAAATAAAGTTTTACTCTAATTCAAAAATATTTTTGAAACACAAAGACAAACAAGATCTCATAGGCATGATTTTTTTTAGGTTGAGAATTCAAATCTTATTAGTTATATTTTGTTCGGAGTCTTATTTTTTTATATAAAAAAAACTAGTGAATTCACATGTTTTTATATAAAAAATTTATATAAATATAAATTTAAGAAATTAATTGATATGCATGTAATTAAAAAAATAGATAAATAAACAAACTATACCAAACTTTGAAAAATCTTGTTTTCAATCCACTTCGATTGTCACGAGTGGGACAGCTTACCTAATCCCACTATAAAGTAAGCTAAAAAGAAGGTAATAAAATTAAAATAAAGGAATGTCCACCCAATCTGTAGCGCGTAGATACAAACTCCGCTGATATGACATGCCTGGTTCCATGCAAAACTACTCTGGTAAAATGTTTTTGAGCTTTGTCGTGTTTATTTATATGTGCCTGTACGTGTGTTGTCGAAGCAAATAACGGAGGAGTTTGGAAGAAAGCGAAAACCCGAAAATAATATAAAAGAATATTTATTATTGCTATAGCTGTTATTTTTTAAAATAATTTTTATTTAAAAATGTATTAAAATAACATATATGGCAAGGATCCTCTCATCCACAGAATACCTCTATGGTTGTAGTATCCTTTTTCAAGAACCCATCAGCATGCCATCTCAATTAGGCACAGCCCATCCACGCAGGGCCCGTGAGAGGTCTGGGCAATGGAAGTAGGCCACGTAGATGAGATTGCTATTTTGTGCAAAATCTCGTTGGTGGTCAAGACCCCAAAGGGTCCCACTGGGTATTTATTTCCGACGACTTTTCAAGTTCAAATGCGACTGAGCTCATCTGATCATGGTCTTGATTGAAAATCATGAGGCTCCCTCTGAAAAATTCTCAAGATTTTATTATGTGTGGGCAGCCCTGCGAGGACACTTCTCGAATGTTTGAGAGCAGTTATTTTTTAAAATATTTTTCATTCAAAAATACATTAAAATTATATATTTTTTATTTTTTAAAAATTATTTTAGACATCAGCACATCAAAATAATCTAAAAACACCAAATTTTATTAATTTAAATTTAAAAATAAAAAAAAATTATTTTTTTTCAAAAATACTTTTCAAAAGCAATCCAAACACCCCTTCGTGTTTAAACAATCTCCATGCCTTCTGTCAGCGGTCAAATACACGCAGGGAAAAAAAAACAAAAAAGAAATAAGAAAATATTTGTGTATTAAATTAAAAAATATTATAATATGGTCCTCGCCCTTTACTAATTGTTGTTTTCGTACAGAACCATGAAGGCAGTTCTTAATTCTTATGACTTAAGTAAGATTTTGTCCAAATATATGTGAGCTTTTGTGGGCGTGGGCCCTACCTCGGTTGATAGTTGTTTGTTATGACTTAATCAGAAAAGAAAGTGGTGGTTGTTAGTTGTTACTCATCTAATTTTAAGGGTTCAATTAACAACAATATAAAATGTGTTGCTCTTTTTCATGGGTGTTTTCATGGAGACATCACACTGTGGATTGTGGCCACGTAATGTTGATTTTATCCTTCCAGAAAGAATTTTGTCTTTTCCATGAACACCAATTAATCATTAAAGGGATTATTATTGTTTTTTTTATTGTTTTTTAAAGAAAATGTAATTACTTATTTGGTCTGGTGCTAAGAAAAATATTGAATAGCTCGCAAAGGGTGTTTATGTTTTCATGTATTTTTCAAGATTTGGGAAAGGGACCTTTTTGCCCTTACAGAAAAAAACAAGGAAATAGCCCAAGGGTGATTCCGTCTTTTCATATGTTTCTCTTTGTTAGATATCATGGCAGCAAGGGGAGTTTTGAGCATTTTCATATGATTATTTGAGTTTTTAATAATAAAAATAATGTGCAACACTTAAATGTTGACGCATGCGATATGTTTATGGTTTCTTGTTAGCACGTGTGGTGTATCCTCGACGCCAAATATATTGTGTCTCCATGTTATTTCAATGCCTCGCTCTCTTCTTCATGGTGCGGTGTGTGGTGGTGCTTGGTAGACACTTTGTTGCATGCGGTTGTTTCATAGTTTTCCTTTCATTTCTCAAGTAAATATAAACAAGGATAAATTTGATTAAAAAAATCAACTAAAAAATATATTAAAAAATAAATAGAAATAAAAAATAGAACTAGGATCAAAATCAATACAAATACAAACTAATAGAGCATATTTAAATTTTAAAAGAGAAGATATTAAACCTGAGGCGAGGAAAAGAAAAAAATATATCAAAGCTCAGCCATTGTGTTGTCATGTACACATGTTTAACCACACACAAAAAAAGAATGCAAGGATGCTTCCAAAACCATATAGAAGGTGATGTTTTGCTAACAAGATATCACACATGCTACCCAAAAAGCTTGGACGTCACACATTTGTTGGTACATGCATTGTATATACCACCCGCTCTTGTTTTTAAAATAATATTTTATATTAATAAAATACAAAGCTTACCTCACTCAACTTAATTACAACTAAAAAATCTGGATGAAAAACCCATAAAAGTCCTTGGATACTAACTTACTTTACTTTTATATTTTTGTTTTTTAAAGTAATTTAGTTATTTTAATATGTTTAAAGAATAAAGATTTGATAAAACTCCTAGCTTTTATTGAATAAAACTTCCTTTTAAGAATATTTTATTTTATTTTATTGTATTTTTAAAAAAATATGAAAAGACTAAATTATTCCTGAAATGATAATTGACAATGAACCCCAAGAAAATGTCGTATTACTCCTAGAAGCAAGTTCAATAGTTTACTATACAAGGGGATGTTTGGCAAAAAAAAATTGAAAAAAATAATTTATTTTATTTCATTTTATTTATTTTTTGTTTTTTTTAGATTATTTTTTATTTAATAATATCAAAAATAATTTTTTAAAAATAAAAAATATTATTTTAATATAATTTAAATAAAAAACACTTTCAAAATACAACTTCAACCAAAATCTCAATCAACACAAAGCTGTATGCTAGATGAAAGCTTGATGATTCTAGAACACCTACAAAAAGTTGTGAGCCAAGCGAGGCTAGCATAGGCTGGAGTGTGACAACATCAAACGACTTTGATAGAGGATTCAGGTGTATTTCATATTGTTTTTGCTTTTATAGTTGAAATTTAAAAAAATATATAGTTTTATAAAAAACATTTTAGCTGCGATTCAAAATAATTTTTAAAGTGTTTGGTTGAAACTGTGGTTGAGTTTAAAGTTAATAAAAACAGTTTCAAGTGTTTGGTTACCAAACTTTTCATATTGTTTTCAACTTGTGAAATTACTTTAAAACGTTTGTGTTTATATATATATATATATATATATTATTTTTTAAATATTTAATAATTATAATAATAAAATATAATTAATAATTCAAGTAAATTATACACTTGTTTTTATTCTCCCGTCAAACTACTTGTAATTTCATCACGAATTATAAATCCATACGTGAAGGTTTCTGCGATCCCAGAACAACATATAGTAAAATATAATCTGAAATAAAATTAGAATTGCGAGGCAAAAATTATATTGTGATCTCCTTCTAATATATTTATTTATATTTTAATTAATTTTTAGATTATATTAATATTAAAAATATATTTTTTATATGAAAATATAATAAATAATAAACTAAAAAATACCTCCCTCCCCAACCCTCTCTCTCCTAACGAAAATGAATGGAAGACAACAATTTGCTACTTTTCGTGAAACGCAGGTTTCGCATATTTTTGAGATGGAACCCACATAATTTTTCAATTTTTCTACATTAACTAAACATCCAAAACAATAATTTTTTCTACACCACTAGTCACGCCTCAGTCCCAAACACTATTGAAGTATTGCTATCTTCTCATTTAGTGCATCAGATGATGAAATGACAATGAAGCGCGGCCGTGAGAATGAAAAGAATATTAGTGGCGGCGGCGGTGCAGGGAAGAAGAGAAGAGGGGATGGAGGGTTGTTGATGAATTGTCGGTATGAGAAGGTCCAATATCTCACGAGAAAATCATGCTCATTCGTTGCTAATGCAATCATTAGCGCACTAATACATCGAAACTTCCACTAACAATTGTTTTTATAAATTAATATAACTCAAATTTTATCTCGCAACCGCTCACACATTATCTATTTTTTTTTAAAAAAACAAAACCTTAATTATATAATTTTGTTTTTTAACTAATTATTATTTTAATATGTTTTTCAACAAAAAAAAATACTTTAAAAAATAATTATTACTAACAAGTTCTAAAAAAATCTCAAAGAAAAGATGCGATTATTAAGAGTGCAAATATAACTCTTTTTTTTTTTCATATATTTTATATTAATAAAAAATATCAAATAAGTTTTTAGTATTTTTCACTAATATATAAAATATAAATACTATTTTGATTTTCCAATAAATGAAACCCATTTTTTTATTTTCTTCAGTTGGCCATCCGCCATTCCCTCAAAGGAGAAATGCCCTGAAGTAGTTACAGTGTTATTACTAACAAAACTTCTCTTGGAAACTAAGTTTCTCTTGCGTGTACAGTTGAAGTGATTTTGCTATCCTGGGTTGTTGCCAAATCTTGATTTTATGCTTCAACTTAGTAGTACTAAGAGTAGAGGAGTAGGGATAGTTTTCTTGTTTTTAAGATAAACAATGCTTTCACTTTATCACTACCACATTGGAATCAAAGACTTGAACTGTCTTGTGGTTTATTTCTTCTCTAAATAAAAACCCACATCTCCAATCCACTCGGTTGCTTTTCCTTTCTCTTGCTCTTTCTTTGTTTATTGGGTTCATGAGTTCTTTTGGGTCTTTTTAGTTTTCTTGAAACAAAGAGAGGGTAGAGATTTCTTGCAGGGTAAAAATGAGATCCTATGCTTCGCTTCAGCTTCTCTCTGTTGTTTCTGTACTTCTTTTTGTGACTTGTGATTCCTTTGCCAGAGATGACGGTATGCATTATCACTCAAGTTCTCAGATCTTGATTCTTTATTATTATTATTATTTTATAAATGCTTTATTTCGTTGATAAAAAGTTGGAAAAGACGATAGACTTGAATTATCATGATATGAAATTGAGCTAGCTAGTTTCACTAGGCTGAATTGAGCTGTGTTAGCTATGATGTAATCAATGTGAAAACTTCAAGATTCGAACTTGGGTTCTTTCTGCTATTCTTCCTACATTTACTTTGTGACCCAATATCGTTAGTGGCATTGGAAGTCATGTGATCTGAAAGTAATGCACGGTACTGAAATTTACTGACCTGAGAAAGTGCTGTACTTTGGTAATTATAGAGTCTAGTACTTTTCACTAATTGGAATTTATGAACTTCTGGACAGTTTCGGCACTTACAGTATTCAAGGAAGCTATATACGAAGACCCACATATGGTTTTATCCAGTTGGAATGCCTTAGATGCAGATCCTTGTGGTTGGTCTGGCATTTCCTGTTCTTTTGCTGGAGACCATGTAGTAAAGATGTAAGATATGACCCGTCAATTTTTTCTTTGTCAAACTTCTGGATTAGATACGTTATAGCCTTTCTAAAGTTAGATCCTGATGCATAGTATATGTGTAGGTGCATTTTATCAGTGAATCAAGTTTGACCATTTATCTGTTGGAATTCTGTTTTTGCAGAAACATAACTGGGTACTCTTTAAGGGGATTTCTTGCCCCAGAATTGGGTCAGATCAAATTTTTGCAACAACTGTATGTTTCTTTCTTCTTCCTCTTCCTCTTGCTATTCTGATACGTATGCTTTGTATTTAAATCTTATTTTCTTTTTCATTGTTGTTTGATGTTTTGTAGAATCTTGCACGGTAATAATCTGATTGGTATTATACCAAAAGAACTGGGAATGTTGAAATACCTCCAGGTCTTGGATTTGGGAGCAAATCAATTAACGGGCCCTATTCCTCCAGAGATTGCAAATCTAACCAGTGTCATGAAAATGTAAAAGAATTTGTTATTGTGGTTAGTAATTGGACTTGTATGGTTGGTGTTATTTGAATTTTTCTTACTTTCTCATTTTATGTTGTGGTAGAAACCTTCAGTCCAACGGGTTAACAGGAAGCTTGCCTCCTGAACTTGGCAATTTGAAGTCCCTTCAAGAACTATGGCTGGATAGGAATAGACTTCAAGGATCTGTTCCTGCTAGTAGCAGCTCAGATTTCACATCTAGTGCATTTGGAATGTAAGTATAATTCTGAATGCATATAACTCTTTGTTTATGATGCAAAATTAGAGGGAAGAAATAAATTCTAGTAAGCAACAACACTATTCTTTTTAAAATTTGTTGTACAAGAATGTGATTATACAAGTGAAAAACAGTTCCACTAGAAATCTGAAGCTTTAGAATGAGACATGATAAGTTTTAATCAGTTGAACCTTGTGTTTTTTTATTCTTTAAATTTGTTACTTATAACTCACTCCTGCTTCAGGTATGCTTCAAACACAAACCTAACTGGCCTGTGTCGAATATCTAAATTAAAAGTGGCTGATTTCTCCTACAACTTCTTTACTGGGAGCATTCCTAAGTGCTTGGGGTATCTTCCGAGGTGCATAAGCTTACTCTAAGCCTTATCCTACTAGGTTATGGACGCTACATAAGCTTACTTTGTTTAAATATATGTCATTCAGCACAAGCTTCCAAGGGAACTGCCTTCAGAACAAAGATCCAAGACAGCGTGCCTCTTCTCTTTGTGGTACGTCTGAAATGGGTTTTTTTCAGCCTTCAGGCTCCCATTGTTGTATTTGTGAACTATACTACTGTGTGTCAATATATATTAATGTTTGAAATGAAGAGCAATCCCCCTGGTACGCACAGTATGAGCATGGGGTTGTCTATTTCTATGTGAATTGGTAGTGATATGTCATCATAAATGCCTAGTCATGCTAAAAAGCTTGATATTTGTTCCCCATCAACAGAATTGGATTCCTCTTTACCAATGTCCTGTAGAGTTTTCTTGCTCTTTCAGTCTGTGCTCCAAAACGATTGTGGTGTGTGACATTCAAGTCCTTAGATTTTATAAACAGTGTTGCCCTTCTCTCAAAGGCCCCAACTGTCACATAATTTATTTATTTTTTGTTTTTTGGAATTGAGGGGAGATGTTGAAGACCTAACCCAAATGCATGGGCTCTTATACTCTCCTAGTCTCCTTTGTCCTTGTTACTCCTGTCATTGCTTACATAAAGCTCAAATTGGGATGGAAAGGGGAGGGTGTAATGAACTTTGTAATAACAGGTGTCTGGTGGCCAGTAATAAATTACGGAGATTATACTGACCGATTAATTCCTTTTATAGATCACACTCCACCTGCCAGAGCCCAACAAACAACAAACTCCAAGCACCAGCCTGTTGAAGATTTAGCCATGCAGCATCGTAGGGCATCAAAACCTGCCTGGCTTTTGGCTCTGGAAATAGTGACAGGAACCATGGTGGGCTGTCTCTTTCTTGTTGCCTTTATAACTGCTCTTCAGAGATGCAAGAACAAATCTACTCTCATAATCCCCTGGAAGAAATCATCGATTCAGAAGGAGCATGTGACAGTATACATAGGTTTGCTTCCATATTACCAAACCATTACCTATGCTTCAGTGTTATTTAACAGTGTTTTTAAAAATAATTTGTGTTGTCTTATTGTGTGTATATCTTGCACAGATTCTGAGATGTTAAAAGATGTAGCGAGATTCAGTAGGATGGACCTTGAAGTGGCCTGTGAAGACTTCAGTAACATCATTGGCTCTTCTCCAGACAGTTTGGTTTACAAGGGCACCATGAAAGGTGGGCCTGAGATTGCTGTCATATCCCTCAGCATCAAAGAAGAACACTGGACAGGCTATCTTGAACTCTATTTTCAGAGAGAGGTGAAGACTTGTTTCTTGTCACTGCAAATTTTTAGTATAAAGCTTTTATAAAGAAAAAGACTGAACAACTACAGATGTAAAAGCTGAAAACTTTGGGATTGCCTTTTTTGAGATGGTTTTTTATTAATTTTTTATCCAATTCAGGTGGCAGATTTGGCAAGATTAAATAATGAGAATGCAGGAAAGTTGCTGGGATATAGTAGTGAGAGCACTCCATTTACGAGGATGTTAGTCTTTGAATATGCATCAAATGGAACCCTGTATGAGCACCTTCACTGTAAGTCGAGTTTCTTGCTTAGGACAATCAACATTTTTAAGATGTGATATATTTTTAAGATGTGATATACTTGCATAAAGTTGATCAAACAACCTGCATGGATGCAGATGGAGAAGGATGCCAGTTATCTTGGACACGGCGCATGAAGATCGTCATAGGCATTGCTCGTGGACTTAAGTACCTTCATGCGGAACTTGACCCACCTTTTACTATATCAGAGTTAAATTCCAGTTCTGTGTATCTCACAGAGGACTTTTCCCCTAAGGTACTCAGTGATGCCTCACTCTATATTTATAAACAAGTGTTAAACTTAACCCATTTTACACAAGAATGAAAAATCATGTTCCTGAGTCTGCTGGCACTTACCTTTTGGTATCATAGAAAAAATGGAATTGTTTGAGGTTAAATTCCCCTCAGATAAGTCAATTTTTTAGCTATGGTCACTGCTAGCTTATGTAATCCGAAAGAATCGTGTCAAACATTCTATCATTATCTTCTCATCCGAGAACTGGAAAACTTGAACGAGCTTTGGTAGCTTGGAAATCATTGACCTAGCCACACTTGGTTTCTAGGGTCCATTCATTGGTTTCAGCATGTAAAATCTTCAATATGTCTGAATCTGTCTTTGTAACCAGAAATCTATAAAACTTTGTTCCTCTGAGATTTCTATTTGGCTGTCCCGTAGGTGGTTGATTTTGAAAGTTGGAAGAGTATTCTTGCAAGATCAGAGAAGAACTCAGGCTCCATTGGTGGCCAAGGTGCTTTCTGTGTACTTCCAAATTCTCTGGAGGGACGCCATCTCGATGTCCAAGGGAACATTTATGCTTTTGGTGTTCTATTATTGGAAATAATCAGCGGAAGACCTCCACACTGCAAGGACAAAGGGCGCTTGGTAGATTGGGTAAGAAATCTTTTGTAGCTAAACATTCACAGATTTCCAATTAGGTAACCTCAAAGCATGTATCTGGAAAAATTATTGCCCATATAACCTAAGTGGCAAAAGGCTTAAAAACTTTTCTATTCTTTAGGCGAAGGACTTCCTCGAACTGCCAGAAGCAATGGCTTCTGTGGTGGATCCCGAGTTGAAGCATTTCAGATTTGAGGACCTCAAAGTTATATGTGAAGTGGTAAGCCTTTGCATCCATCCAGACCCCATCAAGCAGCCTTCCATGCCGGAGTTAAGTGCCATTCTAGAGAGCAGAATTGATACAACTATATCTGCCGACATAAAAGCATCTTCTTTGGCATGGGCTGAGCTTGCGCTGTCATCATAATTGATTTGAAGCTTGACGCTAACACACTGTAAATCAGATTCATACAATTGTAGTAGTCCTTTCTTTTCTTTTACTTTTTTTTTCACACACTCCAGCTATCTGAATTCCTTGTAAATGTGTTGAATGAGTGCGTGCTAGAAGAAACAAAGAGCTTCTTTATGACAATAGCGTCAATAGCGTCATTGTATACCATTGGATGAGTAAAGTTATGACAATAGTGAACCGATTCGGCAATTTATGTTCTCCTGATAGTGTTCCTTGCTTCTTCTTTTTTTTATTTCGCTTTTAGTATACTATTCATCAAAGCTTGAAACCTAACGGAGCATTGGTCAAGCCAAAGGGTATTACCTTGAATTCATAATGTCCCCGATGAGTTTTGAAGGTTGTCTTTTATACATCTTCTATATTCATTCTCATTTGAAGATAACCTTATATCAAATCTAGTTTTGAGAAGTATTTGGATCCATTAAGTTCATCTAACAGCTCATCTATGAGAGGAATTAAAAAATTATTTTTGATTATAAGATTTTTCAGCTATCTGTAATCTACACAAATCTCTATGTATTTATCCAGTGATGTTAATTTTGTTTTGTTTCGTACCATTTAAAAAAATGAGATAAAACAGTATAATTTTTAGCTCGTTTAAAATTTTGATCCGTTCTGGAAATTTCAGCCGGAACGTTCTAGTTTCGTTTTGTCCGTTCAGTTTCAGCCAAATACTGTTTTTTTTTTAAATAATGAATAATTGTACAATATAAATCATATCTCTTAATCCGACCATTAGATTGAGATGAAATTTTACGAGGAGTCTTTTGATATATTTATATATATTATGTTAAAATTTCAAAGCAATAAGAGAATGTAATGATCTTACGAGATTGATGATGACACTCTTGTAATATTAAACATGCTCATAATTTTATTAAGAAAAAATATTTTATTGTGTATTTTTTTAGATTAAATTGCACAATTCTAAATAATTTTATTTTTGAATTTGAACTAAATTTGTTTTTGAATTAATATATTTAATCATATATGTATATATATAAACAGTATAACTTTAAAACGGCATGCCGAAACGCCCCGAAACCAAAACATTCCATTCCAATTTAAAAAACAAAGCAACAACTGAAATGAACTTGGTATTATCCTTCTTCCAATATAATCGAAGATGCAAAAGGGCTTAAACTATGTTGGATAATTTTATTTATAAAAATCTTATTCACCAACTTTTGTATTTCCTCTTTGCGAACAAAAGAGCTTGTATAAGGTCTGATGTTTATTGGTTAATCACCAGGAATAAAAGGAATTTTATCATCATGATTCTTTTATGGTGGTAAGGTCGTCTTTGGTTCAACGAATACAAGCTGGAATTCTTCAAATAATATTGTCACTCCTACTTTACTTTCTTTTTTATTGGATTCTTTTGAGATTGTTAAAAAAAAATAACTAACCACCATAACCAAATATGCTTCCTTTAGATTCTTGTGAACCATTGCTGCCACCATCATTCTTCACTGGATTGTAAGACTTTGATAGCGGATTTTCTTAGCACCTGTTAGCATTGATTGGAACCATTGATCTTGTGGCCATTTTATTCTTTCTTACTTTTAATTCCTTCTGCCATTTAGATTGCTCAAACTGAACTTTAAAACGTTTAACATAGACTTTACATCTTCCTTAAATCCCCTAATGAAGCTTGAAATGCAATAGGATTCTAACAATGGAGGGATTTTGACAATCATAAAAGATTTAAGTTCTTTGAACTTTCAATGTATTCTTCTATTCCTTTCTCCCGTGTTAATTTATTGAAATCTTCTGTCATATCTCTGTTGCTGCCAAATCTCATACTTCTTCTGTAAGAACATCCCAACTAGCCACATCTTTATTGCTCTGAATCTATCCTTCAAGCTATACCTCTGTTATTCCTTTTCAAGTATATGAAGACTATTTCAACCCATTGACCAACTGGAGTTTAATGTAACTTAAAAGTATTTTATGCACTTTTAATCCAACTTCAAGGGTTATCTCCATAAAAATTTGTTATCTCTCTACCTTGGGTTGAGAAACAGTATATCAAAGTTTCTATCCTTCATAAGAATTCACCTCCTCTATTCTTGTATGTGTTCTTGATTGCGGTACAATTCCACAAAAAATCGGATTGTTCCTTACATTAGGTTCTTGCTCACTTCTCAGCTTCTTGATCGCTTACAATGGTTTGTAGAGTAGCTATTATTGAATCCAACCATGAAGTGAATTAATCGTTCTTCCTGTTTTGCTTGTCCCACTGCCTTTGATTCTGCAGAAATTCATCATGTCTGCCCTGGATATGTCCCTGAAATTCATCATGCATTCTCTGTATTTGTTCTTCCAAGGCTCTAACTTTACTGTCTTCAACCATGTTTAATAGTAATGAGTGGGTTTTTAGGCTCATCAATTTGTTGAGAATTGATCCTAACAAAGAGAGTAAGAGAAGCGGGAGAAGAAAAGAACAGTTTACAACACTACAAAATTGCAGAATTTTCCTTTATTGATATCTCTTGACATTCACGTTACAGAAACCAAAGGTTTATATACATTTAATTTCCCTCCAATTCTAATTGCCTAACTAACAGAAAAAATAAAATACTAATTGCCACTACCTGTTTATTTATCAACAAGATTCACGTGCTAATTACACCAAGAAGAACTTCTGCTTCTCTGTTGTTCCAAGACTTGTACTCAGCAAATATTCCCACATACTTCTAATAGTTTTTTCTGCTTCTGACTCCTGTTGTAAGAGAAACTACATCTAGACTTTCCTTGCAGCACACCCACTCAACTACTCTAACTGAACACAGTATTTCAAGAAAAAAAATATCAGGTCTTCCTGGCAAAGGCATTCTTAAGATTTCGTAGCGTCATCACCAACTGTTGTCTCACCTTCTACCTGTGCAAACTTGAGACTTAGCTTTCTTGCATCTCCTTCAGTTCATTTTCCATTGATTTGTTTCTCTCCTTCAATGACTCTAGTTCACCCAGCTTCATTGGCATTGTGGTCTGTGTTGTTGATAGAGCAGGTTTTTGGTTCATACTCTGATACACTGGAATGATTGCTGGAAGGAAACAGCAAAAGATTTCAATCACAAGAACAAGCTAGGAGCAAAGTAGAATAGAAACCATCTAAAATAGAACTATTGTTTCTTCAAAATCATACCTGTTGATTGAAAGTTTTAAATTCCCATTTTCTTCGGACATCCCTGATGTACTACTACTTGGTTTCTCATCTCTGCTTCTTAAGTCTTCAGCAATGTAAACATTTGGAGTAATCCCAATGTTGTCTTCAGATGACTGCATTGCAGGCCCAACATTTAAGATTAATAAACAGTGTTATTTTGCACAATTAATGAGTTTGAAACAAGATATAACAGTTCAATCTTGATAGACAACTAGTTAAAAAGTTGCTCATAGATCAAAAAAGGAGCCTCATCTATTTCTTCCATGACTCAAAACTCATCCATGTCCAGATATTTAATGATTATCATTGCTAACCTTTCGGGGTTGGTTGCAGCAGAAACTTGTGCAATTCTGGTCGAGTTTTTCCACTCTGCCCTCCAATTCTTCAATTTTGTTTTGAAGATTCCTTTCCTTCTCTGAAAACGAATTTGCAGAGGCTTCTAGAGAAGTTTCCTTTAACTTTATTTGTACCTGCCACACAAAATCACAAGAAAGGGAGTATTTGTAAAGTTAACTGCAATTGTGCCAAATCAAGAACAAAATTTCATAAAGCAGAGCGCACTCGGAATAGGCAAACCAGAGAATATGATGGGAAGATCATAAAGGGGTTTGTCCATCTTGCACCGGATATTTTGCCCTTGCATATTATAGTAGAAAATTGTAATTAAAAAACTTGGAAATAAACATTTACCACAAGCAATTTTATTTTCTCCCTCAGATTTGTGACCTCTTTAGAGCCATAAGGAACTGGAACAAACTTATAGTTTCTCGTGATACTTTTTGATCCTTCAGAAACTGCTATGCATTTGTTGCTTTCCTTGAGTTTCTTCTCCATGCTGGTCAAAGCATCTTCCTTTTTCTTTAGCTCACTCTTTGATTGGACTAACTGCTTTCTAAGTTTTTCTTTTGCCAGCTCATCCTCAAACAGAGAATGTTTCAAGTCATCACACTGAGCTTTAAGCATTCTGACCTCTGATTGCAAGAGACTCATTGATGTCTTCATTTGTTCCAGCTCTAAACTCATATTTTCTTTCTGATCTGCTTGCTCGGAAAGGCCATTGTTTTCTATTGAGAGCATTTCAAGCTCAGCTTTTAGGCCTTGGATTTCATGGGAGAAGTTTCCACCACATTCTTCATCATGCTTCTTTTGCTGTTCAAGCTGTCTGGATTTATCCTCAAATTCCATCAACATCTGTTTGGAAAGAACATGCAGTTTTGACTCATAATCATCCTTAACTGATTGGAGCTCTTCATTAGCTTTCTGAAGCATTTCTTCCAGTTGTCCTTTCTGCATATGTAGTTCACTAGCTTCTGCAAGCGCTTTCATAGCTACCTTCTCATTTGCATCAAACGTTGAGGCCATTTTCACTGACAACCTCCTAAATTCTTCCTGCAGTTTCTCAGCTGTATTAGCGTTTTTCAATTTTATCTTTCGCAAGGCTTCCTCTGCTTGAATGGCTCTCTGCTCCTGCTCAACTCTTGCACTTGTTACAGCCTCCAGATCAACATCAAACTCTTGGGCCTGCTGATCCAATTCTTTCTCCAAACTCATTATATGGGTTTCTAGTTGCTTTATGGTGGTCAAAGAGTCAGAATTTCCCTTTGACTGTTTCTTTAGTTCATTTTCTAAGCTCTCAACCTGAGCTTCCAGTTCATTTATGTTGGGAAACGAGGAGGAACATTCATACTGTATCTTCAGCTGTTCTTGCAGCTGACTTTGCTCTAATTTATATGACATTTCATGGTTCTCCTGCTTCAATATCTCATAGTCGAGTTCCAGCTGCTCCATTTGAATCTCTAGCTCATCTTTCTCTCTCCTATAGATCTCTATTTCACTGCAGAGGTACATGATCTTTTGCTCCAGAAGATACATTTCTTTAGAATCCTTATGCTCCTTAACAAGTTCTTCCAATGCCTTTTGCTCTTCATCATCATCAGTCTTACTTCTTGAGATTGCTTTCTCATAGGATCTTACTTTGTTGGAAAGGTAAAATGTTTCCCTACTTTTCTGTTCTAACATTTCATTGAGGTCTTTCACAGCAAGTATCAACTCAGCATTTGACTCCTTTGTTTTCTGAAGTTGTAGCCAGAGGTTGGAATTCAGGTCCTTCTCATAATTCAGCTCTTGTCGAACTTCTTCAAGAAATGGATCCCCACGTTTGAAAGGTGACTTGGTTTTGCTTTTTGCCTCCTCCATGCATTTCTGAAATGCCTTAAGTTTCTCACACTCTAACTTGAGAATATCTCTCTCCCCTTTTAATCCCAAGATTTCTCTTGAGAGGTCCTGCCCCCTTTTGCTCTCTTTTACAATTTGTTTCCGCAGAGTTTGTATTTCCATCTCTGACACATCTTGCTGTCTTGTCATCATAATGAGTTCAGACTTGATTTTTTCCATCTCAATAGCTGAAGCCTGTTGAGATCTCTCTCTTGCAAAGGTGCCTTGAAAACTATTTTTCGAGTCATCATTACTTATCCCATGAGCAGAATCAGCACATAACTCCCATTGTGGTTGCTGATGTTCTACATAGCTTGCTGCGGAAGCATTTGCTTTTGGGAGGTGAGATGCTGAAGTGAGGGTTCGGGATGATAGAAAGCTAGTAGGGTCCTTTAGCATGTTGTTTCTCAATCCAAGTTCTTGAGGGGCATTGAGCCCAGGGCCACTTTCAGAACTTGACATTGTAATGAATCCACTAGAAGTTCTGTCATTGTCATTTAATTCAGCATTGTGGGGGGCAATGATTAGTGGTAGATCCTGTAGAACAACAAAAATACCCATCATATTTTCATCAACCATCTACAAAATTAGAGAAGAAAACTGAAATGGCTGAAAAGTAGAATTCTATTTGATTGTTCCAAGTTTTATGCCATGATATTTAATTTTATGAATCATGCAAGAAAAGAATTACAGAAATGATTTCAGGCACAAGACTTGAAACATTGTGGGGGGCATTTATTAGTGGTAGATCCTGTAGAACAACAAAAATACCCATCATATTTTCATCAACCATCTACAAAATTAGAGAAGAAAACTGAAATGGCTGAAAAAGTAGAATTCTATTTGATTGTTCCAAGTTTTATGCCATGATATCTAATTTTATGAATCATGCAAGAAAAGAATTACAGAAATGATTTCGGGCACAAGACTTGAAACTTACTTCACTTGAGTGACTATTAGTACCCTCATCTCTGTTACTATTGTTTAATTGGGTGTTCAAGGTTCTTCTCTGGGATTTTATGTTTATACCTTCAGCTTCCACCACCTCACTGCAAAAGATTGTAGGAAAAAAATCTATAAACCCTTCAAAGAAAATTATGGAAACTTAAAAAAATTGATAACAAGAAATGATATTTCATCGCTACCTTTGCTCAACATCTTCTTGCAGCCTCTGGATTGAAACCTATTGCAAACCAACAGCTGAAGTTAAATTGTGTACTTCAATTACAAAGTGAAATTCTCAATCTTAAAGACAAGGAAGGTTTTGTGGGAACCAAGAATTATATCCGTGACCGGTATAAGTGAGACAGAGAGAGAAGAAAAAACCTCACATGCAAAACCCCGTCAGATTTTGAATTATTGAGGGGAAGAGAAACAGTGGAAGGTATAGTTGCCTCAGCATAATCAGCGAAGTCTATAGAAACTTCTCCGACTAAACTATTTTTCGATGATCCCTACACAAACCCAAAAAATCCAATCATACAACAGACACTTGACAAGAAGTTGTGCAATATAAGCCAGTAATTTAGTAAAATTCCTTACAGCGGAGACAAGAAAATGGTATATTCTCTCATTGATCTTCCCTGTTTTCGCATCACGAATGTATTTCACTGTTTCATAGACCGGGTAATCCCATCGACAACTTTCTTCTCGGAGTATACCCTTCTCTAATCTCACTGTTGGCTTCCCTACATCTCCAGGAACCACTGATATAGCCAATGGACTCGCATACAATTGCGGCAGCTACATTCACAGATCACCACAAAAGTTCCTTACTTTTTCCAATTTCTCGATCACATTTGCCAACAATGAAAGCAGGATTCAAATTCTTAGCTTAATTCAACAAACAAAATAAAGCAATGATCTTGAATTATATATACATATATATAAGGTTCAATTTATAAGAAAATTCTGGCATTTTCTTAGTATCCAAACAGAAATAAGTGAACCCACCACCAAAAATTCATTGAAAAAAAAATCCAATCTTTCACAAGAACATCTATACAATTATCAATATAAAGTTAGAACTTAAACAATATATATATAAAAAAAAAAACAGAGAACTTCAGTTCAAAGTATTAAATGTTAGGGATTGAAGAAGCAGATAGTTACAAGTACATTATTAAAAAAAAGCAGTATGCTTGCCAGTGAAAGTACCTGAGTTGCATGAAACTGCAATTTAAAGACAGTTTTGATCTTGTTCTTCTCCCTTCTCCATCTCGCCGACCTGAACATTTTCTCCACCGAAATATCCAGTAACTCACCGGGATTCCGGCCAAACAAGCCGTAAAATCACCATTCCAGCGAGCGGCCCATCCAATGCAAACAAAATATATAGTATAGTATACAGAGAAGCAGTGAGTCGGTAGGAGTGTACAGGTGATGTTGCGGGCTTGCGAGTCCAATGCGAGCTGGAAACTGAGTCAAAGAGAGCGAGTTGAGAGGCAAAAACAGAGAGGGTGGGGTTGGGAAACAGAGGAGACAAGTAAAAAGAGAAGTAGCAGATCTAAGAAAAGGTGGGCACGTGACATTTCTCTCCTTTCTTTCCAGAATCTCCCTCTGTGTTAGTAGCAATCAGGCTTCCAAAAAGTCTGACACTTGTGTTTTTTTTTTAAAAACAATTGCCAAAAATAAATAAATGAGTTCAATTAAAATTTGAATGAATCAACTATTAAAACACGAAGTTAAATATTGTAGATGGCGAAGGGATTTTTTGGGGTGAGGGAACATTAAATACTGTCATATGTTTTTCCGATTGTAATTAACAACATGCATCTCATTGGACTTTTATGAGGTAATAATAAACAATGTCTTGCATGAAATTAAATTTTGCATGACTCAAAATAGAAAAAAGATTTAGATTTATTACTTCTTCTAAAAACAGATTTAAATTTACGACCTCAAGGACTGGCAAGTTTGGACCAATCTCCTTATTATCTTCTTACAAAAATTGTGATTTTCCACTAAAAACAATAATAATCATGTTCTGGAATGAAATGACAGACTCCTCCAGCTAGGACCACACTTGCATGAGTGTTTTTTTTAAATTGTCAGGGACCACCATATCATAACATCCAATCATGCAGTACCACCTGTTTTTGTTATATATATATTGTTTAATGTACTGTTGTCAAAATTTAATTTTAAAAAATAATAAAAAATAAAAACAATTCCGGCTTCCGCTGTAAGTAAAAATCACACCTTTTCTTTCACGGTCAAGGGAGCCCACTTTATGAACTCGTAGAGGGAGGTGCTGAAGGACAGTAGGGGGTGGAAAAGAGCAACATGGGAACCAACGTCAACGGTCACATCTTACGAATAAACACATGTTTAACGATTAATGTTTCTAACAATTTAAATCTGAAGAAAATGACTTGATAAATAAATAAAACGCATAAAGGAGTGATTTTTATGGCTTTTCATAATAATGTAACCTTCAATTACGGCCATCTTACAAGTCGTCATCAAACCACCACTGATTGTCCACGAGACGCTGAGTATTGCACTCTTATTTTGTGATTCATTTTACTGTGCCTTTTTAATTTAATGTAAAGAGAATAGGTATTGTAAACGTGATTTAGATAATCTTATTCAAAAAAGGGAAAGATTGGATGGTATTTCATAAAATTCTATGTAAAATAATTTCTTAATTAATTTAAGAATTTAATAGAATAATATATCTAATTAGAATTACTATATTTTCAAGGAATTAAATTTAGATTATTAAAAAAAAAGCACATGGCCCATCACGCAGGAGCCATCATAAATAAATTAGGACAAGTGTGTGGACCTATTAGCCTAGGCCCATATAACTGCCAACCCATTATGTTTTAAAAGAAGAAGAGACAGTGTGTCGTTATTATTATTTTAAAATTCTTCATCCACTATACAATTAATTTTTGACTTCCTATTATTTTTATATATTTTCTTAAGTTATAAAAAACAATCAGCATGGATAAAAAAAAAATCTAGTTAATGCCACCGGTTGTCGTTCATATTCTTGTTTGACATTAGATTTTAAAAGTGTTTTTAGATTATTTTTATTTTGTACTTTAAATTAGATTTTTTTAGTGTTTTTAGATTATTTTCATGCACTAATAGTAAAAATAATTTTAAAAAAATAAAAAAATATCATTTTAATATATTTTTAAAATCTATTTTCAAACATGTCGTTAGACAGCTGGCTGCAATTTGTTTTTCCCAGGGACCAAATGATTATTAATTTGTACTCGTCAGTTTTGCCACGTATCCATATTACGTAATTGGAAAAAAAGATATGTGATTGTAAATGAACTTGTGTTTCGACATAGCCATGTGTTTGAGGGCCTCTTTCAATTTCACAGGCCCATGAAGTGCCCGTTTGGTATTGAGATCAAGCTATAGGTTTGTAAAAAATAGTGGTACATGGTGTTTGGTTAAATAAAAAACTCAAGTTTTGTGGCATGGGACCCACCAATTTTTTTTACAAGCCACAAGTTTAGAGAAAACAGTAATTTTCTACTTTCCGAGCGGTGAGGAGAGAGGGAGCGGGTTAGGGGGCAAAATGCCAGGTGTGGGACCCATTTTCATTTTCGTATTTAGCCATTGTTGTTAAGTGATTCAACGACTTGTATTTTGATATTGTACGACAATCAATCCTTGATTGTTGATCACGTTGCTCCAATGAGCAATCATCTATAGTCACTTTGGTTTGAAAATGAAAGAATAATATACGGATGAACTTCATAAATTATTTTAAATTTATTTTTTATTTAGAAAAATATTAAAATAATATTTTAAAAAAAATATCAAATATTTTTAATTTAAAATAATATAAAAATTAATTAAAATATAAATATTTTTTACATAATATATATTTATTAATATAAAAAATATATTTTTAATTTTAAAATAATCTAAAAATTAATTAAATGTTATATAAAAATCTTGGTAACGAAACACACAAAACTGTTTTTTTTCAATCTCAAACTCAACCATAGTTTTAACCAAACACTTCATTGCTTATTTTAAACCACAGTAAAAGCGCTTTTTTTAAAACTGTTTTTTTTCAATCTCAATCATAAAAGCAAAAACAATACCAAACAGACCCGAAGAGGCGGAGTTCCACCGCTGTTGGGCCACTATATTCCGGCAGCATTCTCTCCCATTATTGTTTCACGGGGATACCAGCATTATTTATCAAACATTTATGTGCGTTTAGTTGTTCAGCACTCACATCACATATTACCATGACATTGCTAGCCCTACATACTGTGGCATCCATGATTCTTACTATATATATTCATTCATTTTCTTCACTTTGAAGTGAAAGTAAATTCATGTAATGAGCCCTAAGTGTGAGCTTGATATTGTGTTTTAAAATATTTCTGAAAAAAATGAATTTTTTTGTTTTAAATTAATTATTTTTTTGTGTTTTCATCATTTTTGATATGCTGATATTAAAGATAATCTTTAAAAATAAAACAAAAATTATTCTGATGCAGTTTTGGAGAAAAAAAATACTTCAAAAATCAACCTCAGCCATACTTTTAAAAAGCTTTAAATTTGGCTATGGTGTACGGTGAAATAAAATGTCGGTCCAATGTTCTAAGACATTGGCTGATTAAATCAAAAGATAACAAATTTATCATGATACCTATGGGGTAAATATCCAGCCCCATTATATAGGGAAGGAAAAATCTTAAAGTGAGCAATTCTAAGCTATTATTTCATTCTTTGACTGATGAAGTCTTAAAGTCACCATTGAAGCTTTTGGCACCGAAACTCAAAACTTCTTCTCGGAAATGTACCAAGTAATGATGTGCTATGATGATTCCTGTAAATAGTGGGATCATGTAGTGGCAAAAATAATCCATCTTGAGAGATAAAAAAATCTGAGAGTGAAAATACTGTAGTCATTTACACTTTGTTACTGTTTGGTTATGTAGCTAAGATTGTTTTTTATTTTTTATTTTTCAAAAATATATTAAAATATATTTTTTTTAAAATATTTTTAATATTAACACTAAAAAATCAAATAAAAAATCAATTTTTTTGGGAGACGTGTACCGCACTGTGAGTTATTGTGCGTGGCAATTGGCAAAGGCGCTAGGTGGGATAGAAAGGAAGCCAGCGAGAAGGTCAAATTCGATTGCACTTATTAAACGCAACGTAAATTAACAGGTCACGAGACTCGAGACATTTTACATGTCATTGACAATTACCGACAGATTACATCATTCATGGTTAATCACATCACTTTCTCTGTAATTTATTTATTGCATCTATTTTATATTTTAAAAAATATTTTTTACACTCTAAATTAATCCAGAATTTTTAAATCAGATGAAATATATAAATGAACCTCATATATTATATGTTTTATCTAAAACTGATCTAAGCAACATATTATAGAGCTGTATCTACCTCGCAACAATATGATAAACTCACAATCCCAGCAGACAATAGCAGAGCAAATTGTTTTCGCAGTACAAAAAAAAAGAAAGGAACCAGAGGCACAAAATTCCTGATTTATATTTCTTGGGTAACCAAGGAGCTATACAATCGGTACAATAAATATATTTACAAGGTATCTCTCGTGCTTTCAGCGATGGGGTTTTTGGTAGGCGTTGATCTAATCGTTGATTTCAATCAAGCAAGGTGGATGCTGTTTTCGAAGATTCCAGGTTAATTTCCAATAGAAGCATTGATTTCCGGATGCTGATTTTTGTTATTAACGTGCTGAGATTAACTGTATGTGTATATGTTGACTAATTTTATAAGTTTTAAACCATGTAATTTTCTAGTTATTATCATATTATTAATTATACAGTTTGAATCTGAAACCACATGGAGAGTCTGAAACCACATGGAGAGTAATTCTCTTAGTTACAAGTTTTATTACTAAACGAACTATTAAGAGTATGTTTGTGAGTGTGATTGAAATTATATATTTTTTATTCAAAAAAATATCAGAATAATTTTTATTATTTTTTTTACAATTATTTTTAAAATTAGTATATTTCTAATGATACTAACAAAAATTTATTTAAAATAAAAATTAAAGAAAATATTTTTTTTAAAAGGCGTTTTTGAAAGTCAGGTCTGGTGAATGCTGATTTTGATTAATTAAGCAAGGGGGGTTAGGGTAGGAATCCGATTTTCGAGGTTTTGACTGTGCACCTCTCGTCCTTCATTTTCAAGTTTCAAATTATGGCAGCCAGGAGATGTGAACTTTTCCACACCCACAGTAACCGTGTTTTTAAAACAAATGACAAAGATGTGTTAGCTGATCATGTGAAAAAGCAGGGAATAATAGTTTCATTTATCAGATATTTTGTGTATGCGAGGTTGTGACCGTTGGATCGGAAAACATCATCATGATTAAGAGCAAGAAAATAAAAAATTTAATTTTAGCCACAGTTCAAATTCTTCAAGGGGAGGATTAACTATTCACAAGGAGACTGGACTGCCTCTGCTAGTTTACTTATTTGCTTCAATCTGAAATAAAACACAAGTACATTATTACTGAATCAACAATACATACCCTAACCTTTTTTTAAGGTGATGAATGATTTGAACCAAGAATCAGTGGTGATATTATCTCTTACAAAATTTATGAAAGCAATGCATTCTCTACGAGTCTTGACATCAAACTCAGCGTATATAACCTGCGGCATGAACAGCCACAAGGCAGTAGCCACCACAAATGCCAACGCCGACAACCTTGAAACCACCGTAGGCTGCCTACATTTACCATTAAAAGCTTTTTTTATGACAATCTCAATAGCCAAAGAGATCCCGTGTACGAAGAAGAAGCAGGTGAGCTCCCATGTGGGCTTCTTTCTTCCGATATAGTAAAAAATGAGTTCATGCATTATTCCAGATACCAAGAATGATGCCAGAACCCCTGGGAGCGCCGCCCACTTTTTTCCGATCAAGTGGCTAGAAATGGACGTCACTGGACTGTATACGGTTTGGTGTAGGATACTGGTGACCATAAGATTCCACCTTCGACCCCAGAAGTCCTGCAGTGAGGTGGCTAGGTATGGCTCATGGAACTGTGGCTCAAGCTCTAAACGGAGATAGACCCGAGCAAAGGCTGCAACCACTGCTAAGACAAGTTCTAGACCAATGTAAAGGTATAGAGCATAGAGAAGCAACACTATTTTTGGATGAATATGGTCTTTTTGAAGATAGATGGGTGCGGTTATGGCCACTACTGCAATTTTAAGGCCATAATTTAGAGATGATTTTTGGCCGCTTCCTTTGCTTCCTTTTTCCTGGACTGGTTTGTCCGGGCTCTGTCGAAACTTGATGGGCAGACAAGCCAGAGAGATGAAATTCGGGAAAGAGAGGGGAACAGGGTAGGTCGATAGAGGGCCATGGCCGAAGGCAAAGAGAAGGAGCTTGAAGTTTGCGAGCCATGCGAGGAAGAAAGATGTTGGACCTCCAAGAAAGATGGTGGAGAGATTGAGAGGGAGGAAGAAAAGGAAGAGTATGACTGGGAGTATTGCAAAGAATCTGATCGCTCCTTTGGAGATAATCTTACCCACCATGTGACAGTACCACAGTGATAACAAAGCTGATGCCCATACCATGATGAAGTTTTTGATCTCACCCTCCATTTTTCTCGCTCTTAAATTCTCTGTAATTCACCGGAAGGATTGATATATAGCAGAGATGCTGTTTATTTCGAACGAGCGACGGTGAATAAAACTGGGTTGTGAAAAAGAAAGAGAAAATAGGAAGAGATGTTAGGGGCATATGTTTGTCCTGCTCCTAGTCTGTCTTGATCAAATCCGTCGCCGTTTTAAATAGCTGCATTTATTGCCGCGTTAGCTCCTCTGTACAATTTAGAAGAATTCATAGGGTACCCGTGGAAACGTTCGCCTGGGTCTGCGTCCTAATTCCAGTCAAATCTATACATCGTCAAAATTGACAAAATTATAGAGTGTCGCCCCCGCCGCCGCCGCCGCGAGGCCTAGTTCGTGATTCCACATTCAGACGTGTTTTTTCTTTCATGCCATTTGTCACTCTTGACTATTGATATCTTTGTGCATGATGATTCCACCGCCTAGCGGTATATTTTTTTAGTTCAAAACAAAAACTTAATTAAATCAAATTAAAAAGATTTTTAGCTAAAACTATCCACTAAATTCAAAAAATGTATAATTTTGTTAATTTCAGATTAGTTCTTACAAATATTTTAGATGTGCTCACCTTTGTAAGAAAAATCTATAGTTGAAAAATCTAATGATTACATATATTTATTAAATATCTATAATTGAAAAATCTTGCCAACAAATTGAGAAGTAGAACATTGCAAATCATTAGATGCGTGATGTTAATACTTATGCTTTTCACTAGAATTTCTTTCCATGTTATTAATTTATAATGAAGTGAATTAATTTATTAACCATTACAATTTGGTTTTTCATTGTTTGCTGCTGCTATGGTTCTCGTTCCTATGCCGTGTTCTAACTCTTGCGATATTGCTGGAGATGTTCCCGATGGTTTCCATTCAGTTTTATGAGAAATATTTATGCTTAACATATAACGGTTTTCATTCCGTTTTAAAAATATTTTTGAAAAAAAATAAAATTATTTATTATATTTTTCATATAATAATATTAAACAAATAATAATAATAATAAAATATTTTAATATATTTTTAAACAAAAAAATATTTTAAAAAATAAAATTAACTTTAAACCGTGAATAAATATTTTTGCTCGGAAACCAATTGCCCAATGGTTCAGCATCTCCAAGAGACTAAAGTAATAGTGATAGGAAAGGGAGAAACACAAAAGCCCAGTCGGTTTTCCAATTTTCTTCCGGCCAGTTGCCCAAGAAACACCATCTCTCCACCACTCTTCCTCTCAAGTCTCATCAACTAACCCCGATGTCAGCTTCCCTGGCAGCGGCATCACTATTATAGTTTTTTTTATCAAGGAAACTTAAATCTCAATAAAATATATTTTATAAATTTAAATGAGCGAGTAAAATTTAGGTTGTCTCAGATTTTTATAAGAGATTCACGCAGTATTAAACACTAATTGCATCTTCAAAAATATGATTGTAGTTATTTTTCAAAATGTTTTTCATTAAAATAATATATTAATAATGTTTTTTTTATTTTTTTAAAAATATTTTTTAAACATTCATTCATACTTTATTTAAATCATGCTAATATTTTATTTTAAAGAGCTTATGTTGAAGATTAAATTCCAACAAAGTTTTAATCCAAAAAGTAAGTGAACTAAACTTTTAATTTGACCTTAAATATATCCATTAATCATGTTTTAAACTAATTCTCCAAGAAAAAAAACCTCAGTGACCAAATTATAAAACAATAAAAAATTAAGAGACCTAAAAAAATGGCTATGAACAATAAAAGGAACATAAAAGGTAAGAGAATAAATAATGAATATATGATCGATGTATAAAACAATAAAAACGCAAAACATCTAGAAAGAAAGTTTTGATAAATGAACGGTGTTTTAATTAAGAATAATGTTTAATTTACTAGATGGAGAATGGGTCAGTAGTCGTACTCAGACTTGTTAATTCCGTTCTATTCTGGAGAATAGGTCAGTAGTCGTACTCAGACTTGTTAATTCTGTTCTATTCCAGCTGGAATAGTTGGAATATTTTGTGCCATTAAAAAAACTCAGACGAAACAATATCGTTTTCGTCTCTGTTTTAATTCCGGCTCGTTCTGGAAATTCCGGCTAAATTCTGGCCGGAATACCTCGGTACCATCCCGGCTCAAAATCATAATATTTCTTTTATTTTAGAATATTTTACTATCATAATATTTTGGAATTTTAGAGATGTTTCTAATTTTGAGATTGTTAAGGAACCATCTCACCTAAAAGCTTAAGCTTATAAGTGAGGCCCCATAATATGATTTATATTATTCTCTAGCACACCCCCTCAAGTGAAAGCCCTTTGGGCTTGAAACTTGCACAGGCTCACATTATCTTGTGCTTGATTTTTATCAAATAGAATGAAGGTGATGAGATTCGAACTTGTGACCGCTGGGTCAACAAGGCTCTGATACCATGTTAAGGAACCATTTCACCTAAAAGCTTAAGCTTGTAGGTAAGACCCCATAATATGATTTATATTATTCTCTAACAGAGATTATATTTGTTTAACTTTGTGTTTGTATTGTATAATTTAAAGTTAATTTATATTGAATTTAAATTATAATTATTAAATTAATATTTTAATTTTTTTCATATAGATATATAATTAATTATATATTAACAACTCAAAACACTTTATTTTAATAGTATTGAAAAGTCGTACCAGCCAGGAAAACACGGGGTGCAAAACTGTCAGAAGTGGGATTTGAACCCACGCCCTCTCACGAAGACCAGAACTTGAGTCTGGCGCCTTAGACCACTCGGCCATCCTGACACGGACGAATAGACTTGACAATTTAATTATACTAATCAATACATTTGGAGCCCATCAAGAAGTCACACGTGGTCGAATCAGCCTCTTTTATCAATTTACCAATGATTTAAGTCCCGATGTTCACTGATATGCTTGGGCGTGGCAATGTATAACGGAAAAGTGGTTAAATAAAGTGAACCAGCCCGGTTTGAGAATATGATTAATTATTTTTAAAACTATTTTTTATTCAAAAATATATTAAAATAATATATATATATATTTTTATTTTTATTTTTATACATGAAAATAATTTAAAAACATTAAAAAAATTAATTTAATATAAAAATTTTAATTTTTTTCAATTTTTTTTTTAAAATGCAGTAGAAACCAACCCAAATAAAATTTGCGGCAGACTCAGTTTAGAAAAAAAAAATTATAATACCGAATGCTACAAATTTAAGCGTCGGTTTCTATTTTGTTTTCACAGCCTTTCTATTCTCACTCGGAAATCGATATCAAAAATGTGAATGGTAGTTTCTCTGGAAAATCCATGTTAATGTATTGGAATAATAAAATAATTATTTTATTATTTCAAGAAAAATCATTAAACTTTCTCTTCAAGGTAATATGGGTTTTCTTGAATAGCCTACAAATCATTCTCATATTAAATGAGAGATAGGATGGTTTTCCGTATTTTTCATCGTAATTAAATGACCCAACTATTCTTAAGACAAAAAAATAAAAACTTGCAAACCTGGAATTTTTTCATGGGATTTTTAATTTTTAAAATAACTCATTTACCTTTTAAAGTAAATTATTTGAACTGGCACCTGATTTTTTTTATATTTTCATCGCGAATTATTTTAGCCTGTAATCAAGTTTACCAAGTGAAAGTTTAATATTTTAATAAATATAAAATATCATTTAAAAACAAAAGTTATGTACCGTCGAGCGGGACAAGTTTTCAAGATGACAAGTGTGGGGGCTTGCAGCTACCACACGATGGCTTTCAGATGATGTTCGAAATATCTTGGCAAGTCCTTCATCCACAGATGACACATGTGGCAAACAAACCTAAGGCTTGACGTCAATATTATTTTCTTTTCCTTACTTTATTCTTATTTATTTTCAAGTTTAAACCTCTAATTTCTCAAAGTAACCACTAAACGACGCACTACGTTCTGCTTGAACGCAACAAATCTCCTCTGGAGACTTATGTTTGTGGTTTAGGAGCCAGGTTAGGTGACATGTTTGTCTATCCTGGTTCAATATATTTTCTTAGTTTCAGTTTAGTCCTTTAAAACTAAATTATTTTTTTCTACTTTATTTTACTAAAGCAGACATTAATTGAGCGATAGAATTCTCTTAAAACATTGCGACAGCCCTACATGTAGAAACAAAATAAACCAAAAAAATCAAATATCAAATAGAATCGATGTAAATAGATCACAATTAAAAAAGTTAAGTGACCAAAAAAAACTTCTCCTAGGAGTACAAATTAGTCGCAGAAAAAAAAGATCGGATATTTGTCACTGACAACCCTTGCTGCTAGTTATTATCTGCTTCTTTCACACATTAAAAAACAGAAAATTCATGTAAGTGGTTAATGATGATAGTTACGTGCCAAGGCACACGCTTCCATATATTTTCACCCACACGTGTTCTTCATCAAGATAGGGCAAAAACTTGTAGCAAAAACGAATTAACACCATAGAGAGTAGAGACTGTTTAATTAATACTAAATTACATATATTACAATGCCTATGCTGAGAACCAGCTGAAGATTGCACATTCACTTAGGCCATTAGCGACGAAAGACTCATTCGATGGGTGAGTTTTTTTCTCCTCGGCACCTCTACCTCTTGATTCCTCCTGCCTTTTTCCGGCAGCCGCAGCTGCCCTTTTCTCTTTTCTTCTCCGCATAACATAATCTTCAGGAATAAATACATCCATGAACGGTATCGGAAGATTTTGATGAGCAGATTTGACTGGGTGGTGCAAAGTGCTGCACTTGAGCCTGAATGGAAGGGAAAATCATGAATTTATAGTGAAAATGAAGTGGGGATACCATGGGCGTGGATGCCCATGTTTTATCATCTCCAAACAAGCAACACTTGTTAATTTCTATGAAGTTAAGAGTTACCTGGGATGCATCTTGGTTTCCGGGAAGTTTTTGACCTTATTCATGCCATGTAAGGCATCGAGGGAGAAAGGGGCATGTGAAAGGCTATAGAGACAAGTGTGAGTGAAAGTAATGCATCCTTTTATTTTGTTCCCATACATGAGTTCTGTCGGTTGATTTGTCTTCTATGAGAACACCTGCTGCTCAAGTAAGTTATTTGACAGTCCCCGGGTTTTGGATGCGTTTATATTTTAGTCTTTCATGTTTTAAAATCTATAAGTAAGTCTCACGACTGTTAGACTCTTATTGACTATTTGCTTATTACTGTCCTCAAACATCGTGATATGATGAGAGAAAGTTTACAATCTACACAGTATATTTCGAGTTCGAGCCAGAACATATATATATTTTAAGAATCTAAGATAGTCGAGATTTTATCTGCTCACTCACTTGTGTCTTTAAAATGAATCTTCTAGGGATACAGTTTCCTCGCACAAAAAAAAAACTGCTTATTACTGTTTCGCTAAGCATTCGCTATACTATTCCTTTTCCCCCCTTCTAATAAGTCCCCGCTGGCCATTGATCGTTGAATTCCATTTTGTTTGATATATGTCTTTAAAACTCAGTATGGGAATACTGAGTTTGTTTATCCTCGAAATATTCATCACAGCAGAGCCTCTCAAATGGCGCCATACGCCACAACAAAGAAGAAGGTGATACAGTAGTGAAAATTCAACCAGCAACCCATGAGCCTGACAATGATTCTCTGTCTGATACCATTAATTCATGCATTAAGACTGTGTTCCCTGCGCACCGATTAAAAAACTCACAACTCTACAAAGTGCAAGAAAGAGGATTAAAGAAAGACTACTCAAATTAGTTTCGCATCGTTTTTCTCCGGACCCATATGGTGTCTGGACTTTAAGTCAAAAGTATTCGATGGTCGGTTTGTTGGATTAACTGCTAATTTGTATAAGATAATGTATTTAATTATCTTGAAACATTACAAAAGGTAACTTGAAGAAATAAACTGGATAAGTCCAGCAATATGTTTTTTTTTTTTATAAATAAAAATGTTTTGGGATATATTTGATATTTCAGGAGATTTGTTTTCTTCTTTTAACTTCTAAATTTGAGCTTTAAAATCAACATCCATTAAAGTCTTACTATTATATAATATTGATTAAATAAGAAAAATATATTTCTAAATTCCTAAACTGGCATGATAATACACTTGACCATTAAAAAGAAAGAAAAAATACTAATATATATATATTACCTATAATATAAAACACGTTCCAGTTTTACCGTGTTTATCCACAGTAACATTTACTATAACTATATACTATCGGGAACCATGAACAATATGTTGAGGCGGTCGAGTTGGTCCCAGGAGTGCGACATTATGACTGTCTTTCGAGAAGGCGTTTGTTCGAATCCCACTGTAAGCATATTTTTATTCTGCCCACAATATATTTTCCTATTAATATACAATGTCGTAAACTATTAGCGAAATGTAGAGGTAGCCGAGATGGTCCACAGCGCGCGCCATTATGGAAGAGGGAGCGGGTTCGAATCCCACTTTCTGCATATTTTTTTCGTTTCTTCCCTTTTTTTGTTCTTTTTTATAATTGTGGTTTTATTTTTATGAGGTTCCGTTCTGAAATTTTAATTTATGTTGGTGATAATTTTAAAATTAATATAACTCTTTTTTTTTCTTTGTTCTTTTTTTTTGTGTGTTTTTTGTTTTTTGGATCAGATAATTTTATGATTTTATTGTTTGCGCAATAATAATAATAATTTTAGTGATTATTTTTTATTGTTTTTTTGTTAAAATGTTTTGATTTTTTGAGGTAATTTAATGATTTTAAGCAGTAAAGTTGATAATAATTTTAACTGCTATAATAATGAAAATGACGATAACGTAGGGATGAATTTTCAATTTATGTTTTCATATTTTTATGGATGGAAAATTAACTACTTATTTTTTATTTGATTATTGCAGGTTTTCTCATAATTTATATTTTATTTTTTAATGTGATTTAAATTGAATTATTAAATGAACTAATCTTAATACAATGAATTTAATAATTCAAATACCGAATCTTCTTGCTTTTTTAATGACGATGATAATTTTATATTGGTTATTTTATTAAAACCTACTAAACAGATAAATTTATATCAATTTAAAATTTATATATTTTATAGAAAACTTGCACTTCATAGTAATTCATATATATTAAGTTTCTAATTTATGCTTGTATCCTTAATTGAATCAATTTTATCCTTATAGCATGAATGAACTTTCAATTTATCTAGCTTTTTTTTTTTTAATCTAAATTACCTAAACCAGTCATGCAAATATTTAATATTATATCGAAAATGACCTTTGAGCTCTATGAACTTTCCAGTCATGTGTTTTAAATATGATAAATAGAAGATTTTTTTTCTTTCAAAAATAAATAAATCACAAGACCATGTCTCTATGTCTCTTCGGTGATCCCTTCCTCATGCACTAGAGTTATTATTTTTAATATACTATTAGATTTTTAGGGACACAAGAAAAAATAAAGTGATTAGAGGATTCATAGGTGGTTTTGACTAATCTAGTGGCCTGCATTTTTTTAATCTACGTACTCTTGTCTGTTTTTGCTTATAAACTTGCATTTAATATATGAAAAAACAAAATAAATAGATTCTTAACATCATTTTATCACTTTGATCATTATATTTTTAATCCTTCAATCACATACAAAATATGAAAACATTATTTTGATATAAAAATGATTAAAAAGACACGTGAATATGAACATTGAATTTATATTTGAGAAATATACGTTTCCCACTTGTTTAAAATTTAAATAATTCTTTTTTTTAATTATTCTTGTCTTTTATTAGAAAAATGTGCAAATAATAATAATAATAATAATAAAATTTTGCTGCTGTTTGTAAGAAGATTAAATTTTTTTTTTGAAGATATTATTTATGGATAATTATGTATCAGTACAATATGCATAATTCTGGTAATAACTTATTTATAAATAATGAATAAGAGTAATATATCTTATTCTTAATTCCTTTCTCAAAAAATATATTAATAATAAAAGGACGAATTATACTAAAAATATTTTTTTACAAAAAATGTTTTTTCAATTGATTTTTTTAAAAAAGATTCTAATAAAAAAAACAAATAAGTAAATCGAAGCAAAATTTGTGTTCTCTCTTTCCTTTCGCGTTCAGAGATTGCGCCACTGTTAGGAAGAGGTGCCCTCCCGTGTCTCTCACTGTAATAATCTAAGGTACGAAAGAAATTTTATTTCGAAGCAAAATCCTTTCACACTATGTTCTAAGCTTGACCTCCTAATGATTCAGAAACTGAAATGCTCGAAACTTGGAAGTATAAACGACTAGATAATTAAGTAAATCGCTTTCTTATGATTTTATAAATTTATCTAGTTCCATAAAGATAATAATGTATCTCTGGGCACTTGAATGTCACTCGTGGAGTTTATATGATCTGTTCACTTGCTGAATTCCGAGTGCATGAAGTTTTAGATGCATGAACTCCTTCCTTAGAAAGTCCGCAAGTGATGAATCTTTTTTTAAATTTGCCTTTCTGTCCATGCCAACTTCCGCTGTACCTACCACCATCTAGGACTCTGACTCTCCAGCTAAATTTGTAACAGTTCCTTTCTCTTTTTAGATGGTGATCTTGATGGATTTCTTCCTCAGGTATTTGGTGACGATTATCTTCGTACATGGATTTCCGGGTCTTGGTTGCTAGATTGAAAGACTTCGCTATGGGAAAGCAGGAGCCCAGGAAATCTGAATCTGAGGGAGCCTCTCTGCCTGCACGAGCTGAAGAACATGGACCTGTTAAAGAAGTCAAGGAAGCCCCTTTTAATGATTCTGCTAATGAGAAGAGCTCGGTCCTAGTTTCTGAAAGTATGTCCTCTCTTTATCCTTCTCTCCTTTTGCTTTCGGGTTCCTCCTGACATGGAGATACATGAAAGTTTGTAATTTGGTTTTTCTTGGGAGTTGATGGCTTGCAATTTTGAATCTCTCAAGCACAAGCTAATAATCGAGTGTTTCTCTAAACATGTTATAACAAGGTCCTTAATTGTATGATTGAATCTTCGATGTATCAGAGGTTGCAGATCCACCTGCTACTGCAAAATATTCATGGGGGTCAAATGACAGAGGTATGCGCTGGCTACCATCTTGATCAAATTTTATATCTTTCCTATCGTCGATAGATAACAAGGACTTGTATCATTCATCAGATGCTGTGCTTGCAAAGGTTGAAGCGGAGAAAAGATGTGCTCTAATTAAAGCATGGGAAGAAAATGAGAAAGCTAAAGCGGAGAACAAGTAAGAGACCATCTCTATATACAACTTTTCTGGTATCTGAAGTTAACATGGATTAGAATTTTTCTGCATGGAAAGTAAATTCGAGCCAGGAATTGACCAGCTCTTTGGTCATCCAACATAAATTAATGTATTTGGAAGTCTCTGAGATTGAGTCTAGGCGTCCAAGGTTCTTAGGCATAAAAATGTATACATCCAGAAGAAGTTTTCTGTACCAAACCATACACTGTGGAGCCATTACATTACCAAGGAAAGAAACTCCATTAAAATCGCTATAGAAGTTAAGTTTATTGTCAACTCATGCTCCAGATATTTAAATAAAAGAAGCTCATCAAAAATGTTGATGTGTGTGTGATACTTGATAGTTTTGGTTAGGTTTCCGTTCGCAAACGTTTACAGACCTGTTTCATACACTCCTAAGGTCCATCTTTGGAGACTCACAATGTCCTCTTTAAACAAGGATTTCTGCATCGAATCAGTCTTGCATGTTAAACTTGGTCTTAAAAAGCTTTCAGTTCGTACTGGATGATGACCTTCAGAGCTTGTTTCTGAGCAAGTTCTACACTCTGAATTTTCAAATAGGGCTCACAAGAAACTCTCTGCCATTGGACCACGGGAGAGAATCAAGAGAGAATATGTGGAGGCAAAAATAAAGAAGTTTGAGGTAATGAACTTAATGGATTTGAAGTATCACCTGCTTGTTATAGCACGACTAATCTTCCTTTCCACTTACAAGAACTGTACAGTTCGTAGTAACTGTGTATTATATATATATTATTGCAAAAAAACTAGTGTCTTGATTAATTTGTGATATGGTAGGAAAATGTGGAAAAGAAGAAGGCTGAATATGCAGAGAAAATGAAAAACAAAGTAGCCGAACTCCACAAGGCAGCTGAGGAGAAGAAAGCAATGATTAAAGCAAAAAAAGGTGAAGACTGTCTCAAGGTAGAGGAAACTGCAGCCAAATTCCGAGCAACTGGGTATGCACCAGGGAACTGCCTTGGATGCTTAAGTGTCTAAGATGTTCTGGCAAATTCTAATAAACAGCCGTGGGGTAAATGGAAGAGAAAAGCTGCTAGAATCGAATTTGCCTGATTTTTTGGCCTGTTAGTATATGGTGTGCTCAAATATTGTTGGTTCAAGCTGTAAATGTCTTTTGATGTTTGTAAAAAAACAGTAATTGGGAGCGCGTGAGTTTGAATATGATATTTTCTTTTGTGTGAGCTGAGTCTCTAGTTAGAAAAAAGAAGAAATAAATCATTTGTGTATCTGTATTTCTGAAGAATTTGGCATCACAGCAATTCAAGGTCTTTAATTTTGTGTAGTAGCTGCATTTTTCACACATTAAATGCTATGGAAAACACAGTATCTACACTGATAGAATCGGATCAAACCACCTACCTGCAGCTCATATTTTCTGATATGAAAAATGTGTCATCCATCACCCAATTTACTTGTTTCATAAGCTAACAGTCTCGACCACCCCAGAATACTCAGTAAAGAAGGAGAGGCACGGTTTGTATGTGAATGAGATGTCAGACTGAAACCTTTTCGAATTTCGATTTTTCAGACAAGCTTGTCGTGATCAATAATGGCTGCATTTGTGAGCTGATAATAGATAATTCCATTCTACTTGTATATTTCTCAAACACAATCAATTAAATGCGAGTCCAATATCATGTCAACAGGGGATATGAGGCTAATATTACACCAATAATTTTCTTTATTCCCTTTCCAAGTATAATAAGAGCAAGTAATGAAAGAAACTCCAACTAGCAATACATGATTTCCCTAATGCCTTAAATCTTTATATGATGCCACGACTGCAGAGGAAAATCTGTGCTATTACAACCTATCCGTTTTTTTTGATAATTTTCAGCACTCTTGAATTGTTGGCCTACAAATTTTGGAATCAAATTGATGCTAACATAGTATTTTGTTGTCATGTACACGATTTTTGACATTACAGATAGGCTGCTAGATATAGTAAAAAATCTATTTGGGGACAGATGAGTTGTCTGCCACAGAATAGGAGGGTAGCAGTTGTATTTGTTACCTCCTGTCTGGACTATCTTTGAAAGACTTGGTCAGGAAATGTTTCAGATCGATCTGTAATAGCTCACTATTCTTAGAACGGTAATCTGCAAGTTCCAAGAGATATGGACCCTGGATCACATTCGCTCATCCAAGCCGTTCTCAAGTCTTTTTCTCCATCCATTGAACATTCATTTTATTGACCTTTAATATGCTAGTTATAATTACAGGAAAGGAGAAAGGTAAGAACATATTTTCTAAGTTCCGTCTATCTTAACCCCTGAGACAGAGAGCCGAACCTTCAGAATTTGTTCTTAAAACTTTCCCATTAAAGCTTCTCTAAGCAACCCTTCTGAAATCAGATTTTATACTGCACATTTTAGATTCATTAGGAAAAACAAAATGGGCTTCACTGGGACCTTAGAGAAATGCAAGGCCTGTGACAAGACTGTTTATTTCATCGAATTGGTGTCTGCTGACGGAGTTTCTTATCATAAGAAGTGCTTCAAATGCAGCCACTGCAATGGACTTCTTGTGGTATGAGTATACTATTCATTAATCTATCCTCTTTTCTTTTTCATGCCTTTTTTCTTTTGTAAGAGTTAATGAAAATATGGTCCTTTACCAGAATTATTGAAACTGAACCACCATGAAATTTGTCTTATAGATGAGCAGCTATTCCTCAATTGATGGAGTTTTATACTGCAAACCTCATTACGACCAGCTCTTCAAGGAGACTGGCAATTTTACCAAGAAAATCCAACCCTGTGAGATCTGCTTCCTCGTTTTCGTTTAAGTTTCTCTTACATATTTTTGTAGTTAGAGTTCCATGGAGAAGGATGTAGTCCTCCCAATTTCACCTTTTTTTTTCGTATATTTTTTTTTGTGCTAACAATGTGTTTCTGCAATTCTGACTGATCAGCTGGGGAAAAGAAAAACTGCCTGGTACCAAGATTCTTTACGATCAGTTCTTTTTCATTACCTTAATTCGTTTCTAATGGAAGCCTCTAGTTTTGCTTGCTGAAGTTTGATGTATATATGCTCTCAAAATCATGCAGACAAAGGCCCCAAGCAAACTTTCCTCCATGTTCAGCGGCACCCTAGACAAATGTGCTTTCTGTAAAAAAACTGCATACCCATTAGAGAAGGTTTCTGATCTCTCTCTCTCTCTCTCTCTCTCTCACTCACACACAATTCTTATATCCCCATTCATTCCTCGTCCATCAGATATATATATTTGCGCAACTCAAGTGGAAATGCAAAAGACAGTAACTCTCCTTGATATCTATATTGTACCTTAATCTGGCATCAATATATCCCATACACCAAGATCAACTCCAGAAATAGATCGAGATTATATGATGAAATGAGAATAAAGAAGTTTATTGACGTTACCAAAATTTTGACAGGTGACTGTGGAGGGAGAATTCTATCACAAGTCATGCTTCAGGTGTTTTCATGGGGGTTGTTCTATCACACCTTCATCTTATGCAGCTCTTGATGGTATCCTATACTGCAAGGCCCACTTCGCTCAGTTGTTTAAGCAGAAGGGTAGCTACAATTATCTCACCAAAACTGCCACGATGAAGAAAAACGCGGTAAATTTACCAGAAGAAAAATCCGAAGCAGAAGAAAACAATGAAACAGTACCAGAAGCAAACGCAGATGCTAACACTGATTTATTAGCCATTGACAAGAGACATCATAATTCATGAGAATGTGCAGAACTAGTTCTCGGTGCTGTGTTCTTCCTTTCCCACGCCTCCCTAGGGGACGTTGAGGTTACAAGAGTTGTTGATTTCATTGTTCCTCCTCAGGCGTGTGTCAACAGAGAATGGGAACCCGGAGTTTTGTTTCGCCTTGGAATTTGGAAACTAAATAGGGAGTTCTGTAATATTTCTATATTTGCAGGTGCAAACGATGAACGAAAATAAAATTTCACTTCTTTATTACTCTCCTCCTCCCTCATACCTTTCCTCTCCACACCAACAACATGTTAAGGATCTTCCTTAACAAACAGTTTATGTTAAATAATTTAAGAGAGAAATAGCAAAATGAATGCAATTTATAATGTCTTATTATGATAATTTGACAGTCACTACCTGTTGCTTCCTTCCACAACTGTTTCTGTCTTTCTTCTTTTATTGTCATATGCTAATATCAATTTCTTTTGTCTCTAAGCCATGTTGATTTCCTTAAGCTCGTAACAATACTTCCTCGTCAGGAGATTCTTGTCCTCAATAATCAATCTATGTTGAAACCCAGAAACTATTTTGTTAGTTCTTCTAACTCATCCCATATGACATCATCTTCTCGAAATAAATCCGACCATTGTATCATTCTCATTAATGCATGATTATTTCTTCATCAGTTAATAACTTAAGCATAGCTGTACAGAGATTTAAATTGTTAGAACTCTAATACGTAGGAAGTTAAACACATCACAAACTCTTCCATGTATAGGATATGTAAGCTGAAATTTAGGGATTAGTTCCATGTATAGGATATCATCTACTTATCTTGTATAAAGCTGAAAAGAACAGAAGAGAGAAAACAAGTTTTTCCAGCAACTCTCTCGGTATCAATTTCTGGAACATTGTTCTGTTTTTCTTGGTCAGTTTAACATCAGTTTCCTATCTAAGACGGCTACAAGATTGCTTTTAATCTTGCCACATTCATTTGTTATTGGGATTATGGAAGTTGTAACTGCATGATTGCCAAAAAAAATAATTAAGTGATGATACATGAAATACTAGATGAATTGCAATACCCACTGGTAATTGCAGTCTATAAGCCATGGCTCCATCTCTTTGTATAATTTTACAGGGGCCATAAAATTTAGACCTGTGATTTTAAAAACCGAGTCTCCCAATCCACTTAAAAATTTGCCAAGCAACCCCGAACCAGTTAGATTCTAAAAATAAGTACTGTGATTCGCCTACTTAAACGTTTAGGTCTTTGGATAGATCGTGGCGAGTGGAAGAATGGAGATAATATATATATATATATATATATAAATGGAACTGGTAACAGTGGAAAATGCCTAATTGTTTTCTTTGTGATTGAATGCCAGATTTACAAGTTTAGGTTGCAATGTCTAATCAAAAACAGATAGATGGTGAATAATCACTACTTTCCATTTTTTTCAATTGTATTTATAATAATTCTAAGAGGTTAGAATGCTGTTGAGACTGACCTTCTAACATTCTACAGTTTTCTGGGAATATCACGGAAGTTTAAGCTCATCACAAACAAAGATAAATCACCTCTAACACTCTACATTTTTTTAACCGTTAATGATCCGTCAATAAATCTAGCGAGATCCATTAATTAGTGCTGCAACGAGGATTATGCGAGTGGAAAATTTATGGGAGGGAAAAAAATCAGCCGTCAATGAAGTTAAATGAGGTTATCTAATTCTGGTCTGCTTTTGTTTACGTTAATGCTCATATAAGCGAGGACGTTAACACGCATTTCAAATTTATTTTATAATTGAGATTATTTTTTAAAAATGATTTTTATTTAAAAATATATTAAATTATTTTTTTAAAATGATTTAAAAACACTAAAAATAATTTTTTTATTTTTTTTGAAATGCATGGCAAAATACCTCTTTAATTAGATAACTTGAAAGAGGATTGTTGTATTCTTAAAAATAAAAAGAAAAATAAAAAGAAAAGAAAAAGGGTCGTCGTGTTCATGAAAAAAGGCTCAATTATTACCTGGTAATGATGTTGTATAATTGACCAAAGCCGGCTCCCACCAAATTCATAAAGAAAGAGGGTGAATAAATAAATAATGTTTTTCTCATACATATTTAGATAGACCATTTCTACTGATTCATTTATAGAATAGGTTATGTTTTTTCCCATAAATATTTTCACATATAAATATAAATATTTTGAGTTTTGAGAGTAAATAGTAATTTCGTTTGAATTCCGACATATCTTAAATATAAACCAAACACAATAAAGCTATTTATATATAAGCACCTTTCAAAATAAAAAGTAGCAATGGGCAACGTGGTACATTGACCAGTAATCCTAGATAGATAGATTCCTACATGGCTACATCCATAGATTGTCTTAGTTAGGTGCACGCTTTCTGTTTAGGGTGTCGTGTCGTGTCTGGTCACAGACCATTTGAACGATGAATCATGAGCATCCGTCCTCACATGGACCTAAATACCCTCGCTCTCTTCACGATATTCCCTGACAACCCTCAAGCTGTCCCTCTGTTTTCACTTGCTTGTACTTCAAGCGCCACCAGCTCACAAGATAACTGCTACTCCTTTTTTTCAATCGAACCCCTCCCTTTCTTTCATCCGCTGCTTTCTTACTTGTATACTGAAAACTAAAAGAGAGAGAGGGAGGGAGAGGGAGGGAAAAATGGGTGTAGGCACCAGCAACTTTGTCATTAGATGGATCAACTTTCTCACCATGGTATGCTTTCTTTCTTCCCCCCTTCCCCTTCTTGTTCATCTTTATTTTGATTTTAAGTTTTCGAGTCAGGTTCTATGCTACATTGTTAACTGGCCCTTCTATTTTTATTTTTATTATTCTTCTGGCGTTGTTAATTATTTTGCAAAGGGTGTTGTTGTTTTTGGGATATAATAAGTTGTTCAATTTTACAAGGGTTATAATTATTTGAATTCATGTCTGCTATTTTGTTTAAGAATAGGGTGCTTTCTTTTTTACACTGATGATTATTGTTGCTCTTGGTTATACTGGGTGTTTATGTGTGTTTCATGTTCTCATTGCGTAGCTTTTAGCTATAGCTGTCATAATTTTTGGGGTATGGATGAGCACACATCATGACAGTTGTCGAAGGTCTCTAACTCTCCCCGTGCTGGGCCTTGGTGCTGTCATCTTTGTAGTGTGAGTTCATATTTTCTAATGTCAGCCTTCTTTTACCTCTTGTGCATGTACTTTTCTGATTATTCTAGTAACAGCTGCTGATACAACCTTTTGTTGATGTTTAGATCAATAATTGGGTTCTTGGGCGCCTTGAAGAGAAACTCCATACTGTTGTGGATTGTATCCTTACTAAATGACCAATCTTTTTATATTTATTTGCTTGAATATTGGTCTGCGTTCCTCATTTTTTTTCTATATTTGCTGTACATCCCTTAACTATTCACTCTAAGTATCTGATTATGCTGTGCATCATTTTGGTGGCAATTCTGGTCTTCACAGTGTTAGCGTAAGTGTTTTGTGTTTCTGGTGTAATTTTGATTATAGTGCACTAGCTCATGTATTTTCCTTTCTTTAAGGTAGATAACAAACTGTGCAGCAACATTTCAGGTTTGAACTTGACAATCTGTCTGTATAGTTTGTTGTCTTTTCTAGTTTTCCCAATGATTTGCTTGTTAAACATGACTCTTACTCATTTATCCTAGTACTTATGTTGCTATTGTCTTCAAAATACGGTCATTTTTTCTATGCATTATGCCATGAGGTTTAAGCTGCTTTTGTATTCTGCTAAGAACCAATATCAAGTGTGGTGTTTCACATTTGTTAGAAAAATGAGAATTATCTTTTTTGTGGCTTTGGTGGATACTTAATTTTTAGGTTGAGGTTCAAGATCCTTGATTTAATTACATGCCATCTCAGCTCCAGTGGGCTAACCTATTGAAATGGCCAGATGTTCAGTTGAGCTTGGAGATAATGCTGAGGTTAAATGTGCTGGTATTTGGTGGAGTTAAATATACAGTTATCACATGGGATTCGCATACAATGAATCAGTAGGAAAGTGAAAAACTTAGAATATTTAGCTAGAGAACTGTTAGCCATACTAGTTAAAGATGCAAATACGGATGGATTGAAAGAGAATGAGATAAAGGAAATCTCTTGTATATGAACCTTTTCAAATAATCTCTGATGTTGGTGCAACCAGGCTGCTGTTTTATGTTAATTTAAAAGAAGAAAAATATCTCTCTTAATTGGCGTTTTTTCCTCTCAATAAAAGTAAGTCGAATCCATCTCAGCTTATCCTTTTTGTTGTTTCGATTAACTACTAACAGAGACACCTCTAACAAAAAAAAAAAGGAAGAAGGAGAAGCGATGTGAAGAATAACCAGTGGCCGTATTGTAAACTTGTAACATAGCAAGAATGATGCTTCCAATTCTATCAACTAAGTAAAACGGAGTTTCCATCAATCTTTTCCTATTTTATGTTAGCATATTGTTTCAAAACCTTCAATTTTTTCTCTCAACGTGTTTAGCATTTTTCTTTTGAGTTTGGAAATCATACTTATAATGCTCCTTTGATTTTGTGATTTTCCTGTAGGTTTATTATAACTAATAATGGATCTGGTCATAGTGTCCCTGGTTTGAGGTAAGAATCTTGTAATCTAGGAATAACTATGCTTATATATTTTGTTCTGCTTTTGGGCATCTGTTCTTCAAATCCATTGATCTCCATCTTGACCCACCACTCCCTCAACCTCTTTCTCTCTCTTTTGCAGTTGGATCAGATGTTAGTCTTTCAACAAAATGCTTCATATGATTATTTTTGTGAAAATGGCTGCACTCAATTTTTAGATGATAATTGAGCTATAATAGACACTTTCGTTGATGATTCTCATATACTTCATTAGCTGGGGTTGTTGTGGTGCAGCTACTAATACTTTTTGTCTGGCTAGATACAAGGAGTATCAACTTCAGGATTACAGCTCATGGTTTCTTAAACAGGTAAAGACTTTACCTTCTATGTTATTTGTTAAAAAAGATGCTATTTTATGATTCAGATTTATTCTAACTTGAAAATTTCATGCAATTATGTCTAATTTGGTCTTTGCTTCAGTTGAACAACACCAAGAACTGGAACCGATTGAAGAATTGTCTAGTGAAAACTGAAGACTGCAACAACCTACCAAAAAAATACAAGGTCCATTTTTTTACATCAAAATCTTATTACTTATCCACTTTAACTCTGAATGTTTATTGATTTCTAGATTGATTTTGATGTTTTTAAACCTGTTGATTTTAGACTATTAAGCAGTACAAGTCAGCCAAACTAACAGCCATTGAAGCTGGTTGCTGCCGACCACCATCTCAGTAGGTGTCTTTTTCTGACCTCTCTCTCTGATCAAACATTCAAGTGAAGTTTTTCTAACCACTACGTGGAAATGTGATCTATTATTACCATACTACTGAGATATACATTCTGGTTCGGTAAAATGTTTGAGCAATGCATTTTCAGTCTACAAATGACAGTTATTGCATAATATTAGAATAGTGTCACCAAGGTTACCCTTCTTAACCTACTCTGTAGGTGCGGTTATCCTGCTGTCAACGCTTCATATTACGACTTGAGCTTTCATCCGATTAGCTCCGACAAGGACTGCAAACTTTACAAAAATTCCCGGGCTACCAAATGCTACAATTGTGACTCCTGCAAGTAAGCATCATGACTTTTTCTACGCTCCTCTAGATATTTTCCGTTTTCTTCTGGTGTGCTATTCTTGTGCAATCGGTTCTTTCTTTCCAGGGCAGGAGTCGCTCAATATATGAAAACTGAGTGGAGAGTGGTTGCCATCTTTAATGTCATTCTGTTTGTTGTTCTGGTAAGCTGGTTGCTACTTCCACCTGAATCTTGTCATTCCCGGATGTTCTAACTGCTCTTCGTTTCTGCTGTGAATGCCAGTCAATGATCTATTTTGTCGGCTGTTGTGCCAGACGAAGTGCTACCAGAAGTCATTCCAAAGCTTGAAAAAAACAGGAGCTGTGTCTTTGGAATTTCTATTGGCTCTCTATCATTTGTTGACCACATGTGTATATCTCTGTTCGTCGATTGCTCTTTGAACATTTGTCAAATTTGTGATCATTTTTCTCAGTTTGAATGAGACTAATGGTTTTGATCCAAGTAAATTTGAAATGAAATGGATTCTTTCGATGAAGAAGGCAAGCCCAGGGCCCAAATATGAAATCAAATGAAGCCCATGAAAGTGAAATTAATGGATCCATAATTCAAAAATTCAAGCCCATGAGAAAAATGGTCGTGTTCAATTCAGCATTGCCCGAATCACTAATTTGTCAAGAATTTTATTGTAAGGGTTCCATATCATTTCCTTTCATAAAATAATTTTACAGTTACCCTACCATCTTCAGTTTTTGTATCTATTAAAAATACCTCTCTCTCTCTCTCTCTCTCTCTCTCTCTATATATATATATATATATATATATATATATATATATATATATTAAAAAAAACAGAGAGAGAGAAAAGAAATCCTGTTTATGGAAGAAAAAAAATTAAAAATAGAAAACAAGAATCTTGATAGCCACTGTTCTTACAATTATCAACCTACGGTTGTCATCAATTAAAATTATTAATGTTATTATCATAACTACCATCACTTTCACTATTTCTACCATTAACATCATATATTTTTATATTGCTTTCATAATTTAGAATCACCATAGAAAAAAAATAGTTTATCTTGTAGAAAAATATTTTTCTAAAAAGACCGTAACTTATATAATAAATATAAACTCATATAACATTAGGCCTCTAATCTAAAACACCTTTAACTATACATGCATGACAATTGAAACATTATGTTAATTAGAGGTTTATATTCTTTTTATTTTTAGCAATGCAGTCCATGACTATGTATAACACCTGTTTTTTTATAGATAAATGATAAATTACAATTTAGTCCCTTTAGTTTTAAAAACAAATTAATTACTCCTTATTATTTTAAAAACTAATTATTTACTCTTTTCACTCATTCTGTGTTTCCTCTAATTTATATTGTTTTTTTGTTTTAAACAGTAAAAAATAAATAGACATTGTGGAAAATTGATGAGAGAAAAAAGAGAGTTTTTTTTGGAGTTTAGTAATGTTAGACTGCGAGTGGTCAACATTGCTCAATAGAAAAAAAAAAAACGTTTTTGAAACAAGGGGACTAGTTAATTGATTTCTGGAAACTATAAAGACTAATTTATAATTTACACTTGTCTTTGTGAGAAGAAAAAAATAAATCTCACGACTATAAAATCCAAAACCCTTCCACTTAAACCCTGCCGTGAAGTGTTCCCAAACCCATTCAGCTTGTCATTTCCACTGTCCTTTCTCCATCATGTACCCATCACTCCTCCACCGCTCCAAATCCTTATCGGAACAGCTCCGGACCCGAATCTTCATTCGACTAATGGGTGGTGGACCACGAACCTTCCCTGGAGGTCTAAACAAATGGCAATGGAAACGCCTCCACGAGAAAAAAGCCAAAGAAAAAGAGAAACGTCTCCTTGACCAAGAAAAACAACTCTATCAAGCCCGGATACGTTCCCAAATCCGCTCCAAACTCGCCGGCCAACCCGACCCGGACCCGGACCCAAGTAAGTTCAATCCCATGAGCCCCAAAGAGCACATCAAAGCCCTCGCTGATAGGTTCATGAAAGAAGGAGCTGAAGATTTGTGGAACGAAACGGATGGGCCATTGAAAGCCCCATCAGATGAACGACCAGGATTTGTTGGGACTAATCAACGTCCAGGATCGATTAATTCGCCATTGGATTTGAGAAAATTAGTGTCAGAAGGGCGCAATGTATCGCGGAATCGCGAAGAAAACGGGTTTAATTATGTGAAAAATAGAGATTATTCCACGCGCAGAGATTTAAATTTTGGGTCCGGTGGTGTTTCTGTTAAGCCTTTAGTGCGGAAACAGAAGAAGTTTAGGATAAATGAGAGTTCTTCGAGTGATGATGATGAAGATTATGGGGTTGTTAATAACAAAGTGGTGAGTTGTGGGAGAGATTCACGGAATGAGCGAGGGCCCGTGAGGAATTCTAGGAATGTGAGTGAATTTATGAAGAATAAGGGTTTTGAAACACAAAAACAGAGGAGGTTTGAGAGAAATGAGAGTGATGATTTGGAGGGTGGGGGAGAGAGAAGAGGGAGTAGGGAGAAGGAGATCGGAAGTATAGCTGCTTTAGGGAAGCTTGGTTTGAAGAAGACAAGAAAGGTTTCATTAAAGGAGCTTGTTAATAATGATTTTGCGAATGGAGTGGAGTTGATTAGGTATGAGCTAGGGAGGAAGAAAAAGTTAGCCGGAAATGACGGGGAGAACGAGGACGAGGATTCAATTCTTGGCGATAAACGGTAAGGTTTCTCTTGGTTTTAAATGGTGTCTTTTGGCAGGTAATCTCGGCATTCAATGGCAAATGCGCATAATTTTTTTCTGGTTTGAAAAGAATGGGAAAAGTAAAGGGAAGAACTTTGCATGTTCTGGAGAGTGCAGGGTAGAGTCAGTAATATGTGATGTATAATGATCTTGTGTATTATTTGTTAATTAGTTATTTTGTGCTGTATATATCTTTGCAGATTTGATGAATGCGGTCTGTCTCCATTGACTGTCAAAGCACTTACAGCAGCTGGTTATGTTCAAATGACCAGGGTACAGGAGGCTACGCTTTCTGTCTGCCTTGAGGGTATACCAACTGTGTTTCATGTTTCATCTCCAGTTACGAGTGCTTTTGGCAACTATTCAGTCTGTCAGTTCAAAAGTCAGGATAGTTCAATACTGTTAGTGTGCACTTGCTTGTCAATCTTTTCATTTTTGGCGTGTTTTAGGCCATGAGTGTGTTTGGTTGCTTGTAGAATATCTTTTACCTTGTTGTTATCCTGAAGAATTGCTCTCCTTGCACCATTTTGATTATCCACATTTTTTTTAAAACAAGTCAACCCATGCGTAATATATCACTATGCCTTCAATATACATATTGAGAATAATTTCTGTTGAAAAACGATCATACCTACACATTGTGAATTTTGAATAATGGTTTTCACTTCAACTCGGAACAGGTAAGGATGCTATGGTCAAAGCCAAAACTGGCAAAGGAAAAAGTGCAGCTTATTTGGTAAACTACAAGTCTCTTGTCGCTCCTGTAAATTAATTTATTGTATTTTAGCTTCTTTCCTTCAGTGCCATTGTAAAACGCAAACAGCTTCCTGCAATTGAAGCAGTTTTGAAGGCAAGAAGTAGCATTGCCAAGCAACGAGTTTCCCCGATATATGTTCTTATTATCTGCCCCACAAGAGAGCTAGCAAGTCAGATAGCAGCAGAAGCAAATGCTATGCTGAAGTACCATGATGGAATAGGTATGCAAACACTAGTTGGAGGAACACGTATCAAAGATGATCGGAGATGCCTCGAATCTGATCCTTGTCAGGTTTGCTTTTGTGCCTTTTGCCAGTTGAACTTCGACTCATTTCATGGCATGTGCATGGAAAAGGAGAAAGGCAAAGAAATAAATATGCAGTTGATATTCCTGTGTTTCAGGATTAACACATGTAGATAACTTTCTGGTGCTAACCTTTTCCAGATACTTGTTGCAACTCCTGGTCGGCTGCTGGATCACATTGAGAATAAAAGTGGTTTATCTGTGCATTTGATGGGATTGAAGATGCTTATACTTGATGAGGCTGATCACCTTCTTGATCTTGGGTTTCGAAAGGATGTGGAGAAAATTGTAGACTGCTTGCCCCGTCAGAGACAGTCCTTGCTCTTCACTGCAACAATTTCAAAAGAGGTTAGGTTTTTCCCCATCTCTTTGTTGATGGGTCAAACAACAGCTCTTTTGGTGTCACATGACTTCATTCTGTTTTTAATTATGCTTATGCAGGTTCATCGAATTTCTCAGCTTGTATTGAAAAGGGAGCGTGATTTTATTAATACTGTGGGTGTGAGTTGCATGGAAATTCCTGCTAAGGTATACCTTAAATCAAGAAACTGTTATTGTAAACTACCAATCAGGGAATTACATGATGATTACATGATGTTATTAAAAATTATCATATTACATGTAAAACAATATCCACAGTTTGTCTTAGGCTGAACATTCTAGCACTGGCTTAATGACCATGGATGTTTTAAATATCTAATTACTATAAGTAAAATCACATGGACTGTTTGGCATTTTATTTCATGACTGTTTCTAAATTGGGAAGCAAAAAGTATAATCCTTGTTTCTGCTCCTACAGATCAAGCAGTCTTTTCTTGTCTCTCCACACGAATTGCATTTTCAGGTAGTGCATTATCTTCTGAAGGAGCATATCCTGATGGCACCTGATTACAAGGTAAGATTCAGTAGTTTTTGGATTTAATTTATTTGCAAAGTGGAATGTGTGTGGTTGAGTCCTGGACATTTAACTTGCTCCAGGTTATTGTTTTCTGTACAACTGGGATGGTGACACTCATGTATCTACTTCTCCGGGAAATGAAAATAAATGTAAGGGAGATGCATTCTAGAAAGCCTCAACCCCATCGAACTCGTGTCTCCGATGAATTCCAAGAATTAAAAAGTTTGGTCCTTGTTGCATCTGATGTTTCTGCTCATGGAATGAACTATCCTGATGTTACTTTGGTCATTCAGGTACCAACAACTCTTGAGAAAGTTATACATTCATATTCTGCATGTATAAATTGCTAAACATCAAATCACTATGCCCCCCCGTATACAGTATCTCCCAAACACCCAGTATTATGTACATGTTTTCCAAGTACTGTAAAATAATGCATCAATTTTTAACAATAATCAGGTGGGGGTTCCATATGATCGTGAGCAATATATACATCGGCTTGGAAGAACAGGACATGAAGGGAAAGATGGAGAAGGGATCTTATTGCTTTCACCATGGGAAGAATATTTCCTGGATGAGTTAAAGGACCTGCCACTTGATAAATTTCCTTTACCAAAAATGGATTCAGAAACGAAGCTTAAGGCACTTTCCTAGCTTATTACTTGCTCTAATTGTTCCTTTTGTGCTTGTTTTTATTCAGCATTCTAGAGTTTTAGTCCCTCGTATCTATTTGTTATCAGGTCATGCAATTTTGCAGGTTTATATGTGTAACTTTTTGCAGATGGAGGAGTCAATGTCGAAGATTGATAGCAGTGTCAAAGAAGAGGCATATTATGCTTGGCTAGGCTATTATAACTCCATCAGAGAAATTGGAAGGGATAAAACCATGCTTGTTGATCTAGCCAACCGATTTTCTGAGTCAATAGGCTTTCAAAAACCTCCTTCCCTCTGCAGAAAAACAGCTTTAAAGATGGGTTTGAAAGACATCCCTGGTATCCGGATCCGAAGATAGCACATACTGGGAGCATTAATACATGCAAGCTGCTGGTTAGTATTGCTGAGATTAAAAAAGGATCATGAACTTGCGCTGAAAGACCAGGTTCAACTTTTATTCCACCCAAAAACTGGTATACGTGCTAGGTCTAGCTCCTGCCTTCAATCATCATGCTATTGTGTCTTCTAAGCTTTGTAACTGCGCTTTTGATGGGCTATTCCATTGCATCATCCAGCACAGTGTATTCATGATGTGGATTTTGTTTGATAGTTGGCTGAGAACGACAATGCACACCTGTTGCTCTTTATATTGTTTTTTTAGTAATATCATTACTGCTGTTATTAGTTTTTGTTGAGGATCTATATTTAAATTTTTTTTGGGCGTGGGGTGGGGGTCTAGTAGGACAAACAAACAAATGGGCAACGGGCATAGCCCCCCCCTCCTTTAATCCCAACCCATCCGTCTATAAATGTATAGGATTCCAAGTGAGAATTCGAAATCAGTAAAGTCTTCCTAACTAACCTGCAAAGATGGGTCCAATTGTGAAAAAGAGCTAGAGGCAGGGTAGTTGGCCAGAAGACATAAATGGAATGATTTTAAAGTAATTTAAAGGCAAGATATAATTAAGCTGGTACAAGTGTCATGCCAGACATGTTTTCTACATAACTGGTATGAAGATGGCTTCTGAAAGAGTGAGGATATCTCAAATGCAATATTCTTGCTCACGCAATTTATATGGTCTTAACAGGTTACATTCTGCACATGCTGGTATTTGTGGACTGGTATGAAATATTTAACTTCATTTGAAGATCCAGTTAACCAGTTTTCTTTGTGCTTTCTTTGTTCCGTATTGAACATGTTCTTTCTTTCTTCCTCTTGTCAAGAATCCAAATAATAATCCGTAACAGTAAATCTGCTGGGCAACGTTTGGAAGGATCAAAGCTCGACTCTTGTGTAAGAACATGTTCTTTCTTTCTTAAACCCCCGTTTTTGGAGAGCTTTGTGCAACATGAAATGCCCGAACCGGAATGAATGTGAACTCTATTTGAGAATTGAATATTCAGATGAACTTCATAGCCTATACGTCGTGTCTTAATTTCAAACGGTGGTACCATAGGTCGGAGGGCACGTATAAAATCCAGTTCATTTGCTTTTTTATTATTATTTTCTAGTTTTTTCAGGTCAATTTATAAATATCTTAATTAATTTTATAAATTCTAAAATTCACGACCATATAAGTTTTCAACAGACCATCATATTAATGCTCGTGTTTCAAAACTTAGAAGCTAAGATCATGGTGTTGAAAAAAGAAAGAAAGGTCATTAGTGCTCTAATGACTGCATGTGTAAGCCTTTCGATTAATGTCAAAGATGACGGACGGTTCATTTCTACGGTAATTATATTCCCATTGAAGTAAGAGAGTCAAAGAACACGATCATTAAATTACGATTTCTCCATTTATGGTGGTAACTTGTGAGCATCACCTGTAAAGTTCGTCCATAAAACAAATAGGATACCCGGTCAAAGTCAACATATTTTTGGGTTGAACTACATTTTAGCACTTGCAGATTCAGCCCTGTTCCACTTCGATCCCTGTATATTAGTTTCTATATACATATTAGACCTAGAATTTCTGGGGGGGGAAACTCAATATAACATCCTACATACAGTTAATTAAAACAATTTTTCCAACTTTTTCCTTATAATTTTATTTTCTTATCTTTTCCTCCCAACAAAACCTGACCTATATGATATATAGTAATCCACAAGAAGAAGAAGAAACACTTACAATTCCAAATAAATAAAGAAACAAAGGATCCCATTGTTAGTTTTGCTACTTATTTGACAGCGAGAGGCCTTGTTGGAACTTTGAAAACTATGAGTTAAGAACATTAAACCATGGAGAGCACAGCAAGACAATGTGAAATCAAAATGGATTAAAATATAGTTTATTTACACATCTACTATAATAATTATGTTTCCAAATTCCGACCGCTTTATGTAATAAAACAAACAAACAACTTGCTTATATTCTGGGATGCTGACATTGAAAAGCCTTTTTCACAAATTTGACACCATCAATTATTTGACTCCGGCTCTACGGAAGTCTCCATTCTCCTTTCAGAATTCAAAGTGTATCTTCTTTCAAGTAATTCTAATATCAGCACAATAGAGAGTCTTGCTTTTAATCAAGATGGTTAGCTATTTTCCTCCAATGAAAATCATTATAGTAGCTAAATTCAAACCAGTAAGATGCAGAGGTGACGAGCAATCCAAGATCAATATGCATTGCTGACTATAGGGATATAAACAAAACTCTTGGTTACACTGTTGCAGTTGCAGAAATTCTAAGATCAAGCCAGCAATTTCCATATTCACACCCAGAGAAAAAGCACGAAATCCAACCTTTAGAAATTATGCTCCAACCTGCAGATCTTCTTATTCTTTACCAGTTACTCCTCCTCAGTTTTTGTACATATTTCTTACAATAGAGAAACTTCTGACAGGAATCCTTCATTCTTGACCAATTCCTTATTAAGTTTTGGAGCTTTCAGCACACATTCTGATCGATTAAGCTTCTTCTCGTCAGCAATAACTGGCTTATAGAAAGTTCCTGCAGAGAAACCATGTATTCTAATTGCTACCACTATTAAGCTCTAAGCTTTACATTATATGCAGATGGACATTCAGGGTGGTCAAAACCATCGAAGTCTTGATTCCTGATCATCCTTTCTGGATGAAATTGAAGACCCATGATGAACGTTTCCTCTTCCCTTCAATCAATCCATAAAGAGCAGATCGTTGAGCCAATTTCCTTACACCTTGGTGCATGGTGATAAATATTAACCATGATATCCATTTTATCACCCTCCAAAGAATCTTTAAACCACTTATGCAATTTAATTACCACATGTCGGTGCCCTTCATAATTCTCGTAGTCTATATGCACAGCTCCATGTTCTTCAAGGACTTTCTTTGGGAACTTTTTCTCGACATCCTGATAAAGTGTACCTCTACAAGAAGCAACATTAAGAGCTTGGGATCCCCTGCATATTCGTAGGTTGGAATGTTTCTTTCAGACAAGGCTTTGCAATTCAAATATCGTATCGTTCTCCCTATCAATGGAAGTATCCCTTCTCTCTTTTTTTTTCTAATATTTCTTTTTTAAAACAAAAAAGGATTTTTACACTGCATATTAGAAAGGTTTTTAAGTTTGGAATGTGAGGAGAAATTTTGTTAGAAACTTGATCATGTGTAATGAAATTTGGTATTTCCTTAGATTTTGTCGTGTAAAGTGGTTGCTATTAACTTTGCACGATCAATAGTGGTAGATGAGGACATTATTCTTTCAGGTTAGATATGAACTTCGGTTTTTTTAGGGAAATGGCATTGAATTCAACATTGCATATACAATCGTCTGAGAGTACAGTTGTTTTAGTTTTTTAAAATATTTTTTAAAATGCATTAAAATAATATTGTTTTTTTAATATTTTCATGTCAAAACAATATCAAAAAATATATAAAAAATATTAAAAAAACAAACAAACAAATGTAAAACATAAAAACAAATGGTTTTATAATCTCAACAACTTCGAGCCGCATTTTTGCAGTTACATTTTTAATTATTTTGTAGGCCAAAAATTATAAACCCTTTTTCAATCATGTAATAAGAAAAATCCTTTTTCTTTCATGACTCATAAAGAACTGAAATTATTACGAGGAAATACTCTCAGCTTATGTGGCATTTGACTTTTGGGCATAAAATATTTATTCCCTGGCAACAAGCCAGCAATGACCCCTTTATTTTATACATTTTGTCAAGCCACGTCCCTTTCTCTAAGTCAAGGAAACTAACCCCCTCTATTTCTAATTAAAGATATATTAAGATCCTCGAGACAATTACATCTTAACATAATCAGAGTATTGCGCGAAAAGAGAGATCTCAGTATCAAGTTGGAGCTTCTTGGAGGAGTTAATTTGAGGCAATTAAAAGCAGAAATTTTGAAATTGATGAAATGTAAAAAGCAGAAGGATGAAGTTGGATCATTTTACCTGATCTTAATCATGTTCCCGATGAATCAACGCCATGCATGCCATGCTCTTCTTAGCACTGTTGACATGCTAGCTACCATCATTTTCTGCATAACCAAAAGCTCCTTTCAGTTCATCACTGTTTCTTGTCTCCACGAGTTTGTCACTGAATAAGTTTTAAAAAAAATCACTTGGTAGGGAGAGCTGATTAAATTTATTAAATCAATAGTTGATATGCATTAAGAAACTCAATGTTTGAAATCAATATTAGGAGACAGGATAGCAGCAGTGCCGATGCAACAGCAATATAAACATCGAGGTTGTGTCATTAATTTCTCTAAGAGAAAATAAAGAAACATAGCTGGCAAAATCAATCGGTGTTGTCAAAAGAGAACTGGGTTAAACTTTTTGGTAAAATCCAGAATACTTCCCATAATGAACTGTCCAGCAAAATGAAATGGCGACCGGAGGGAGAAAGGAAATGGAAAAACCACAGGATCCCAGTGTCTGAATGTGCCTACATAGTACAGCCAGGTATTTAATAAGCTGCAATAAACCTGCCGGAAAACCCTAATTAAGCGGTAGACATCTTTTAATGTTGAATTTGATTTTGTATCAGCAACTCAGAAGCAAGAGCATGTGATGAAGCTTAGCATCTGAGTACAGAGAACGTGTGAGCCACTTGTCACGGTAATCATGTGGCACGTGTCCATTAACCTGCCCCAAGTCTTCCCCGATAATATATATGATTCCAGACACGGCTGAGGCTGAGCTTTCATTATCAGAGCATAAGAATAATAAGAGAGATCCATCTCATGAAAAGTCAACGTTCTTCACCAAAACAGCGTTTCAAAGCAGTACGCAAGTGGAATGACCAAACTAGCCTCTATGATTTCCTACTTCATGTCACCTATGGCTGCAAGTACGAAAGAAAAACGTTGCTTCGTACACTTTGATTGACTTTAGAGAGTAAACAGCTTACCATTCTTGAGGTATTCGTGATGACTGTGAATAAAATGAGTTTTAAAGTGTGAATAGTTTATATTTTGTAATTAGTCCTTGTAAGAGTGGTTAGTGTTTCAAAATAAAATAAAAACAAGAAATAAATATAGAAAGGATGAAAAAGTTTTGGTCGAAAGAAAATGATATAAAATAAAATAAAATTAAAAAAAATATAAGAAAATAAATTTTTTTATTGAGTTAAGTAGCAGAGACAGTTTTGGCTGTATGTTCACCACAGATACTTTGATCCCATAAGACTTCACACCTCCCCCTCCCTCTCTGCCTATATATATAGTACATAAACTCCAATATTTCAACTGGCTGCTTCTAATTTTCTGCTATATATCATCTCTTCTGCTGCATTCTCTTCATCAAAACCATGAGGATTCCAAATCCGAGACTCTCATTTCTTTTCTTGATGATCATCCTTGCTATTAGCCAGCTCGCAAGTTGCCGCCACCTCCAAATAAATATAGGTGATCAAACAAACCAAACAGTCTCTACGCACTTTTCATGGGATTTCCCTGCAAAAGCTCCTGAAGGATCACACAAAGATGAGATCGATGACCCAGTTTATGGAGCTTCTTTTAGAAAAACTCCAGGTGGTCCAAACCCACTTCACAACTGATTAGAGTCTTGTGGTTAATTAATTGGTCTTATTTTTGTATTCGGTTGTATAGATATCGTTTTTCAGTTTATATTGCTTGTCTTCACCTCTTCCCCCCCCCCCCGCCCCCCCATCTTTGCTTCAATATGTATAATTGATATTCAGATGAAAAAGATTGAAATTTTGACACAAGTGTGAGTTACTTGATTGTATTGTAGTGAGTTACTTGATTGTATTGTAGAAACTATGATAAAATATTTCATACATGAAGAAATCTTCGGATAGTTTCATGTTAATTCTCTGCTTTCTTTCGTGTTCTGCATCTACCATTATCAAGCTCGAGCAAGATTTGAAGAGACGAGAAAGGTAAAAAATGGGGAGTGAATGCCTATAAACAATAGATAAAGCACAGGAAACGGTCTAGTAAATTGGGTGTAGTCACCGACTATACTTGCAGGATCATTTGCTGGTTTACAGAAGAAGTCAAACCATAAATAGCAGGTAATATAAAACAACAATTGTCAAGCTGATTTTGGATTTACTATTACTTTATTGCTAGAATAGCCTCGAGGGTGGGGCAAATTTTGCCATACATGAATAAAAGTGAGCAAAGAATGACGAAGCAATATTTTGGGGTTCATATGTGTGCGAATGTCAATTGTTTATACTCAAAAAGTCAACCTATATATTTTGCAAGGTTTCCGAGATGTTTCTTCCGTTATTAAAAAAAAAAGACATCGAGAACATGAAGGATTTTACTGCATATGCAAACTACCATCGGTGGAATTTGTTTCTCTATGATAGCTAACATGAGACCAAAAGTTAGCGGTGGCAAGTAGTCGAGCAGAGCATGCACAAGTCCATTCACATGAGCCTAACCAGCATGGAGACAGATCAGACATGATCGATACATTCTCATGGGTCCCTGAAAATAAGAGAAGAACATATCCTAACGTATGGTACCCCGCTTTTCACAATCATGAGTGAATATTTGAGAAATAGATTTATGAGATTGCGATACGCACCGTTTTGTTTCTGTGCAAAATTATTTTTAAGATTGTTTGAACATGCTGAAACTAAAATTAAATTTTAAAAAATATAATCACAATATCAAACAATCATCAAGAAAAGCTGCATCCGTAGAAGAGATACAATATGACTCATTTTACCGCTTAAGCAAGAGAGCGTTTTCTTTTCTTTCTGGGTATTTATGCAAAACATATAGTGTGTGTTTTCGTGCTTGTAAACGTGAGAAACGGCAAGGGAGAACCGACATAGCTGGAGTACGATTAAAGTCATTTCTAATAAAATGCAAACTCAGAGATTTCAAGTTTTTTTAAATATAGCCAAATAGCATGCGTGGGAACATCGGCAAAATGCTTGTTCGGTGTACTTGTTTTTCAGCTTAAACACGGTTTATATGGTCCAGGTTTAAAGACAGAAATTTCGTCGGCACCTCCTTTCCAGTGGGTTACCAACGAGGGGGCCTGGAACCAAGGCAAGCTGTTAACTATGAACAATGAATCACCATCTAGAGGTTAACCGAGCAGCCCATCACATGCCTTTTTTATAAGGCCCTGGCACAAGGGCCAGGAGCTAAAGCACATCACCTAAATCCAGCAAGTCCGGGGTCCATTTAGGCCCAATTTTTTATTCTATTCATAATATCGACGTCCACCTCTTAGCGAATATTTCAAAAAAAAAAAAAAAGATCTTGAATTTAGAGCACGTGTCCAAACAGGAATGGAAAGATGCCAGAATAAGGAACTTCGCAAATTACCCTCCAATAAAAGGGGAGCTGTGTCCAACGTGAACAACGCATCCCTGTCTTATGGGCAAGATCACAATGGAATACAAATATCAGGCCAAACAACTGGGTGATTAGATGATGCACGTGCATGGAGGGGCAGGACACGTTGATCTAAACTCCAGAGCACATAGTCATTCAACTTCAAGGCATCCGGCAACTTGCATTAGAGTATATTGTATCTCAGCTATAAATAATCATCTCAGTTAATCAACAACAGGACAATCTAGTCCCCGGAGCATCAAGAACCAAGGTTTTTAAAAAGTTCTGGAAGATGTGCATTGGTGAGCTTAGTTCTCTTGCTGATCTCATGCTTCTTCTTCTTGGCCTTTTGCTTAGTGGAAAATCCCTGCACCTGAGCTGCGGCCCTCCTCTTTGCAGTATTGGTCGCAGGTTTCATCCCATTCTTCTGGAGATCCTTCTCAATGTCAAGCATATCACGAGGCAACTCAATCCCTCGAAAAAGCTGTTTGAGGTCATCGTCCACCTTAATGACCATCCTAGGGTCATTCGGGTAGGCAATATCCTCCTGCGAATCAAAGTTCGATAGCAGCCAAATCTGGCCTACAGCTTTCAAAGCCTAGAATACAAGTACAATTTTGTTCAAAATTTTGCTTCGCGCACAGAGTTATCATCCATATTCATCATACAAACAAAGAGGATGTGGAGCTCAAAAAACTACTTCAGGCTCTACTAATTTTCAAGAGGAAAAATTGAGCCAAACTGAGTGGTGCCTTTAAGCTTCTTTGGGATCAGCTCAAAATCCTTATGGTTAGACCATGTTCTTCTTTACTGGGCTTCTCTATCAAACAAGCCCAACTAAAATAGCAACCACGCAAACACTTTAAAGATTTTGCTACCATCAAATTGAGGAAAAGAGCTCTCAACTGTTCCCTACTATCCTCAGCAACAAGCGAGGACCACAAAAGGCAATACTTTATAACCCGCCAATATTTCCAGTACAGGTAACAGAGTTCGTTGTGTTTTCATTTATGCAGAAAACCTTCAAACTTATGGAAAAGGCATTGCATATGTGCCTTCTCTATAACATTGATCTCTTTCTCAGAGGTTCAGTCTTCTTTAGATATAAGTCATGTAAATATATGCATAAACCCACCCAAAAAAAAAATGTTCAGCAAATAGAGATACCTGCAAGTCATCCATCACACTTGGGTATGCATCCTTGAGGTCAATGACAGCAATGCCCTCTGGAAATTTCCGTATCAGGACAAGGAGTTGACTCTTGTCCTTCAAATCATGCTTGGACTATAGACAATCAAAACCCAGAAAGTCATCCTCCATTAAAGAGGAAAAGGAAGGCAGTTATTAAATCAGTAGCAATGATTTAATTACTGATCCAAAAGTGTGTCAATCTATCAGGGTTTTCAGGTGCATAATACTGAGAGTCACCTTGTAAGAGAAGCGTTTCCCGTCGTAATGCACTTTCAGGTTGTTCCTCAAACTGTCAAACACGGCTTTGTTGGAGTTCATATCAACATAACAGTGGTCATTTATTTGTTCTGGAGTAAAGGCTTGCCTTGTCTGCAAGCAAGCAAAAATAGAGAAGTCATAAGGAAGGTGATGCTTCACAACTCCTCTCAAAACAGGACTAAAATACCTTATCATGAGATTTGAAAATTAACAAGGAAGATCAGAAGGGAGAGAAATGAAGCAGAGAAGTGAGAAACATAATCCCTGCCACCATGATGCATGACGAGCAATTTTCTTTTCCTGGAGCATAATGCACAAGAAAGAGACAAAAGGAAGGGGTGGAACAACCTAACTCGTGGTGCAGGAGAAGCAAAGAAGACATGATCCTCCAAAATCTAAAATATCAGTAATTTCAAAAGAATAACCAAAACTTAAAGCAGGAGAGCTTCTCAACCAATCCAAAAAGCTTCACATGCCTTTACCTGACATCTAAAATCTCACAAGAGAGCTGGAAAGAGAGGGTGCAAAATATAGCATGTCACAAGTTAATAGAATGGTATTCTAAAAGTGCTTGAAAAATAGAGCAGCACAATCCTAGGACATGGTCCAAAAAAGCACCAACATGAATAGGAAAACAAAACACTCACAAGGAAAAGACTACTGAAAAATGTGTTATTCATCCACCCCCTCTCGTCAAGCAATGCAACTTTTAACACCTATTCTTTATCTCAGCTTTCTTTCCCGGGCAGACAGCATCCATCCAGGAGCCTTAACCTTTCACTCCCAGACATGATCCACTCAGCAGTGAAGACCAGCAACTATATCCATTATCTTGATTGACTCGATAACTTACATAAACCTAATCCTTATCTTAAACTTTTCTGTGCAAACAATGTCCAATAAGACCACAAGAACATAATGCTTGGATGCTGAAAGGAAACAAAACAGCAGTTAGGAATTCAAGATTACCTCTAGAAGCAGGTCTATGACACGCTTGATTTGAGCCCCGGCAGGGGCTTTTCGAATACTGTTAATATGCTGAAGCCTCTCCGTATCATTTGAAAATTTTACAGCAGGAGCTGGAGCCCTCGCACTGGTAGATGGTGGTGCAGCTGCGGGAACCGCTTTTGGAATGATGCTGGGTTTAGACGGCCTTGATTTCGCAATACTTGTGAGCGTAGACTGGCACTTCTCTTGCTGCTTCTTGAATCGATCTAATTGTTCTTGCAGCGCCATCTAAACATTAGAATAAATAAATTGCTTCGATATCAGAATTTATATGAATTGGTCTTATAATAACAATCTCTTTTATTCAATTTTCTTTATATTCGAATCTGATTAAACAGACGATCTGAGAAAAGGCCAAACGCAAACCCTAACTTTTTTTTAATCAACATGGGATGAATTCATCTTAAGATTTAAAGGAAATCGATGATGGTTGTGGAATTTAGAAATAGGCGCGTGTTTGGATTGCAATACAGGGGAGAGGGAGGTAGAGAGAACCTTTGCGTTTTGCAGTGCTAAACTCGGCGCTTCGAGAAGCGTTTCTCTCTCCTCTACCTGCTGCTGCTTCTTGGAAAATCGACTGCTGCTAAAAAAATGATGTAGGCTGAGAGAAACTTCATGTAGATATATACCCAATTGTTAGTTGGAATTCCTACAATGCCCCCATAAAATGCACCCATCCAGTAAAGAGAAATATGTAGTTTACTGGGCCACCCTTCCGTGTCCAAGTAGCTGTTGTCATTTTTACAGGAGAAACCCAGAAGAAATATGGAATATTTATTGGGCTGGTCACTTGTGAGTGGGCTTTTGTCTATAGGTTATCTGAATTTAAGCATGGATTCAATGTCCTTCATCATAACTTGTGAACATCAAACCTTCAAAAAGTTCAATTTTTTTTTTTGGAATGTATTATGGGACTATTTTACGTGATTATCGACTAATTTTATATATTTTAAAATTAATGATAATTTAAAATATTTAATAACTCTGATTAATAAGAGATTCAAATTGATAATCTTGTAGGAACAAACTCAGAATCTGACCAATGAATCACATCCTCAAGATTCTTATAAAAGTTATTTTATACATAAAGTTGATATACAAAAATTTGTGAAGGAGATGCTCATGAACATAATAATTTTACACTGTGTAAGTCCTTTCGAAGTTCACTAGTGTTTGCTTATGAAGATAAAATGCAACCTTGGCATGGCAGTCAAAATCGAGATTTTGACACGGATCGGAAAGGGCTCCGAAAAATCGGATCGTAAGATCAGATCGTAAAATCGTAGAAAGATCGTAAAATGTACGTACAAAAATTATTATTTTTAATTATATTTAAATTTAAAAAATGAATTTAAATATAATTAAATATTATTATTTTTTATTATTATTATTATTATACGATTTTGCTACGATTTTTTACGATTTTTCTACGATTTTGAACGATTTTTCTACGAGTTTGACCGAGTTTGACCGGTTTCGATTTTTCTTTCCGGTCCAACCAGGCTTTCGGAGCCAACTCGCAAAATTGTACGATTTTGCGAGTTGGCTCGCGATTTTGACTGCCATGAACCTTTAACAGGTTAACTTGGATAGTTATTTTAGATTTTTTTACTTGTTTTTCTTGATTTTATTTTTCAATATTAGGTTGATAGTGAATTAAATTTTTTTAATTTATTTTGATTTGTTTTCTATGAAGTTATCATAATTTTACAATTCAAATTATAGATTTAACATATTAACTCAGTTAATTCGATAGTACAATACATTGTTATCTTAATGTTAAAAAATTAAAAAAGATGTCATCTTAAAAAAAGTCAAAATAAGGTTTTGCAACTAGGTTGTTTTAAAACATGTAAAAGATTTAATTTTTTTTTAATAATATTTAAATAATTGTTATACAGATACTGTTCCTAGAGTGACCCCTTCTTGTGAGATATTTTTTTAGCTGGTATTGAAGGTAATCTGTGCTTTATATATGTCTTAGCTTGGACTCTTAGACCGATAATTATTAAAGAAACCTATCCTGATACTTGATGCCTGTGAATCGAGAGAATATTCCAGAAGATATTTTAGCACTTGAAAATGAAATTGAGAAACTCTGCGTGGTATACTATTTACCTTCTGCGTTTCTCCACTAAACATTCATGGCGTCTGCCTTCTAACTTTGTCGGAGAAAACTTGGATTGCTGTGACAACATGAACAAAAAGGTGCCAAATGATCTATACCTTGACATATTCAAAGGTGAACGAATTTGGTCATTGAAAATACGTGGCAACTCGGTCATCAAATTTAAGTAAACTCAGAACCATGTTACTAAACGTTTTTTTTTTTAATTTCACGCTTACTTTTATTACAGAAACAGGCAGGAACAAAACACAGACTCGTGTGTTTTGTCCTTTTAGGGGAAGCAAAAAAAAAATCCGCAATACATAATACACGGATCTCACGTGTTCTTAGCTTCTTACTCTACACTCTTTTCTCCGACCATCTCCAGGGGGAAGCGAGGAGACCCGAGAGGGCAAAAGACAACCCTATAGTTGGTCCCGCCAGGGCATGTAAATGTGCTTGAAGGATCATCCTGGGGATAACTGTAAGAAGTAGGGCACCTGTCCTTAAAAAACCTTGAAAAATGGGTAGCACCACAGCTCCCCTGCCCATTAGTGCAGCAAAATTCGTTAGTTTTGAACACAGTGCATGGGTTATTACACCCACCAGGAGCCCTCAATTCATTAGGACACTGTCCGTTGATATCTGCCGTGCAAAGAAGCGCTTGGCACTTCCCTGAGCCACCGCCTGATGTTGGACTGAATTCAATAGGGATATTAAATCCATCAACGAGCGAGATATCATAGAAATCCAGGTTACCGAATTGATTCAATGCATATTCAGCTAAAGTGTTAGGAGGGACTCCCCAGCCTCTGCACTCCAGGCCACCGGTACAGTCCCCGGTTTGGCAACGACCCTGACCGCTACCATCGAAGTTACAATTTGTCCTGCCCCAGATACGAGCCATGGCCGTGCCAGCAGGCACATTAAGATTCCAAGTTTGGCCACGTTCTAGGCGGCGTCCACCGCCAGGTGAGGCTGCGGCCCACACGGTGTAAGGACAGTTACTTCGGATTTCAAAGTTGGCTGCCTTGGTAGAAATGAAGAGAAGGCTGAAGACGATGGAGGTGGTGAGAAATTTGGCTGTGTAGCTCATAGTTGATTGCTTGATACTAATTTATGTTGATCTGTGGTTTGATTCATGGTGTCATTTATGGTCTTTATATAGGGAGGGGCGGCTTTTGGATCCCTATACATTATGGCAAGCTCACAGTTTATTTTATTTAGAAATAGAGGCGGCTGCATGCCTGCCTAGCTAGCTGCCATATACATGACTCATAAAAGATTTCTTGTATTTAAACTATAAAACTAGTATTAAAGTAACTTTATTTGAATATAGTAAGCTGAGATATATCTTTAAACTCATTTTAAAATAATTTAATTTCGGTTAATATGAAAATTGAATAAACAGAGAGAGAAATGCTAGTGAAAAATATTACGAAAAAAGAAGATGAAGATGGGGTGAGCTCACTCGGCTGGGCCTCTGCCTAACCGAGACCCACACCTTTGCCAGAGATAGATCGCCGAATAAGACTTCATGGTTAGTTTTAAGTACTTTAGTTCATGAAAATCTTATCTTCTAAACAGTGGGGTGTGCATAATAGAACCAATCATGTTCGATACGGAGATTTTCAGATAAATTGCCTCCTTGATCGATTGGATATTTGAGGTTATTTTAAAAGTATTTTTTTGTTAAGAAATATATGAAAATAATATTTTTTATTTTTTAAAAAATATTTTTGATAATTATACATGAAAATAATCTAAAGATACTAAAAAAATAATTTAAAATAAAAAATAATTTATTTAAAAATATTTTTAAAACACAGAATTAAACAGCACAACCAATTGAATGATTTTACTCTTTTTTAATTCCTATTTGCACACAACGTGGATAGTCAGTCTTTTCTAGATGTGTCCTTCGCGGTAGTTCTTATCTTCCTAGGACAAAGCAGGATATCAATAGATATAAATTTCCACTTGTGAACTGTCCCGTTGACTGCTTGCTTTCTGCTATCTATATTAAAATTTTGAGTAGTGAAGATTTTAATTTATTTTTTATTTAATTATTACTATGATATATTTTTTTGAAGAGATATTTTCTCTTAATTTGTACCCGGGACTTCCATATTTGCTCGGTGATATACATATTCACACGCACGTTTATTCTTTCTACCTTGGGAAATCTCAACACAAAAGGAGGACTTGAGTTAGATGATCTAATCAAAGTAAGCACCGCAAAGTGAAAATTCATATCCAGGGGAGGGATACTTAAAACCGTCAGTGATGATATATCCTGCCTTTGTTTTCCCACACCAGGTAAAATTGGGCATTGTAGCATTCTATTGCAATCACCAGTATCACACTGGCCCCGGCCATTAGCATCAAAGTTACATGTTTGTTCGGCCCCAGATGCGAGCCATGGTGGTGCCAGGTGCGACATCAAAGTTCCATGTCTGGCCTGGGTCCAAATATCGGCCGCCACCGGGTGAAGCTGCAGCCCAGATAGGGCACGTGCATTGTTGACAACATCAAAGGTGGCAGCATCAGCTAAGGCGAGTAACAGGACAAGGGAAAAGAGGATCATCGGAAGGGAATTGATGTGGCTCACTTTGGGTTTTCAGTAGCTTTACGAGCACTTTGTATGGGCTCGTATTTTTGTGTGTCCTGGTGCATATTGCTTGGGGTATTTAATTATTTATAGGTGGTGCTGAATCCTGAATCTGTTTAGGCTTGTAGAAGGGAAGTTTTAGCGGAGCGACTTTCACAAATTTTCAAAGTCTTTTTCTGGACTAAAGTAATTGGGGAAGAAGTAAAAATGCACAGGGAAATGGCTGGGAGACATCAAATTAATGTGGCTCAAGGAAAAGTCCTCCACGCAGTAACAAAATGGAACCCACACAGACTTTTCAATATGAAAACCATTGCAGACATTGAATATGCGATTATTACATACAGTAGAAAGTTACTCTTCTCAAGCATATCCTAGTTTTTGCCCAGCAACGAATGCGAAGCTGGGCACTGCTCATTTTCGTTTGGGAGCTTGACGGGGGCTCGGCTTCTTCTGCGTTGAAAATTCTTCGAAGGCTGCAACGATAATACGTGGCCCATTAAAGGTAAAGTTAGGTTTGATGTCGGTGCTGCCAGATCTCGATTCATTCAAGATCATGAAAGGACCGGGGACCGGGGACCGGGAAGAAAAGTCGATGGGTATATATATCAGCAACAGCAAGCATAATTCTGGCATCAATCTATTAACAAATGAATTAATTTCGGATATAATAAAATATATTAATGTTTTATTAAAAGAACAAAAAAAGAGTATAAAATAGAAATTCAAAGCCAAAGCCAAAGTTATATTTATAAGATTTATTAATCATATTATTATATTAAATGTATTCAAGAATACCGATATTAATTTTTTTTTTGCAAGAAATCGTAGGTCATTTTTCTCTCTCTATATATATTTTTAGGGAATAATATTCAATAAATATTGAAACATATAATCAGTCTTACACACTTTATAGTGTAATCGAAATGGGAAGTGGGTCGTAGATTTTTTAATTGTAGATAATTAAGGTAAATTTGTCAAAAAAAATTTATGAGTTGCCTTTCTCCTCTTGTAATATTAGATCTGACACATTATAAATAAAAATATTGTAATTTGTTTTTAGAAATAAACCTCAAGTTTTTTGCGTGCTATAATTACTTATAGGTTTGATGTCGGTGCTGCCAGATCTCGATTCATTCAAGATCATGAAAGGACCGGGGACCGGGGACCGGGAAGAAAAGTCGAAGGGTATATATATCAGCAACAGCAAGCATAATTCTGGCATCAATCTATTAACAAATGAATTAATTTCGGATATAATAAAATATATTAATGTTTTGAATGCTTTATCAAATATTATTTTCCTTAAATTCAAAAATATATACATGTTCTCTTTTTAGTGTTAATGTTTTTATTTATTTTATCTTCGAGGTTTTTTTGTTTGACTAGTAACAAATGAATTTTATTTTTATAAATTTATATCGGAGGTCTTTCCAAGATTCCATGTTTTACCCCCTTCATCTTGTGTAATTCTCTCCTTTGTTGTCTTTCGCGATGTTAGTTTAGCCTTTTTCTCTGACAGGTGATCATCGTCATTGATTACAACATTCTCCCACGTGAAGCACAAATAATGGAAGAAACAGCTTCCTTAGCTAGCCTTTTATAAGCCATTGATTTTGCAAGTCAAGATATTGCAGCAAACATGGATCAACGGCCATGAAATTGGAGGTGACGATGGAGAATGAGTGGCTGCTGTTTCTGTAGTTGCAGTCTGCATTTCGAAATGTTGAAGGGTGGTAATGGGTTTTTTTAGCAAATCACAAATTAGTCCTCTAATTACATGGTAAATTCAAGCTTAATTTCTGCAGTGTTTTTTTTTGCAGTTGAACCTGAGAAAGTTTATAATTCTCACTTGCCTCTTAAACCATCGAAGTTTTTGGGTTAAATTGTCAAAAAGTATTTTTTTTCAACGAATTTAAACAAGGTGCTTGGAAATACAGGCTAATTAACGCGTCACAGGGATATGGAAGCGATTATAGCTTCTCACGTTTTGCTTAGCCATCTCTTTTCTTTGTTAGATATGCCACCATCTGTTGTCCATGGTGTGGTGCAGGCAAATACGATGTCTTTTAAAGCTATCAAAATTCGACGATGGAACTTGATCACAGCTTCTTTAGCTAATCATTTTTGTAGTGTTTTGCTTGATCTTGCAAATTTGTATGGACTGTTTTTGTAGTTTTTTTAAAAAAAACTCGAAGTTTCGCATCAGCTTCCTTTCCCCCATAAAATCATTGTTCGAAACACGATTTGAGATCCAGCCCCACAGCGGAGCCCTCATATTGAGCTGGTGTTTATCCAAATGTAACCTTATTCACCGGCCAAATTCGCAGGACTGACAACGACGACATGCACTGTAAGCAACTTTAGTCAAGCTATTCGACAAGGTCAATCTTGGACTGCTATATATGCAGCAGCAACTATACTGCTATATTGTAATCTGGGACCGCGTAAATGCATGGTGCCCTAGTGTTAAGGGTTAGTAATTCTCACAGACCTCTCCTCAAAAGGTTTTGATGAATCGGATGGCCACGACGAGTGGTTTAGATCAAGTAGATTTCTTCTCCCTTTTTTCCTTAAGAATTATATCAAATGCAAGCATGTCAACACGATTTTGGATTGCGGACATTATAGAAGTACGTGGCAGTTCACCTCTGAATTCACGAAATCAAACGACCAGTTCTTGTTTCTCTAGCAGTGACTTGTTTTTAGCCCCTGTACAAGAAGGCGGTCCTTGATTTGAAGATTAATTCCTCGTTCTTGTTTATCTATGTTCAATTCTCCCATTCAACACCCCACTGCAGTAGAGTCATGTCCAAGGTTGTCGAAATTGCTTTTTTGACACATATAGAATTGTAATTTGAATTTGGATTGTAAATTTGTAAAATCGTAAGTAAAATATTTTCGTATAAAAATTATAAAATCGCAAGTAAAATTGTTTGGTAGAAAAATCATAAAATCATAAGTAAAATATTTCTGAATATAATACAGCATAATTATAGTCATAAAACTTCATTAGTTAAGGTTCATACATTATTTAAAATAACTTAAAAATACAATACAAAACAATTATGTCCATAGAATTTTATAAGGTAAAACCTAACAAATTTAAAACAAATAATTTACTCACGTGCCATGAAAACTAAAATCAATCTCAATACCTTCATCTTCCACGTTATTTCTAAGACATTCATCAATAACATCACTATCAAAAGGATTATTACTACTACTACTGATAGTATGATTCATAATGTTTCGTATATACTCTTAATTTCAAAATTTTCAATATCATCTGTGTAATTATATAATTATTTTTTGGACATTGTGGAAGAGTCCATATAATACTATTATGGTTAAGAGCTTAATTTAAATATGATGGATATCAACTCAACCCGACTTGAATGGATTTGATTTTTTTAGACTCAATGGATAATATATAGGGTATGAATATGGTCAAACTTAACTCAAAAATTACTTGAACCTAACTTGAAATATATATATTTATATTATATAAATATTTTTATTGAATATTTAATTTTTTTAATACAATTCGATTTATAAATACCTTAAAATTGATATAAAACACATACACATACATGTATAATACTTATTATTATATCATTTAATAACATATATATATACATCAAATACACGCGCACGCGCACGCACACACATAAATATTCTAACATCAACTTTAAGTTTCAATTAAACATATTAAAAAATTATTACAATGACAAAAAAAAAAAGCTATAACATCAATTGTTGCTAAAGTGAAAAATTTGAAAGCTCATTATAGCTGTTACTTGGAAAAGGAGGTGGAAAAAGCAGGGGAAAGAGAAAAGTACGTGGAAAGACTAAAATTGTAAAATCAGACCGATTTGATATGATTTTATTTGATTTTATTAATTTTTTATCAATTTTGAATTTTTTAACTTAATTTTATCAAATTTATATATTTAATTCGTAAGAACATGCTATTTAAACGAGTCAAAATACGATTTTAATAATCTTTGGTCATGGCCCCAAGTCACGTGAAGATGGTTTTGTAGCTAAGCTTTGTACATTTCAACTTGGGCACGGGCCCTTGAAGCTCTCATGAGCTAGTTCCAGGTCACGAGATTGAGTCCTTCACGTGCGAATATATTTCTTCTACCAAACCCATGGAAGGGCCCAGACTTGACTCGAGGCAAACAAAATGAGTTACCCTTGAAATCAACTGGGATAATGAATTTTTAAAGTTTCTGAGAAGGGAAAACTTGAAGAACTTTCTAGATTTTATTTTGGATAATAAAGGTAAAAAAAAAATCAATTGCCCTTTACGGTGTTTTAAAAAATTCAGAAAATGGGGAATTTGGATAATTATCCAAAATTAATTTAGGGTAATTATGGTAAAACACAAAAAAAATCAGGTTCCTGATTATCCATATGCTTATCTATTTATAATTTTTTAAATTAATGTGCTTGTAATTTTTCTAAAACCTAATCTTGCATATTGTGCTAATTTTATCTAATATTTGGATTTTTTAAAGGAACTTTGGGTGAAAATAATTAGTATTGAAATGCTACTATGAGAGATGGGCATTCGGCACATGAAGATCTGACTAACAATCTTGTAGTGAGTGACTCTGGTTCTTTCGGGACCTTTACATATGATGACCTCCTGCAAGTGTGTGGTCCTCCATTATCCTCCATCCACTCACGAGGAATCTGTTGCTTTTATAATAGTTATAGACATAGTTCTTTATGAATCAGAACATTGTACTTACTATTATATCCTTCAATCCATGAAATTTAATTATTGGGTTTGGGGGTGTTTAAATTCTTTTATTTTGAACAATTAAACTATATTTTTGCCCATAGTTTAAATAACAAAATGTTAATTGGTCAAAGGTGTTATAGACATTTTATTTTTTCATGAAAAATAGCTTTTTTGCCATTATTATAGTTATTGTGATAATAATGACGAAGATGATAATAATAATGATGGTAACAATGATAGTTGTGCTAATAATAATTATAATATCAATTATTTACAATAATGATAATATTAGTAGCTACAATGAATATAATCATTTAACAATCATATTAATAACAATAAAAATAATTTATTTTTTGATGTTATATTTATTAAGAAATGTGTTTTTCAACTTCTCTCGGTATAGTGATTCAAATCTAATATCCCGGATTAATGGTTTGGAAAAAATTTATGGCTCAATATTATCTTTTATTTTTTCTCATATTTTTTTAAATTGTTTTGCTTAACATTAGTTCTTTTAAAAAAAAAAATAATGCAATTTTTGTTTAAGCCTATCAATCAGATAATTTTTTATCAATTTAAAATTTATATATTTTATTATAATCTCGCGCTTTACACATATTCTACTTCAATTTATTATTTTTCTCAAATTTATAATATTATAAAAAAATTATTTCAATATTAAAATTAATGTTTTACATTTTAATAATGATAATAATATTAATAATGATTTTAATAATATTAATAACAATAACAGTGTTAATAGTCATAATAATTACTGTGGCAATGAGGACGATGATAATAAAAATAATGACGGTGATGCCGATAATAATTAGAAGACCAATTATTACAGTAATGGTTCGATATTGTATTTGTCAATAATTGAGTTTTGCAACTTTTCTATATATACTCTTTTACATTCAATATCCTAGGTTAATAGTTTAATTTTTTTTTGGGTTGTTTGTTTTATTTTTCAAGATAATTTATTAATTTTTATTGTTTAAATAGTGACAATAATAATGATTTTAGTTGTTATAGTCATGATAATAATAGCGACGTTAATAGATGATAACAATAATAATTTATTGTAATGGCTGTAGTGCATGTGGTATTAATAATCATGGTTGGAATGGTAATAATAATGACATTAATAATAACGATGATGATAATAACAATAATTTATTATAATAGTTGTAGTGCTTGTGGTATTAATAATCATGGTTGGGAAAAATAACAGTAAATCATAAAATAATATTAAAAATACCAATAATAACAAAAATAATTACGATAATGATAATAATAATAATTATTATTATTATTATTATAATTTTAATGATATTAATAACAATGATGATGATGCTAATAATGATTAAAATATTAATTATTTATAGTAATGATGATAGTAGTAGCTATAATGAATGTAACAATTTAACAATTATATTAATAACAATAAAAATAATTTATAGTTTGATGTTATATTTATTAAGAATTGAGTTTTGCAACTTCTCCATGTATAGTGTTTCGAATCTAATATCCTGGGTTAATAGTTTAATATTTTTCTGTGACTCGATATTATCTTCTTTTTTTTTAAATTGTTTTGCTTAACATTAGTTCTTTTTAAAAAAATATTATGCAATTTTTGTTTAAACCTATAAAACAAATAAATTTATATATATTTTATTATAATCCAGCACTTTACAAAAAAAAAAATATTTTATTCTTTTAAATTTATTATTTTTCTTAAATTTATAGTACTAAAATTATTTCTGTGCATTTTAATAAATTAGTACGCAAGACAATGAGCTCGTTTACATCTAACCCATAACATAACAAAGTATAATCAAAACTGTAAAAAAAACAATTCCCATCGTCATCAAAGTAGGCTCTTAGGACATGAAAGGACACCACTTCCTTGATAACCGAGCCGCCGTGATGGAGAAACATGGGCTGGTATTGGGTTTGACCATCATCAATAATATCCAAGCCCAATACTTTCCAAACCCAAATAGTAAATAAAATTTTCCAGACCCAAATAGTAAATAAAATGTAAGAGTTAAATAAAAACGATGACGTGTTGTTATTACGAGAAACTTCTGGAAATGACCTAAAAAGAAGCCACACACACACAACCTTCTGGCGCCTTCCTTTCCGCTGCAATCCATCTAAATTATCTAATCAATGTGTGTACGTGGGGACCTTTCCCTTACCCTCCTTTGCCCTTTTAATTCCCTTTCCTTCCACCCCGTCTTTCTCTTTCCTCTCCTTATCATTTACTTCACCCCGAAACTTCTAGAAACAAAAAAACCTAACCCGGCTCCCTCTCTCTTTGCAATCTCAATTTCAAACGTCTATCGTCAATACTTCTCGGTCGGCGGTTCTTCCTTGCCATTTCGTTTCATTAATCCCTAGCTAGGCAACCGTCGAATTTGGTAAACGTCGCTTCGTGTGTTTTCTGTTTGGTTGGTGAGAGAATTTCACCACCCCTGGAATATATAAGGAAAGATGGATCTGGCATTTTTTTTACTTTCTTCGGGTATGGGTGACAAGATTCATACCTATTTAGCTCCTATATCGTTACCGGAAAATCAAGGAGAAACTGCAGGATATTTTTGTTATCTTAAAAATCAAAACCTCTTATGTCGTTGTTTCAGTTTTCATTGTTCAGGATGAGGAGGAGAGACTCGTGTTCTAATATTTTTTAGCAGTTGAATTTAGCCTTGTCAAATTCTATAACACTTGATTTCTTCGCTTTTCTTTATCGCTTTTCCTATTCTACACTTTCTAGAAAAACAAATAGCGGATTGGTACTTTTATTCTCTTTTCTGTATATTATTGTTTTTCTTCCTTTTTTTGAAATATATTTCCCTTGCTTCCAGTGTTTCATTAGGGTTCGGGATCAAATATCGAACCTTCCATGCCGCCATTGCCAGTGGAGCAAACCGGCGAATCACCCGCCGCATGTGTCAGCGGAGCAGCAGCTGGCGGACCACCAGCAGGATCGGGAGATTCTCAGAGATCTCTCCCAACTCCATTTTTAACCAAAACCTACCAGCTAGTTGATGACCCGTCGGTTGATGACTTGATTTCATGGAACGACGATGGATCGACCTTCATAGTGTGGCGTCCTGCAGAGTTTGCTAGAGACTTGTTGCCTAAATATTTCAAGCACAACAACTTCTCTAGCTTCGTTCGCCAACTCAACACATACGTAAGCATTTAGTTTTACTCGAATTAAATCATTACGTCGTCTTGTCTTTCTTTGTTTAGTTCTGCTTAAAGTTTTAGTTATTATTTCTACGCTGTTATTTTTTAGGGATTTAGAAAGGTGGTACCCGATCGATGGGAATTCGCGAACGACTGTTTCCGGCGAGGCGAGAAAGCACTTCTCCGCGATATTCAGCGGAGGAAAATATCTCCGATGGCGGCATCAGTTGCCACTTCCGCCTCTGTTACGGTTGCCGCCGTTCCCTCGGTGGCGAGAGCGGTTTCTCCGGCGAACTCTGGTGATGACCAGGGAATATCGTCCACGTCGTCTCCTGGTGGGGCAGGGACGGCAGGAGGAGCTAATTCGTTGCACCGGACTACGAGCTGCACGACGACGCCGGAGATTCTGGAGGAGAACGAGAGGTTGAGGAAGGAGAACTCGGCGCTGAGCCACGAGTTGACCCAGTTGAGAGGTCTGTGCAATAATATAATGGTGCTCATGAATAATTATGCGTCCCCACAGCTAGAGGGTAATAGTGGAAATAATAGCAACAATAATTTGACGGACGTTAAGACTGCTTTGGAATTGTTGCCGGTGGATGAGGAAGTGGCGGTTAGTGGTGGACCCAGGGGCGGTGCGGCGGTTACGGAGGAGGAGGTGAGTCCGAGACTGTTTGGGGTTTCTATTGGATTCAAGCGCGTGAGGATAGACGATGAGGAGGAGGAGGAGGAGGATGGGAGGCCACAGGTAGGGAAGTGTAGTAATCGGCAACAAACGGAAGGGAAAGAGCAGGGCTCTGATGTTAAAGCAGAGCAGTTGGATGGTAGTTCAGGGAATTCAGATAACCAGGATCAACGGTGGTTAGAGCTTGGGAAATGATAATGATGACAGAGAGCTGACGGTGTGAACAGATGGGAACCACATAAATTGGATCAGGAGATGGGTAGACGACACGTGTCTTAAAAGACGGGTTGCTTCTGGAAGTTGCATCTGTCTTTTTGGAAAGGGAAAAGTCACCATCTTTTGGTTTGTGGGGAACTGAAGAGTCGGATGGTGGTGGTGGGATGGCAAAGAAGCAGGGGCGCATCAAAAGAAGTGGTGGTTGGAGTGCAAAAAACGGCGCTTCATGGAAAACAAGATAGATGGATAGATTCTCCAAAGCACGGTGATTGGTTGCTATGGAGAGGATCTGCCCCATGGTAAACAATGATTACCAAAGATTAAAGTAAGTTCGATGTAGTGACTCCAAATTCAGATCTGTAAATAGAGCTGGTAAAGAAGCTATAGCCCTTTTGTTTCTTCTATGTTAGATGATTTTGTACTTATACATAGTAGATGTGTTACCCACTTCCTCCCATGATTGCTTGCATTGCATGTCTTCTTGTAAAAATATTCTACAGACCATCTATGTTCAATCTTGTGTTATTATTATTATTATTATTATTTTGGTCCTAACACATTGAATCGATGAGTTTAGGATCTGAAGATCACTTTTAGTAGAAACTACTGGTCAATTGTTAAACTGTAATGGCTATGAGCTGTATGGACTCGAGTGTAGACATGCTACTCTGCTAACTCTCTGGAAACTTTTGTTTTGTTTTGTTTTGTTTTATGATGAATGAAAGCGTCTAATAAACAAGGAAGGAATTCAAGTAGGGTTGGTCCAAAACAGGGCGGTTGTTTGTAATAAAATAAAATACAGCAACGGTGTTGAACAAAAAACATAAAATAATGTTTTGAAAAAATAAAGTCTTACTGATTTGACTGGATAAACTTGAACACGGGATGATTTGTCGAGTTATGATAGGATTAATTTTCAAAACTATCAGAATAGACTGGATTTAAATATGAATCCTTGCCAAGTTCAGCTAGAAAAGCCATCCATGCTTGAGTGGATTCTACTCTCCCTCTCCGTCCATACACCATATAGATATAGTAGAGAACCACCAGGATTGGCATAAAAACACTTTCTCAGTGCCAGTGTGTAGTCGGTGGGAGAAGTGATCTGAAAACATCGGTGAAAGAAACTCAGCTTCCCTGGCATGAAACTATTGGGTTTCTTGAAACGCACGAAGATTAGGCATCAAATGTTTTTTTTTTTTAATTTCAATAATTGCTTTTGTAAATTACATGTCCTCTGAGAGTTTAATTTCTAATAGTAGACTATAAAAAATCTTTAATTATTTTATAGTAGACATTGCTCCGAGTAATGATTTTTTTTGTGTTTAGAATTTTATTTATTTATTGTTATATTGTTATTAGATAGTGTTTTCTTTTAAGCTTGCTCTTTTAATCTCTCTTTAACACTCTATATTTTTTTTATCATTAAATATTATATTATTTTGACAATTATGCTTTTTATTTTTTATTTTAAATTATATTATTTGTCGGTCTTGTGATTTTTATTTTCTCAATTTCAACCTTCAATATTAGATTTACTGGAATTAGACCTTTATAATTAGACATTCAATCTTATAAACTAGGTAACAGGTTCTATAGGTTGGCTCAATATATTTTTTTGAGTTTTTTTTCAATTGATTTTCTTTTTAATTTCATTTTTTAACAACTTAATCTTTTTTATTTATTTATTTTATCTTTCAATATTAAGTTGTTTGATAACTATGTTTCATGTTTTATGGAGTTGTTCGAGTTTCATGGATTTAGTTATTTTTTCCCTATCTCAACATTGGATTGTTGGGAATAAGTATTGTGGTTTTTTTTTTTGGTTTCTTTTCAATGTGACTTTTTTTCTATCCTTATTCATTAATGTTTTCATCCAAAAACACCAAAACAAACCTCCATATATTTTAAAAGATAATTTTAATATCAAATTATAGTAGATTTTTTTTCTTGACTTCACTAAATTATATAAAATAAAAATCATTATTATTTGATGTTAAAATTATTTATTATAATAAATTAAAATTTATTTTTATATTTTTAATTAGGGACGACTATGGTTAACTATGATTACAAGTTTTAAATATAGCCACAACCATAACATTAACCATCCATTTTACTGTTACATAAATATAAGTTAACAAAGAAATTTAATAAGTTCAAATAATCACATTGTTAATAACATTACATCATTAATATTAGTAAATAATAATAGTAACCATAACGATACCTAAATAAGTGTTGCTTGTAAAAACATTCTTAAAACATACATATTATATATTTATAATAATAACAATCACGTAAACTGTTCCAATTTTTAATGATTTTTTTATTGAAAACACTAAATTAATTTATATAAATTAGACATAATATGTAAAGATCATTACAGTTGATGGATCGAGTCCATTACTTTTGGGATAAAATTGATAAAAACAGAAAAGACTTGGGGCTCAATTGATTATGAAATATTTATAAGGGCTAGATTGAGGTTTAGAGAGAATGGAGTAAAGGAAATGGTCTAGACTTGGTCGTCGCTCACTGGTATCGTACTGGACAACTACAAACCAATTCCCTTTCCATACCCCCCAACCTAAACAGTCAAACAACAACATCGACAATCTCAAACCTCTCGCCAATTTCCAAAGCACAAAACCTGAAACCTGAAACCAGCTGAATTTTCATGGAATCCACTAACTTGTTCAGAGGCTATGGCAAAGTGAATCCGCACCTTGAAGATCAAAGCCCTCACCATCAATACACGTCTTCAAAACGCCGAATCCTCATCTTCAGCGTTTCATCCATCCTCCTCTTGACTCTAATCATCGGTCTAGCGCTTGCAGCATTGATCCATGAGTCAAATAGCGAGTCGGAGGAATCCCTGTTCCTCTCCTCATCAAACCCAGCTGAGTCGATCAAAACAGTCTGTGACATGACTCAATATCCATCCTCATGCTTCTCAAGCATATCCTCTCTTAACAGCCCAGCTAAACCTGACCCAGAAGTCATCTTCAAGCTCTCTCTCCAGGTCTCCATTTCAGATCTCAAAAACCTCTCTTCTTTTTTGATCAGTTTCAATGATGTTAGCTCTCAGGCTGCTGTGAAAGATTGCGTGAGTCAGTTTGATGATTCCTTGAGTAAACTCAACGATTCCTTGTCGGCCATGGAGGTTGGACCTGGAGAGAAGATGCTGACCTTGGAAAAGGTCAAAGACATCCAGACATGGGTCAGTGCTGCCATGACAGATCAAGATACTTGCATAGACGGTCTGGAGGAGATGGGATCAAAGTTTCTTGATGAGATCAAGGCCAAGATAGAGAGGTCTAAGGAGTTCTTGAGTATTAGCTTGGCTATCATTGCCAAGATGCAGGCCCTTCTTGAAAAATTTGATCTAAAATTGCATTGACATTTTCTTTTTCTTTTTAGAGATTTTCGTTTTCGTTTGATTCTAAACTTGTCTTTGAAGTATGTAATGTGCGTAAGTAAATGATCAATAAATGTAAAATATCTTTGTGATCTTACAACCCTGCTCGATCCATCCAAATATTCACTGTTTATGACAAGAAGAAACGTTTAATTGCCCAGAGAAAAGTGATTAGCTTGAAAGTTTCTCATATGCTGCGAGAATTGGAGGTAGATGTTGCACTTGTAATGACTGACAAGCTAATTTGTTGTTCAAGCAAGATCTGCACTCTTCTCCGCTTCTACTTCCTTTAGCGTATATTTTTCAGGTACTGCTAGTGGTATAGAAGGTCAATTTAATCGAAGAGAAGTCTTAAAGGCTGTTGTTCTTGTTTGGGTGAATCGGATTCATCAGGAATGTAGGCTTCGGAGCAAAATCTTCTGCAGCCATTTATCCCCACCAAACACACAAGTTTTCAATAGTTTAGTCGACAGGTTGGATTGCTGATAGTATGTTTGATCATATTCAATGGCGGAGAAACATCCTTATCTGGTGGTCGGTGGTGTTTGATTCTGTGGTTCGACAGGGTTCAAAATGTTGCCAAAATCGGACCACCAAGCGATTTCTGGACAGAAGATGAATAGAAGAAACATCAGTTCTGTTGCCACAAGCGATTCACACGGGCATGAAGAGAGTTTATACAAGCGGTCCGAATCGTATATTAATTAGATCTGTTCATAATCATTGCTTCTCGAAGGAAAATGCCTTGTAGAAACTTGTTCAAGTTAGTTTGGCTTTTTTTTTTATCATTCCTCCAAGTTCATGAACAACGAATATGGAAGCGTGTAGATAAAAATAAAATGGTCAAAAACATGTTTTGTTCCCTGGTTCTTAAGGGTAATCTCTAGCAACTTTTCTCATGAAAATCAACGAATGCCCTTCAAAATTTCTTTATTTAATTATATCGCAATAATTTATTTATTTTACGAATAGCAATAATTTAAATTGTACTGAAACAAAATAACCTCATATGATTTCTTCTTTTCTTATCAATATTTTTTTCTATGAAAAAATATAGAGTTTTTGGTCTAGTTCTATATTTAATAAAAATCAAAATAGTAAGAAAAATATTAAAACAATTTGTACTATTTGAAATAAGGATAAATCTAATTAAAACAATTTTTTTTTCAAATAATCTTTGATGTGAATGTTTTAGAAATATAAGAATAATAAATTGTTATCGCGTAGTTATGGGGAATATTTTAGCAAGGTTATTAAACTTAATCTAGCAACTCAATTTGAAGACCTCTTAACTCGATCCCTTTCCTCACTTGAGTTTAAAATCAAATTGGGTGGGAGTTATCCCGTTATGACCCGATCAACTTGACATACTCAAACCCAACTTGATCAAAGTTTTGCTTTGACTTTAAAAACACTTTCAATACGACATTGTTTTTCATTTTTATTTAAAATATTAAAATGGTAATATTTTGAATTGACCTGGGTTAACCTTTTAAATTCATGATTCAGGTATTAAACCTGATTGGGTGTCGTAACTCTCTTTTTTTTTGGAATCTATCCTTTTTAAATTGTACAACAATAAAAATAGATATGAGTAGTAAAGTCACCATATAAGATTTAAGAAAAAAACATTATGAAGGGTTATTGTTTGCTAATGTTATAGAAAATATCATGATTTTATTCAAAAACTACGCAAAAAGTGAATGATATTTAATAAAACAGCATCCTTAATATATTCTTGATTAATTATTTTTGATGAAATATAATTAAAATAGACGGAAAAAAAAACATAAAGGCTTTAGCAAAAAGAAGGCAGTCATATGGGCCCGAGTGGACCAATGAGTTTGGTCTATATCAAAAAAGGCTAGGCACGTGTCGGTTTGCAAGGCCAATTCTGTGCACCTAGCCATTTTTTTATTTTATTTCAAAGGAGTGGATTATCTTTCTTTTTTAAAACAAAATAAAGTATATGACGTGTCATCTACTAGAATGATCCTCAACCATCTCAGGTAACCAAAAAGTCAAGGTCCACCTTCTTTAGACACAAAAAAAACCTTTTTTTTAACCTAAACACATTTAAGAAACAACCCCACAAAACTCAATAAATTCATATATAACCACAATTTAACTTTTAATTGGTCAAAAAACTAACAAGTAACCTCAATTTGGAAAATAATTATGAGACTTTATCTATTATTTTTGGCAAGATAGAGGGCTAAAAACATCTCAGATGAACTTCCGATGTAAACTAGAATTCATTGACACCAAATCAAGGGGGACGTGACCTCTTTCTCTTCCCTCCATTCATTTTCAATGACGTTCGCTTTCTCCATAATTTTTCAGTGACACCCTCTTCCAAATTCAGAGACTCAAACATGGATAAAATAAGATTTTGGATAAAGAATAAAATTCTAAAACTAAAAGGACCATTATGGAAAAATATAAGTATTAAATTCTTAAATCCATGACTTGTGCAAGAAAAGTAATAAAAAGATGCTATTGTTTTGTGTTTATTTTGGTCGCTGAAGTTTCAATTGTTTGTTTAATAATAAAATAGCATTCTATAATGCCAGATTAGGCATTTACTTAACATCATATTGTTTTTTCAAGAGCATGAAAACCTCGTAAGAAGCTAATAAAAAAAAATTATTTTCCTTAAATCCTAATAAATACAATGTTTAAAAATGAAATTATATAAAAAAAACTAGTAAACAAAATAAAAAATACTTCAAGGAAAAAAAATAGAGAACATTGCTGAGTACCACAATATTTTATATCATAATCTATCGTGTTATTGGCGACTCATTTAGTCTTTTTTAAAGGATAAAGTAAAAAAAAGGTATTTATATTCAAAAAAATAAATTAATATTTAAAAACAAGATAGAGGGTATTAAATTAAAAAAAAATTGTCCAGGGCCTTGTAAGCCAAGCCTACGCCCATGGTCTACAAGGACAAGCTCATTCACGAATGAATGAAAGACATGTCATTTGGCTTGGAAGACAAGATGGCAATGACATCCTTTTTGTTGTATCAGAGTTTACAGAAAACGTACTCCTCTATTCATTCATAGAGGGAAATCCCCTTTATAGTAACTACAATGTGTTGACACCTGCCTCAACTAAAACTACTTAACAGAAAGCATAACCGAATGATAACAGTGTTTAGTTACTTAACAACTTAGTAACTAAACACCTCAGTAACTAACTCCCATTAACTACTAACTGCTTATTGTAACTGACTTAACTACTAACAGCTTATTAACAGTCCCAACATTTTTTCGTATTTTAATGTTAAAATAATCAACATAAATCAGATTTTGAGATACCAAGGGAGAACGAAAATGGAAACATAAATTAACAGATAAAACCATAAAATCAGATTTTGAAAGGATGAAATTGAAATTTTTTGAGAGCAATGATGAAAACCATGAAATCAGAATTCGGAAGGATGAAACTGAAAAACAGTTGAGCAGAATGATCAAAATGTAAAAAATAAATAAATTTAATGGACTAAAAAATCTGAATATCGACAGCTGGTTGAAGAATCAAATTTGAGTGTTGCAGTGAATGCAAACCTAGTTTTACGACAGTGAAACGCCATTTTCAATTTTAGGCTGTAGTGTTAATTAGTTCCAAAACAGGTGTGCATTTCGCAATATATTAGCCTATTCAGTATATAGTGGGCCATGAGGATGAGATGAAGGCCCAGTTTATAAAAAGCTCACTAAATTCTGGGGTAATCGTCTACAGACCATGGGTACCAGAGGTTTTCCATGGCCCAGATCAAACTGAACTAAGAAGCCTTTTTTGTTTTGAGTTGACTGTAACTTAATTCATATACTTTATTAAACTAATTAATAAATCCTCATAGTATATCACAGAAAATAGTATTCCATCGAACAGTTGAACATATTCCTAACCATTCGATTTAAGGTGAATTAATTAAAAAAAAAAAATTAGAAAGAACATAACTGACAAAGGGACTGAATATGAACACACTTAGAAACTAAAGGGACTAAACTATATGGCGCCGTAGTAGGAAATTCCCTGGCATTTCGTCCTTAAATGTCGGTCAACCGATATGGCAGCACCCGCAAGAAATTATGGGCTCATGGGACGAGTCATTACGTGGAAAAGCAGCGGCAACTGCAGAAGAAAAACAAGAAGGTTCCAGCTCACGCCTCACTAGCCAGGTCGCATGGTGGATCGAATGAAAAAACTTGCTGACCATTTGAAGTAATTAGTAAGCTATTTGAGCCCCCTCGATTCAAGTGGGGGGAAGGCCTATAGCAAGTTGCAGAAAGCATGGAAGATCATAAAATAATAATCCGACCCATCCATAAACTAGTCACAACTAATTATATTTATTAAAATTACGCGAGTCTTTTCATGTCTAATAGCAAAGTTATAATTATAAATATAAATCTTCTCCTATTATTTAATAATACATTCTTAACTGTGAAATAAAAATAATCACCAATAAATCTAATTAAGAATGATGTAAGAAAACACGAGTGATTCAATTCATAATTTAAAATTTACGAGGAAGAACGTGTGCAAAAATCATAGGGTTGGCCATCACAGAATAAAAGGGAATTACGTTTAATTATGAAGTCGGCAATCATGCGCTTGGAGCAACCTCTAAAGTCTATAAGCGGCGCCGTATAATGCCGGGAATCAATTGCATTCCAGCCTGTAATTCAGGGCAAGAAAAGAGTATAATTAGTTTAGGAAGAGGAAGAAGATCAGGAAGGCTCGACAGTGACATTTATGTAGTGGGGAGGAGGGTGGGCTCATCGTCTCCTCCCCGAAGCTATCCTCGCAGACCAATAAAAAAAACATTCTTTTTTAGATAAGGGGTGGAAAATTCCTAGCTCTGACGAGGCTCCAGCAATGCTTTGCTTTCCGAACTATTTTTTTCGGGCTAGGGAGGAGCGTGTGTTTCAATTTTAGGGCAAGAAACTCTATCTCCATGATCATCTTCACTCCTCGAGTATTTGTTAACTTATAAGTTATCAAGAGGTATTATCTACTGTAGCCCTTTGGGCAACATCCAAAGGGTTTTTTGATTTATTATTTTTATTTTGGATTATGTTTTAGATTTTTCTAATGTTTACAGATGTTAGGTTGTTTCCTAATATATTTAGGTTGTTTTTTTTTACCTATTTAAAGGTTCTATAAAGCTCTTGAAAAAACAATCATCATATACTTTAAATTTAGAGAATGAGACTATGAATTTAGGGTCACATCTACAATTCTTTTCTCACTAAAAGTCTTGCATTTTATTTGCTATGTTTGTTTTATTAGCTCCTACATACATCAAAAAATCAATTTGAAAAATTTATAATGTAAAGAAAATAGTAATTAAAAAAAATAAAGATCAAACTTGATATAAAACTAAAACTAAAAAAAGGATGAAATCATGAAAAAAATAAAAAATATCTCAAATAAAAATAAAAACCAAATATCAAAGATGAAAAAAATCGAATTATGATGAAGGAGAAAAACAAACATTATAAATGATTTCAAATAAAACATATAGTAATCAAAATAACATGAACCAAATCTAAAAGAGAACCAAATTGAAAACTGGTTTGAAAACTCAAAGGGTCGAATGTGTTAATCAAGAAAGAGAGAAAGAAAACACAAATAAAAAACCTCACCAATACCAAAACAGAGATGAGTAAGCCACACCACCTCAAATGAAGGGTTCATTGAGATGACTGCATCCCCATCATGGAAGATGGTGTCTAGTTATTGGAACACACATGCATTACCTGAAAAAATTGTCTACCTGGGTTTTGTTTTTAAATTATATTTTATATTTATTAAAATATCAAATCGTACCTCAGTTTAAAAAACATTGTGAAATACAAAGTGCACCTAGATATCACAAGTATTTGTTTTGTTTCTAAGAGTGATTTAATCATTTTAATGTGCTTTAAAAGTTTAAAATAAAAAACGAACATATTGTTCTCGATAACCAATTCAACAGTTTTCTTTTTGGATGTCAAATTTATCATTTTATTGTTTCAATACATACTGAATTAAATCTTTTTTTATCATCACCATTTCTAATACAAATATCACTATTGCTATCATTTTCATAATATTATTATCATTCATAAAAGTATTATTAGTAATATTATTTTTATGATTACCATTGCTATTACTATTATTATTGTTGTTGTTGAAAGAATAAAAATTATAAATTTAATCGAAATGATAAAATTAAAAGCCATAGAAACTTCAACAAAAAGGTGAAGACAAAGAACCAAGAAATCAATAGAAGGACCACATTGAAATTATTATTATTATTGAAAAACAAAAATCTTAAACTTAACTTGAAAGGTAAAATCTAATGTATAAGACTTTGACAAAAAGGAAAAAAAAAGACTAAATTGAAAAAATATTATATATAAATTAGAATTGAAGAAATAAATTGAAAAATAATAAATCTCTAAAAAAAAAGAAGAGGACAAAAAAAACAATTAAACTAAAATGATTGAATTTGAAAAGACAATAAAAATAAGGATGGAGACGCATCTCTCCGTGTAAAAGAGAGAAATGAAGGGGGGAAAAGGTTTTAGGCAATAAATGAGTAATCTTTATATGATATGCACCTGCAATAAAAGAAAAGAACACTACAAACAACAAAATGAGATGGTGGAATACAATCTCCCATCATCTGGAGACATTGCATGTGCCCAAGGTAGTCAAAATCGAGATTTTGACACGAATCGGAAAGGGCTCCGAAAAATCGGATCGTAAGATCGGATTGTAACATAATTATGGCCATAAAACTTTATTAGTTAAGGTTCATGCATGATTCAAAATAATTGAAAAATACATTACAAAACAATTATGTCCATAGAATTTCATTAGGTAAAAATTAACAAACTAAAAATAAATATTTTGTTGATGTGAAATATAAATTAATTAATGTTATTTATTATCTTAAATTAATAGGATTTTTTTTAAAATATTTTTTATGCTAACTATTTTTTATGCTAATTATTATTATTATTTTTATTTTTATTATTATTATAAACCCCCAAATTATTATTATTATTATTATTATTATTATTATTATTACCCCTCCCCCGTATAAACCTACTCTTTTTTTTTTTTTATTAATTTATATAACCCGCCCCGTAGAAAGTATTATTATTATTATTATTAATTTATATACCCCCCCCGTAGAAACCTACCTTTTTTTTTAATTATTATTATTATAATAACTAAGTATAAAAGCCCCAACATAACCCTAAAGGCTAAATCCCAATTTCCTTCTCCCAGCCGCCGCCCACCCTTATCTCCTCATCTCCATTTTCTTTTCTTCCTCCTCATCCTCTTCTCCTTTACTCTCTTCCTTCTCATCCTCTTCTCCATTTTTTTTCTTAGTCCCGTTTGAAATTGAAGGAACAATCGAACAAGAAGGCTTCGCCAGTTCGCCACAGTAGATTTTGATGAAATCATAAAATCGGACCGATCCAGTCCGATTTTACGAGTCAACCCGATTTTGATCGGGTTTGACCGGTTTTGATTTTTCTACCGGTCCAACCAAGTTTGCTGAGCCAACTCGCGAGTTTGACTACCTTGCATGTGCCACTCAAAATGCATGACGCCTCCCATGCATTGATGCTTACACAACACACATTGATAATTTTTTGAATAAAAAAGTATTAATTAAATTTTAAATTACATCATCACCCTTAACCAACATAATAATTACAAAAAAAACTTGAGGAAAATATGTTAATACACTTACACACATGATTTTTTTTCTCACTTCAAGACAAAAATACATAGTTGTACTATTCAATTACAGAAAGAAAAATACTTTACTTATTTTGCTGTATAATAAAAAATAAGTAAATAAATATATACCAGACAACTCATTAGTGATTTTTGTGTTATATAAAAATATAAAAATAAGACAAACAATTTTGAGTGAATAATAAGTGAATGTTTGGGAGTGTGGTTGCAATTATTTTTAAAGTGTTTTTCATTTAGAAATGCATCAAAATGATATTTTTTTAATTTTTAAAAATTATTTTTGACATTAGCACGTCAAAATAATATAAAAATACCAAAACAAATTAATTTATAATAAAGAATAAAATAAATAATCATTTTTTTAAGCGTTTTCTAAAAGCATTTCCAAACACCCCCTAAAGTGCATTAAATTAAATAATCAGCTAAATGAGGGCATTCTTTCACGGTGGAAGTAGAGATAAATTATTGTGGATTGTAACGATGATATTAATATTTTAATGTACAGTAATTTCAGCTTTGAATTAAGAGGTATTTTAGATTTTTTTATACATATATAGTAAAATAACTATAATACCCTTAAATAAAACAAAAAAATAAAAGTCACCGCAGGGCGTGTTTTTGGAATTTCACAGTAAAAGGTCTGGGGGTGTTACCTACAAATTTTGCAGAGCCTCGGTAACTAGCCATGAGCTGTAAAGTAAACAGACAACGACAATAATTCTGAAAAAAGAGAAAAAGGGGAAATAAATAGCCTCGATCATCTGCATATGTACTTATTCTCATTGAAAGTTTATATCTTCATAGTCAAGAAAAGATCGTTTACTTTCGTTCCTCAAAACATAAAGATACAAAATCCACGCATTTAGTCTTTGAATTTTAATCGGTCATTTGAATTTTTTTATTTTATTTTTTCCCCTTTATTCTTCAAGTGAAATGATTTTCTTAAGTTAATAATATTTATTTTTATTGTCATTTATTTTATTGTTTTTGATGTTGTTTTTGTTAAAAAATAACTTTTACGGTTTTTTTTATATATGATATTCCAAATTTAATATCACATAAACAAAAAATTATACGAAGTCACATATAAACAAAACAGGTGGATAAATTGGGCCAAATTATCTACAGTAAAAAAAAACATGAGCGACTTGCCTTGCTTCGCCGCAACCAGAACCAGTTTTTTTAATATGTAAAAAAAGAGTTAATAGTCTTAGATTTTTTTATGATGCTATACATCTAAGAGAAATAATCAATCTATAAATCTTTTGATTATTTAGCTTTTTTATATATTCATTTTATTATGGATAAAGTGTTTAAAATAATGATAATGATTATTGTAAATGTATTTTTTTTAAATACATGAGGCTAAGTATATATTTTGATATTTATTTAATATTGACACCTTAAAATATATATATATATAAATGAACTAAGTTTTTTTTTCTTTTCAAATCTCAAATTAATTTAATCTCAATGTTATAAAATACTTATAATATAATAATATGAAGAATAAATTTTAAAAAATAAATAAATCATTGAATTTCTTTTTATAACAACAATGATAGTGGAAGCGATGGTATTGTCAATAATAATTAGAATATTAATTATTTACAATAATGATTATAATGATAGCTATAATAAATATGACAATTTAACAATCATGATAAAAACAATGAGAATAATAATCGAAATAATTCATAAGTCAATGTTGTTTTTGTTAAAAATTAACTTTTGCGGCTTTTTTATGTATGATATTTCAAATCTAATATCACATAAACAAAATATATCAAGCCACACATAGACAAAACAAGCGAAAAAATTAGGCTAAATTATCTACAATGAAAAATATACGAACAACTTGCCCCACGCTTCGTCGTAGCCATAACAAAAAATTTTAACATGTATAAAAAATATTAATGGTCATAATTTTTTTTATGATGTTATACATCTGAGCAAAATAATCAACCTACAAAACTTTCAATTATATAGTTTTTTTATATATTCATTTTATTATGGATAAGGCATTTAAAATAATGATAATGATTAATTTAAAGGTTTTTTTCCTTAAGAATATGTGAGGTTAATTATATTTTTTTATATTTGTTTAATATTAACGATTGAAAATATATATAAAAAATGAACTAAGTTTTTAAGAAAAAAAACTCAAATTAATTTAATCTCGGTGTTCTGAAATTTTGTTTAATATAATAATATGAAGAATAAATCTTAAAAAATAAAAAAAATATTTCTTTTTACATAAGAATCACTTTAAACTAAAAATATATCAAAGTCACACATAGATAAAATAAATGCAAAAAAAAACACAAAAATAACAAACCACTAACAACAGAAGATTCACTATACATGTATAAGAAGGAGTTTCACTCTCATTTTACATCACCAAGCTAAACTTACTTTGTTTTTTAACGCAAAATGTATGTGATACAGAGATTAATTATAATAAAAATCAAAAATCAAAACTACAAGTATACATACATAAATACAACACAAAAAATTAAAAATTATCCCAAAAAAACTAAAAAAATAAAAAAATCAGAACTAAACCAAAAAATAAAATAAAAATTATATACATTGAAACCGAGATAAAAAAAAATTACCCCGCGGCGAAGCGCAGGCAAATAGCTCGTCTATAACTAAAGTGATTTTAGCATCTTTCAGTAAATTGCTGATGTCCTTGGAAAATTCTTCTATTTTTTTCTTTCCTGTGTAGGGTGAAATTACTCTCCGTACTTGCACAGAAGTATCCCCTTTTAAATTCAAACAACCTTTAATCCAAGTCCACGACGAAACTGCACTGTGAGTGACAACACTATAAGCTCCCAAGAACTCTCTCTTTTTAGTCTGTCATCACTCTCTCAATCTACCAACACACACACGAACATGTTTCCTCTCCATATCGCGTCTCTCTCTTAGCACCAAAACACGATGGAGATCACAGTCATATCAGCCCAGGGACTCAAGAACACATCTTCATGCCCTTTCTCTCACCGGCTAAGACCCTTCATCACCATCACCGCGTGCCCACCAAACCCACACGGCAGAGATAAGAAGTGTCAAATGTACAGAACAAGAGTCGATGATCAGGGAGGAGTCAATCCTACATGGGGTGATAAGTTTCATGTCCCTATAGACACCGCCTTCTTTCACAGTCGATATTCTTGTATTTATCTCCACCTCTATACAAAAAGGCTCATTACGGGCCGAGTCCAACTGGGGTGGTGCCAAGTTCCAGTTACTGATATTGGGTTTCCGCCGGAGGGTTCAGTACAGTACCTGAGTTACCGGATACGGGCTAGAGATGGTACATGGACTCCTGGAGTTGTTAATCTTGCTATAAGGTTAACGGGGTTTCAACAGGTTGCCGTTCTTACAGATTCAAGAGCTTCCGACGAGTGCAAAACCGTGATCGGTATACCGGTGACAATGATTTCGCACACGAGCATTTATCAATGAAATTGAAGTCAAGCATCTCGATCCGTTTTTTTCAGTTATTATGTAAGGGAGTGAGTTACCCTATAATATATATGATGGAGCTCAAGATTCTTTAAAACTTTCGATAAAGAAAAAGAAGAGAAGAATCATCAAACAAGCAGTGTTTTAAAAGTCTGGAGCTGCACTCTAGGAAGTTGTTCTCTCATCCACGGAACCAGTGGTTTAAAATTGGAATAGCTTTTACTTTGTCATGGAGAATCATGTCCAAATTAGGACAGGAGCTTGACTTTTTATTGTTGGTGCGAGGATGACAGAAGGGCAATCATAGTGGTGCTTGTTGCTTCTTTCATTTTGTGTGATTGTCGTTGTAAACGAGTGGTTTTTCCTGGAAATTGTCCGGTTGACTTGTTTTTTAAGTCTCGTGTGATTCATTTTACTCTTCACTCCATTCAATTTTCTTTTTTTCCATAAAACACTTTGAAAAATAATTAACTAGAAAGCATAATGGAAATCGGTGCTAATGCGGCGCCGCGAAACCCTTTTCTAACACCTGTACCATTTACTCTATCAAATATTCAAACTAAGTTAGTGATATTTAAAATTCAAACCCAAGATAAAATATTTGTGCTAGAATGAGAGCCTTCTCTAATTCACGCTCGACCAGCTTATGCTCTCCGAGTCATTTTCCCCTCAGGAAGCGCTTGCCCATCAAATATCAATCAATCAGCTGGCCTACAATTTTTACAATAATTGCAATTCAATATTCGCAACTGATCAGTTTAAATCAACTTATTTATTTTAAGATTCAACCAACCACCAGTTTCAACCTAATTAATGCACTAAACACAATTAAATAAATTAAATTTTACAAGATAAATATGTATTTCATTCAATTCAATTATAAACTATAACTCCACCGAGATCAATCAAGCTTTAAATCAGCAACCGGGTGGGGTTAAAAAACTACATATTAAAGTGCCAGTGGTTTCCAACGTGCTTTCCCGTGCTCTGATTGTGATTGGTTTGGTTTTGTTTGAAAGTGTTATTAAAGTTGTTTTTAAAAATAATTTTCATTCAGAAATATATCAAAATAATATATATATTTTTAAAAGAATTATTTTTGACATCAACACGTAAAATTAATCTAAAAACACCAATTTTTTAATTTAAAATAAAAAATAAAATTCAAAATTTTTAAAAACACGTGCAAATCACCCCCTAAACAGTAAACAGGGAGCATGATTTGCATAAACAGATAGACAGATGCCGACGATTGAAACTCAACTGGTCCCATTGTGGCAAGGACTTTCGATAAAACTAATCATCAGTTGCGGACATTAACATTTCCACGAAGGGCCTCCCTCGCCTACCTAGAAGTAACTTCATTAAAGTAACAGAGACGAGCGTTAAATCATATATTAAAAAAAAAAAGCACAAAACAAAAACCCTGGAGAGGGGGAAGAGGCTGAGATTGCGCTTTACTATAGAAACAAATCCCCATAACTATGAACTGCAGCAACTCTGTTTCTATAACTAAATTTATCCGTCTTGCCTGGGAAGTAGCTGTGGTTGCATGACACCAGGATCATAGTTGATTATATGTGGTGCAGAATTCTCCAATGACTTGAAAAATAAACTCCAATCAAAAGACCAAGACCAAGACCAAGACCAAGATGCAGCAGTGTTACCGTGCCACATCCCTGATTTCAGACGTTGCGGCTTGGAGTTTCTTCCTTATCGATTTGAAACTGCTTTGGTCCTTTTTGGGCCAATGAAATGAGGTGCTTCGCTTAAGAAGATCTGGTATAAGAGGTGATCCAAAATTTGAATCCCTTGATGAAGTGTCATCATACTCTGCCAAAACACAAACCAAAATTCTAAAACATCTTAATAGTATGTAACGGCAATACTACATATATCCACGCTCCCAGCTTATTCTGATTTGCGCTTTGTCCTGGCAGGACCATGATTATAACTCTGAGAAACAAATGGGCGACACAGATTTTGACTCCAATTCCCCCAACAAATACAGAGAAAGGTAATGAAAAGCAAAGAGAAAAATTCATAAGTTGTTTAAATGACATTTAGAAAGCTTCTTTTCTCTGTTCCAACAAGTGAAGGGTAACATATCTTTCTTGCTGTCCACCATTAAATAGCCAAGAAAATAAAATTCCATCCGACTATCATGTAATGACATCTCATGTTTGAAGGAAACCCTAGATATAAGGAATGAACATGCAAAGTTCCAGAGTTGAGAGGGAAGCCTGATACCATTATTATTTATTTCGTGGGAAGACGGTACTGCTTATCTACGGGCTGAATTTTTTATAAACCTCTATTTCTACCAGGGGTCAAGTAGTAGGAAACAAAACTCATTCACTGTAGGGATTCATTTTTTCCTCCCCCGCAATTAGATCCCCACCTCTTCCCACATACATGCACACCTTCAGGAAATAGACAGGACATAATATCACCAAAAGTAGGACCATCAAGATTACCTATGGATACGAGTGTTATATACACGCACGCAAGTGCATGTGTGTTTCAACTTTTTTATTATTATTATCCTTGAGATTAAGGTTAGAAAATCTAGGACAGCTAGCACAGAAAGACATGACAACCTGATGAGAAACTGTTAAGGATTTTAATGATTTTTATATTCAAAAGGAAATGCATGGGTAATGGCCATTTATTTATTTTATTATTTCTACTCGTATCTTTAGTGCGATGAAGCAGCTTATGTTATGTTTTGACTGAAACTACAATTACTCAGCTCTCTCCCTATCGCCGGTGTTTTTTCCCTCCTCTCTTCAAATTTTGTGGTTGTTTCCAAAGTAACATTTAGAAGGAAATACCATACCGTCACATTGAAAGGAAATATACCTGAAGACATGGGAAGTTCATATTGCTGTTTTAAGAATCTAGAGGCTTCTCTGTCTTTCTTGTGGCATAGCACTCGTAGTAAAGTTTGGGCATCTTCCAAGGCCATGTGACCATGTTTATGAGATTCCACTCTCAATGATATGTGTTCACTTGCATTCATCAACATGCGAATAACAGTTTCAGTCTGCCAAAAGAGAAATTGTAAAACTTCCACTTCCAACATTTGGTTATGGAATATAAACCACTTACGAGCTGCAAACCTTGAGGGAAAATAAGCCAAGTATTTGTTGGGCGAATTTCGCTTCTTGCTCAACCAAGGATCGAGGAAGGCCTTCTCCTTCAACAACAAAGAATTCCTAGAGAGTAGTGGTTGATATATCAGCAAGCAACCCAATTAGAAATAGCAAGGGGTTAAATTTCAAGAATCAGGGCAACACAAAGGTCATAATATCAAGCAGGCCACAATGAATTCACTATCATAGTTGCGTCAAATGTTTAATTATTTGGGAAAACTTCCTCCAAACTATCAATATGTGAATCAAGAAATATTTTCAACACAAAATTGGTGATAAGCGACTTTCTCTAACTTCAAATTTTTGTTTGTTGCTTTGGAAGTATAAAGTTAAAAGGAGGTGATTTTTTAAACATCGAAAGTTCTGCCATAGATAAAATTAATAATGTAAGAACAAGTCAGAAAATGGAGAGAGAGAGAGAGAGAGAGACCTTCAATACATTAAGGTCATCTTCCATCATCGTGATATCTGAATCAGAAAATGCACGAGAAGGACCTCCATCCAGCAATACCCACACATAACCCTCCTGAGAATTGCACATGCATTTTAAGCTACTAAGAAAGGTAAATCAACAAGTTACATGTAAGATAGGAGCTTACCAATGATGCACGACAGATGCTTAAAACCACAAGGTCTCTAAGAGTATCATCAATCAAACCACATATATGATCAAGAACCTACATCAGAGTCACTTCAGTAGAGAGAATAACTTTCACTGAGAAACAAAACTCTACTATAAAGTTTCATAAAATACTAAAGTAAGGTGCATTTACACCCATGGACATGGCTCACACAATCAATATGTGGGGGAGAGTGAGAATGTGCATAAATATCTTACAGTATCAACATGAGGAAGAAAACTTTCCAAGCGAGAACTTCCAACATCGCCATGATATAAATGAAAGAGGAATTGATCTCTCAGATCCCAAAACACAACTCTTGCTCCTAGAGGTTGCCAAGTGACATTTAGAAATTAAGGCTACTTCTCATACAACTTGAAATGCCAAGTAAATAGGACATGGATGCAATAAGGTAAGATTAGAGATGCATATTGTTGCTATTGTATAACATGCTACATGGAAATTGGGTTCCTTAGTATTGAGTAATCAAGGACAAAAAATAACAAGACTTCAGAGCACATCAAGAGATAGGATTCCTACAAAAAGTAAAGTAACAAGATCTGAAGATGAAAATAAAATAATGAAATGAGGAAATGATTGGAAATCGGTTAATTGCATATGAGACTTTGTTTAGATACATGGCTGAGTGCAAATATCAGACTTTGGTGGGGTGGGAGGGGGGGTGCGGGCATCCTTTGTAATGCAAGAACCTCTCCGTAAAAATAAAGATACGATAAAAGTCCAGAGATCTCTTATCACAAAACAAACATGATGCAGATAATAGTAGAGAAGATGAGTTGAATAATGTTACCCTCGCATCTAATATCATACATGGATAAATACTGCCTTCCATTTAACAATAAAGTTAGCAACACAGCATTACTCAGAAAGCTTCAACTGAAGTTTTGAACATGCAGATAAAGTTCCATTGTTGGGAATACATAATGGCACGGACTTGGAATGATGAGTACAGCCTCATTCTCACCCACTATCAATTTAAGCATGTGCATGCAGTTTAACGATACACGTTCAAAATACTTTTTGGTTTGTGTAAAAATGAGCAAGGTGAAAATATACACATGTCAGACATGGCATTAGAGTTAGAATTAGCATGGTTGTGTTAATATATTTCAAACAACTACAATCATTCTAGCCATCACCTTGCTTGCACTGTGGCAGTCATACAGCTGGTGGCAGAAAAACTCCAATCCACAAAAAGATGAGACAAATTCATAAAAAAGATCCTAGCTCACCAGTAAAGTCGCAAAATTTTCTGATAGCATCTGCTGTGGTGTCCCTGATTATGTGACATGTGGTGGCAAACAGCGCATCAACTGCTTCACTGCTAGTTAGCAAACTCCTCTCTTCCAGCACCTCCCCTCTTGCTGCATTAAACAAAGTCTTCCATAAGAGAGCACAATTTATACACATGCATGCGTCTCCTACTTTTATCTATGGTTTCTTCAAGGTTAGATCTATAGCCGCCACCATCACACCCATTTTAGTTACTGTAGATCCTACAGATACTGGGGCTGCTCTGCTGCTATGGTTATTATTCCAGCTAGTAACACTGTAGTTATAGCTGTTGCTGCTATACTCACCACAACCACAACCACCACTACTATTATTATTATTATGAAACTTAACTCACTTTGTCTTTGTTCATGAGATGGTCTAATGAGTCCCCATGATTTTCTAATTCCATCTTCTAGAATGGCAACTTGTTTCTGAATATACTGCATGATGAAACAAAATAGTCCAAAGAAGTCAGTTTATTAACCAATGTAACAAACGTTTCTAGACCACATGAGTGGTGATGTTTATGTTTCAACATAAAAAAGGTAACAGATAATGGAAAAGAAAAACACATAACATCTCTTATACAAGACAAATTTGTATCACAGTGCCCAGAACAACTAAAGTTATATGTGTGTCTATAGGCCCAAGCAAAGCAATCAGGCAAGCATGAATTGTCCAGCCTGAGTTGAAATTTCTTAACCCAAACTCAATCATGGTCAGGCTAAGATTCAGGCCCCAGCAATATGAACCCAGCAGATATGTTGCATGTAAATTTCCTTTTGGTTTTGAGTGTAAAAAAAAATGCCCCTCGTTGATGTTAATAGTGAGAGTCGGAAAAAACATTTTCTTATCCTAATACTGTTTTCTGTTTTGGAACTTATAGTCCCCCTGGGACATGAACTATCTGTGGAGGAATCTGGAATGCTTTGAGTCAAACAAGAAGAAAAATATAATTGTAAAGGTCATTTTCAGTCTCTTGATCCAATCAAACCTAGCCTTAAATAACCAAATGCAGCTTGAAATAATTAACGTCAAGTTGATTCTAGAGCCTGAATGAAAAGAATATGTTAAAACACCCCAGCCTGAATCTTGGTTGACCTCAAGCAAGCCTAGCCTTATTAATAATCCTAATATTTAAACAATAACTCATGGGGTGTTCTTTAACTATATGCTACAATTGTCTGCATGTGTTTGAAAACAGGAAAAAAATGAGCATTATGAAAAATTACAATATAATTACCTAAGACAGTACATACAGAATCATATTTATTAAATAGATAACAGAACAAACTAAATGATGGTACAAAATTATTGGACAAAAAATAACTAATGTTTTTCATAATTATTGCACAAGAAAATGCATACAACACATGTAAATCACTCAATAGCTTCACATTAGTGTTGCAATGTGAATGTGAGGTTGGATTCCTTGTTCCAACACTCTCAAAATAAAATGTTGGGTAGTGTTCATTACAGTTGATTGTTATTGGGGGTTCCACTTGTTCTAAAGTTTCATATCATGCATGTATATCAGAAGGTTTTAAGACATCAGTTTCTTGAATATCTATTATCAACCTCCAAAATGTCTCTTTTGTTTGAATGTCAAGAAAAAAGAGAAGAAATTGTTATATGTGCCACATCAACTAGGCTTGCAAAGCAATATAAAAAAAAATCATGTTTGCCCATAATAAATTGAAAGAGACGCTTACTTGAAGAGTGTTCAACCTGATGCAGAGTTTTGGTATAGTCAATTCATTCAACTTACAAGCAACATTCTCATCCAAAAGTGTACCAACCACCAAACTTCTCTTTATCATTGGAATAACAGTCTCTGCGTAGCGAGTTATAGGAGGAGCTGATGGATAGAGATGGTTTTTCTCAACTGCAAATGAGAGATATTATGATCAACGCCTTGTCTTAAACCAGGGTTCCATATTCAATTCACATTAATAGCAATCAGTAACGACTTCATCAATTAATGAGATAATACCAGCTGGAGAACCCATTAAAAAAAAAAGAAAATTTTGCTTCTTGCTGGAATAGACACGCTGTAGATCCAAAAATACCTCCCCACACCCCCAATTCAAAAGCACATTTTTGGCCAAAACTAAATAAAGTGATTATAATACCTAAATGATTGAGCATTTTCATCAAATAGGCATCCAAGCTGTGAAAAATCACAGATAGCAGGGCTTGTAAATGTGTTATATCCATAGGGAGATTGAAGCCAAATAATTGATCCACAGTCTGCAAGTTAAATTAGATGCATGAAGAAAAACAAGTCTCCAATCTATAATGAAAATATACCTATTTAATAAACAAATAAGAAAAGTAACAAGAATGATAATAGATGCTGTTGTACAAGGGAAAACAGTATATCAAGGTCCTTCCTGGCAGACTGTTAGCTTCAATAAATAGGAAGGAAAGACCTCTTGAATATTACAAGAAACAGTGTCAGTGCAAGGGTGGCCATGCCAGCAGACTGCAACTTCTACAGAGAGTACCCTCCATTTAACTTATATAAGATGCTATATGGAAGAAAGACTGCTGGATAGCTTTTTGCAACCACAAAACTGTTTACAACCAAACTGTCTAAGAAGAATGCATACCTCCTCTATAATCCTAAAAACTTCAACTATTGATGCCGCCTGTCTCTGATGATATGATAAAGGTTCCCAGTCCTGCATAAGCCCATCAAAAAACATGGTTCAATAATTCTCGGCCATTTATTTACATACCAATTCAAAATGTCCCTCAAAAAGAAAATTCAAATACGAAGGAACATCGACGTGGGATGTTAAAATCATTCCATGGAAAAAGATTTCATTGTTAAAACTAGTTAAATATGAAATAGATCTTCTGTCTTTCCTGAACTCATTATCAGCAGTGGCAGTATGCCATTCAATCACCAATTCTCAAATCAGAACCCCAACCAATACGTACACAACAAAGAAAATAATAAAAATGCACTTTAAGACTCTAATTTCTAAAATCACAGAGACCCAAACAAAAACATTCTTCCCATACTTTTAACACCAGTCTAGTTGAGCCTCATTTGTTTTCCTTCTCATTGTTTTCTCTGAAAATCAGTACAGATACAGCTTTCTGTGGAAAAACTCTCCATGAAACATCAAACATGGAACATCTTCAATCCAATCCAGTTTTCAAATCCATGCCAGAGTTATTCATTGAATGTCACAAGTACACTCCTCACAGTTATCCCATGCAGATTTTATCATATTCTATCAAGCGGTGCATTGCATATTGTTTTGTATCTCCACCAACCACCATTGCAATTATTTCAATCCCTGTTGTGCATAAAATAACAGGCAGAATCACACAGTATTTACTCCTCAATGCTTTCTTCCTACCTCCTCTTCCTTCTAGTTTTAAATTGATGTTGACAAGAATCAGCCAAATTACACCCCCATTTTCATATAACATCTTTGTAAGCAGTATCAAGCTAACCTCAATATCAAAAGCACGTCCAGTCCATTCCAAGATATGAGAATGCTGAGAAATCACCCAATCAAGAATGAATGGTTTCGCAATTTCTTCAATCTGTGCACAAATGAAAGGACAGTAAAAATGTGACATGGTATCAAAATAGACTTAAATGCACAAAGCATTACATAAAAAAGTTCAGTAACAATGCAAACCATATTAAGAACATGCTATCAACCTCTTTCAATTTTAGCTCCGGAACACATACTTGTTGGACAATATGAGGACCGACTGTCAGTTCCATGGACCATACAAAGTTTAGAAAAAATAAAAAGGATTCTGCTCTATGTTAACATATTTATGAACCATGCAATCCATGTCACACCATCATTGATCCTAAGTGAACCATATGAGATCCAGTTCGGATGAATGATGGGACATGATTTCAGCACCAACATCTTCTGATGCATCATTTCACAAACAGGACATGTACCATGTCAAACATCTTCCTCCAATCCATTACACAAATAGGTTGGAGATATTCAAATAACTATACCTTGTGCATGAGGCTTATCCACAGTGCAAAATCTAGAGCCACTAGAAGTTAGAAGTCAAACATATACTAACCTGATAGTGTTCGAAATCTTGATTGAAAGAATTAGGCAACTTATTGGCTTCCAAAGCAGAAGTATATAGCTTAGTCAGGTACTGATCCAACATATAAGCAGCCGGAAGCACTGATCTAGCATCTCCAGAAACAGATGACACTCCCTTGAGGAAAGGTTTCTGCATAATGAAAACAGAAGGTAGAATGAAAAGGTATACCACCTACAACTATATTGAAATGACTTCAAAATCTAAAACAAAAAACGAACCAGTCTTTCCCCATAACATTGGTGTAATAGCACAACTGATGTAATCACAGATTCAGGACACCAGCAACGTAACACTGGGTTAAACACATTGAACTCTGTCTCAGCAATCAACTTCAGTTCTTTTGCAAGCTGAGCTAGGGGATGTATCCTTTCTATTTTAGACTCAAAATCCACCTTACTTGCTACCTGGCAACATTAATATGATAACTTTGTTCAATTCTATGAAGTAAGAACTACAAAAAATAAGATTAATATAACTTAAAGTAGTATTGTCTACCCAAATGAGTGTGCAATGAAAGCAGGTATAATAAAAGAAATCATAAACATGACTCACCTTCCTGAATGCAGCTTCAGTGGACTTTTCGACATAAGATTTAAGTTTTCTAGAAGCATTAGCATCCGAAGCATTTAATTTCATCAACTGTACATGTTAAAGCTTTACATATGAGTATAGTCAAGGTTGGCCCAACTGTCCTCTCTATAATATGAGCAAAACTAGATTCAACCATGATATGCCATAGAATATAACATCTCACAAGAATCTGATAACAGCAACAAAAAAATTCTGTTCTTTTTTCATGCACAAACCTTTTCTTCAAGAGCAATTAGTAAGGGTCAGGAAGGAAAATAGAACTCATTTACATCTATTTCAAGAGTTAGCAGATAGATTGGCAAATACTTAATCTTTGAGCCAAGATCACAAACTGGCAAAGTCACCAGAAGCAGTTTCCTAGTCCAGCAAAATATCAACTCAGGATAGGTCATCGGGTCCAATAAATAAGATTCGGGGGCTCTGAAATTCTGAAAAGATACCATCCCCAAGAGTTCTCAGGGTAAAAATCCAGCAAGCACAGAAATTAGGAAAAGAGTCAAAGGTAAGTAAAAAACTATTGGTGATTCAGAAAAAAGTTTGAAATGATCACTTAAATAATTTGGGGAGACACAAAGGTTTCCGACAATTTATAGAGAACGGACTACTTGAATCAGTAAACAACAAAAGAAAGTGTGGTACATGTGCATTGTAACTGGGGAAATGCGATAAAAAAGGGAATGCTAAGTAAGAATACTCAAATATCACCATACTTCTCCTGTAACAATTGCACATGTGACAAGGTAGAAGTACTAATGTGGATGCAACATAGAAAGCATTGAATTTAGGTCTTAATAACATCTAAGGCATTAAAGTTGAATCATTCAACAGCCAAATGCCCAACCATTAGTTCCCAATGCAGTAACTCACCTTCAAATCACCAGATTCACCAGAAGCAAGAACCCCTACTGCTGACACCAAGGATATTATCATTCGAAAGTTACAAGGTTTCTGAAATCAAACAGCAATTTCCTTCAGCAAGAAAATCCAGCATTGGGGGCAGGTTCACAGGTTATAACAGGAAGTTCCCATTTATACACATTAGTCCAAAAACAATTATAATAAAAATAAAACAGAAGGGCTCAATTGCATTCTATTGCTTCGCAGATCTGATCCATCACAAAATAATAAAGAACTGAATTGCATCTGTTCCATCATGAAGCCAATCCAAATTTCTTTGAAACCACTTTTAACTTACAATTTAATTCGTTTGTAATTAGCAAAAAGTTGTTTACAAATTCTGTGATTTTGACTTTTCTAGCCTTCCCAACCAAATCTAGACACTTCACAATATTAAGAATTGTATCCATCCCCCATCCCGCCCACACCCCAGAGAGAAGGAGCCTTTGCCAAGAAATATACCAGCCTTGCAAAAGTGCGTACATGTTTCATACTAATCACATCAGTGGAAGAAATGAATAAGAATCTAGAGATCTTTTCTTCCACATCTCATAGCTAATCATCTCATTACACCTAACTTAGAGCCATGCGCTATCAAGATGACAAAAGAGGTCTATAAGAAATTCCAAATCCTTAAAAGGCCTTAATCATTCATGATTGAACACTAAAATCAAATGTTTTATACATCAAGAAAAATAGTTCATAGATTATGATTTTTGGCCATAGGCCATTTCCCTCGCAGAGACCTTGGCTTTGTTTGCGCCCAGGATCTCTGTGCAGGGATTCAGGGCTTCGGCCCTTTGGTAGGCAGGTTGGGTCGAGGGCCCCCAGTTGCTCTTGGGGGTTCTTTTAGTTTTAGTTGGTTTTCTTTTTAGGCCATGTTGGCCTTTTTTTCCTGGTTCCCTCTTGCGGATATCAGGCCTCTTTTGTGTAGTTCCCCCTTTTTTTAATCCATATAATTTGTGCAAAAAAAAAAAGTTGGAAAAAGTTCAGTATATTTTATAATGATACTTTTGACAATTTGTGATCACAATAGACAGGATTTTGAAAATTTGAGTTCAGTGAGAGTTGAAGAATTTAAGTTGAGAAAATTTGATACATCTATTGAGTGTTGCCATTATTTCAAGAAAAAACTATTCAGGCATAATGTTATGTGAGACTGAATTAAAAATTTCAAGTGACAAAAATGGGAAGGGATCAATTTTTAGCGTAACAATTTGGGCAGCACTAAAGCACTTAAAAAAGTATATGTTTCAATTCAAATTTGGAGGGAATACTTACGAGCTTTAAAACTGTTAGGGTGTAAATGTGTGCAGAGCCAGAAGAAAAACAGATTCGTGACCAGCAATTCATTGGCCAAAATGGACAACAAAGTTACTGAAGGCTTGCAACTAACCTGACTGAAATGTGAATGATAATCTTGCAGTTTATAGTCACACCACATGCTTATCGAGACGAAAATAGACTGCAACAGATGCAATTTCAAGTGACTGCTATTGCAATGCTTTGTACATACTAGACTATTCATATACTGCTCCTTCCCGTCATCTTCTTCAGTAGATAGGACTTTCTGCAAGTGAAGAACTGCATTTTCTAATAGCACACTCCCACCTGTTCTCACAAACTTCAATATGAAATTTGTATTAAGATGAATCCCAAGGGAAATTATGTCTATACTAAGGCATGGTTACCATCATAGCAAGTTACAGTTAAGGAAACTTCATAGTGAAAGACTGAATAAATAAGTACCTACGCAATAGTAATTACTACTGAGGCAAAATAAAAGCAGAATATGTTACTTTACTGAATCTGAAATTCAGTAAGAGGTGAATGCTGTGGAACAATCCAAGAATCAGATTGATTACACATAAAGAGAAGCAAAACCAAAGAGAACATTCTGCTAGAAATATCACATATCAAATGTTTTATACATCAAGAAAAAATAGTTCTGAAGCAGTGTTTTCACATTTCAATTACCCAAGACCATAGGACCAGAAAACATTATGTTCATTCAATAAAAGTTAAGGAATACAGCTGCAAGATTACAATTAATACACTTTATATTATACTCTTAGTGTGCAATATACCTGTTGAAAAAGGACCCACCCATATAATGCATCATGCATTTTTTCAGTAACGCCTAAAGTAGACCAGGTTAATTTTATAATCTGCAGAACTTCATCAGCTTCCTGATAAAATAAAGAGCAGCAAAAGTTAGCATTGGCCAAAATAAGACAAAAATGACATCACAAAAGCTGTTTAACTAAATTCAGGAAAGAATCTACCTCTATGAGTTGATCTTCATCAAGAACATCAAATAACCCAAAGAGTAATTTCTGGTAAAGTCTAATGTTCACGTGATAGATGGCAGTCCAATAGAAGGTTTCACCTTGAATACCATATTGTGTAGGCAAGGATGACAGTTTAACAGCCACCTGTCTAATAGATGCTACAACTGCAACACGTTCAGAAGCAGACATCATGGTATCCCATTCCTACAGTGTCCAGAAAACCATGTAAATGAAAAATTACATTCAAAGCAACAAATTTGTTCAGTAGTCAGAATTTATGTGATTCAAATGTCAAAAAACCACCATACCTTCTCATCTCTGATTTTAGCAACATAGTTTCTGATGGTTAGATGTTCAGTTGTTGTATCGGTAGCAGAACATAGAAGTTCTTCTAAAATGTTTGCCTACAAGAAAATAAAGCAAACAACACAGTAATTTCAAAGATTAAGAACACCATAACATAGAGTTCAGTGCCATATCCCATGCACTTGCTTGTATAAAGGGTTTGAACATCCCACGTAAAAAACACCAGTAATTGCAAAGCTTAAAGAACACCAGAATGTTTTAGGCCAAACTAAATGACGAGCACAATAATAAGTTTAGAATATGGATAGAAACAAAAAACACCATAACATCGGTGTCATACTCCATGCACTTGCTTGTTTAAAGGGTTTGAACATTCCACATAAATTCAGTATAACAAGTTCACTGGCTGCAATTTTTGACGGGAAAACACACAGATCCTATCTGTCCTTAACACACACCCATACTACACCAGGATGTCTCCATGACAAAACAGAGTCTGGATCTTAGAAGATGACGCATATGGGAATCAGATTTTCTGTTCCATTTAATAGCTCAAAATGGCTATTCAACATGGTAACAAAAGTGCAGATTGGCTCCAACCAAGCATGGCCACACCATAATAAAAGTGCCCCCCATTTGATCCCTAAAGTTGATCTTTACCTGCCTACTCTTCCATTGCATATATGATCTTTCATTAAGAAAATCAGACTTGAAAGTTCCATTCAAAAGCCCAAGAGCGATATGGGTAAGATCAATTTGTCCACTCATTTTCCTTGCTGCCAGCTGCATCAAATTCCGCCTAGTGCATGCATCCATTGCTTCTGAAATCTAGTAAAGAAGCACTAATTACTCCATAGATTTAAACAGCAATTAAACATTGACAGCAAGCACAGTAAGCAAGCAACAAGCAATATCAGGTTGGTAATTCTTAATTGATTAAAAACAAGACTGAGACTTCAAAAGCATCAATCATGTCAAGTGATGATGTTAAAGGAACAACCATTGCTTTCTTAATCCCTCATTCCTCTTTGTCTTATTATTATTTTTTTTAAGGTGAGGGGGAATCATGAGTGAGAATAACTTCTTAAGGGTGGTTTCCGTTTTAATACCGTGCACCTGAATATAGAAATTGCATGGGCTAAAAGATAGTAATTAGAACCCAGCATAAGAAAACTTAGTTGCCAATTAACAAAGTAATACCAATCTAATGACCTCGCTGTGTATATTGATGCTCTAATGTGACAAATTGAGTTGAGATCTATGACCTGTCTTTACCCAACATCTTGGGAGACATTCATTGTCAGCTTTTTACGGTTAAAATGCAGAGTTAAAATTCGAAAGTATATTTACCATGATGATACATGTATATGGTCAAAGATTAACTATATTATGAATGTTTGTTGAGACATGTTGATGTTAGAATACCAGATCCAACAAAACACTCTCTCTTGAATTCACTTAAGTAGCATTAAGTTGGAGAGGACTATTTGTATCACCAAAATTTTTTTCATATAACATATTACAAAGAAATTACATATAACACAATCCTATAACTTGCCTGCATCTGAACACGGACAGTGTCCATCAGTTCTGACTTTCTTCCAACAAACTGAGATTGTGATTGCATTTTATCCCTTTTACTCTTCAACCCTGACAAAAATTTAGAAGTCTTTTCCTTCCTTCTATCCTCAACTGAATTTGCTTCAACCCTATTACAGGAAGAAAAAAAATATGAAATGAGAAAGAAACTAGGAGAAAGAGAGGCGTTAATAAAGTTCACAATATATCAAGCATTGGAGATGCTAATGTGTGCAAGAATGTAAAAATGCAAGACACAAACACTACCAAGACATGCACAAGCACAAGCACAGACAAAACACAATCATGCAGAGAGGGACAATACCCAGAAAAAAACATGGATGCGAGCAAAAGTTCGTAGGCTGATTCCCGCAAGTCGTCATCAGACAATCCTTCAAAAAACCTGAGATTGTGTATCAGTGTACTCAAAACACTATGAAAGTACATTTTTCATATGAAATCTTTGAAACGGGGAATGAGTTGATGAAAACTAAAACCTAACTGCAAGCAATTTTTTTTCTTTTCTCATCACAATTTCCACCTGTAATTGACAAATGTAAAACCGAAACTATCCAACCAATACCTGTCTTTAGGCTAGGTAATCCAAGTGAAGGAACTGGAAATTCAGAATTCCCTAAGGGCCTGGGAGGTGCATTTGTCGCCGGTTCATATCCAGGACCGCAGTCATCCCCGGACGCAGCGGCCTTCTCAACAAATACACTATCCACTTGACTTGATGAACACGATGCATCGACCGCTTGTTTAGCATACAGAGGAGGAGGCGCACGCCTAGGGGGAGAACCAGCTGACTCTGGATCAGAAACAAGAAAATAGGAGCTCCTCGTTTGAGAATGTATCTGCAGCTAAAAAGAAACGAAATGTTATTGTAGTTTCCAGGAACTAATCATGAAAAAAGAAGGAAGGGTCCAAAACCTCAATCCCAAAACAACTAGCATTTATAACTCTATCATCTTCGCGACATTTTACTTTTTTACACAGTAAAGAACATCAAATGAAAAAATCGGCATTAAATGAACTCAGGAGCTTAATCTATTTAATCACCGTGACAGGATAAGCAGATTCATCCGAGTACTTGCAAGTCGCTTCAGTAACATCAACGACTCCACCTGATAAGAGCAACAAGGGAGCAGTCAATTCATTTTTAACTAAGCCTCGGTTTTCTCGGCAACCAAATAGAAAGTAAAGAGTAATAACAATACCTGATTCAACGCAGTGGATGATATAATCGGCGCTGATAGAATCAAAATCGAGATTGGAGAGTGAATTGGTAGGACCAGATGGGGTACGGAGCTCTTTAATCAAACCTGAAGATAACAGAAATTCTAGCAGCTTTCGGCGATCGCAACGGTAGTGATTCACCAGCGCAGCTTGCTGGTCCATTTTATGCCCATACAACTAAATACGAATCGTCTAAAAGTTTAGAGAGGTTGGGTTAGGTTATGAGTATTGCCGTTGTTGCTAGGCTAGCTGAGGAACAAGAGTGGGAGCTGTAGAAACGAGAGGGGGTGATGGGGGGTGTGTGTGTTTTATTTCTTTTTTTATTTAAATTATAAAGAGAAAAAGGATATTTCGGGGGGCGCGAAAAGACGACGGTAAAAAGACATTTGCACCTTTCACATGTATGCTTCTCTGCTCCTCTCGATTTTTTATTTTAAAATTTAATTCATCTCTTTCGGTTCAGACTCTTCAGGGGCGTTTGGAATTGATTTTAAATCTGTTTTTCTTAAAAAATATATTTTAATTTATTAATATAAAAAATAAAAAATATTATTTTAAGATATTTAAATTCGTATCGATTGTTGCCTGTGCTCCGCTCTACATGAGCCCACGTTCAAAAAAGGGTTGTATCTCGACATCACTTTCGGATGATGAGGCTCTTGTAGATTTGTAATGGATGATATGCTTTATTCATCCAACGACTACAATCATATATCTTTTAGTTTAAAATAGCAAATTAATGTTTTATCCAATCCAAAATCGGATTTTACTAGCTATTCCACATTCATCGGAGTTGGATCTTTTTCCGGGAAAAAAATTGTATATGTATGTGTATAGACTTATCTTTATATATATATATATATATATATATATATATATATATATATATATATATATATATATTTCCAGGATAGAAATATATATATCCATCTTAAATTCTCTTATATAGAAAATATAAGAAGAAGAAAATAAATGATGAAATTAAAATTAAAAAAATGTTAAGATAATTAAAACTAATATGTTAAGCTAGTAAATCAATTCATGGGCCTAATTGAATTTAATAAATTCTTTATATAGCTTTGTTTTTTAATTAATTAAACATCAATTAAGTGCATGAGTTTTTTAAAAAATAAAAACCATTTTATATAAAAATAATAATAATAATAATAAGGGTGATGTGTGAGATTGAGGTAAAAAAAACTAAACTTAATATTTTAAATTTTTGATGACAAGGCGAGTATTTTTTTAAAGTTAGGGAAAAAATACCTTGAAAAGACAAACAAATGATGAATTGATTTGTTTTTAAAAAAAATAAGAAAAAGAAAAATAAAGGGTTAAGAATACATCAAATAACAAACAAATAGGTCATACGCCAAATTAAGGTAGTATTTGGTAATTCTCCTACAATAAAAAAGATGAAAACAGTAAAGCCATAAATGTGTTTTGTTGAAAAAGTTACAAATATAGAAGTTTAAATGGATTTTAGAAAAATATATCAAATAAAAACATGGCTGATTTAATTATAGATAGTTTACGCAAAAAAGTAATGATAATTACGAAAAGTATCCTACAGTTTGATCATGTTTTCATTTCTTCACTATACTTTGAGAAATTACACAATACATCATGGATCAAATAAGAATTTCAAGAATAATTAAAAGATAAATTGTTATATTCCCTCACTTTTTTTCTCTCTTCTGCATCATTTTCCTTCATTATTACCTGTATCTACTCTGCTGTTGTCGGAACAATTATCTTTGCTGGAGAGGTGACAATAATGCCATCTTCCTGGGAGGTTTCGGTTTCTGATGGAGCAAGTTGTTTTTTCACCTTCATCTCTTTGCTTTTACCCCATAGTACAGAGTATAAACCACAAATGATTAACAGTGCTCCTAATATGCTGTAAATAGAAAAAAATATATTAAAAGATTAGACTATATAATAATATACAATACTCTCTATATATATAAATAAAAAAGAAATGTGATACCTTCCAAGATATAGTTTCTCGGCCAAAAGCAATGATCCGGCAGTGGCAACTAACACAAGCATGAGAGGGCTGAAAATAGCGACGAACAATGGACCTCTCATGGCCAAGCACCACGAAATAAGCATCCCCATCAAACCAGAGCCCACAACTCCCTACATGCACAATCAGCCCTCACTTAAAAAAGAAAGCACTAAGGGGGAGGGGGTGTTTTGGAGATTCAGCCAAACTTTTTTTTTCTTTGATATTTTTAGGTTCTTTTAATATTGATATCAAAAATAAAATTTTAAATATATATATATATATATATATTATTTTGACAATACAAATAAACAAAAGTTACTGGAGCTTAAAGAATCACTTCGATCGGACATCGATAAACGGGTAGCCAAGAATTAAAATGAGTGTACCGAAAAAGCCACGGTGAGGAGTCTAATATTCCATCCCAATTTCCATCGATTCCAATCCCTTTCAAGACAAAGAGCAAAAATAGTTGCTTGGATTGCTCCCATCGCACAGACCAAGGCCGAGTTTGAATAATGGCTCCGGTAGCTTGCACTCATTTTAGCCTGTCTCCACGAACAATCAATTAATAATTATTATTTGCTTAAAATTGATATAACTGCAGAAAATTAAATAGTGTTCTTTAAGTATGAGAAACTAATTTGTTAGCTATGTAGATTATAGAGCATAAAATAGAAAAGAAAAGAAAAACAACCACGGACCAATTCATACTTTATATTAAAATTGGTTTATAAAATACATAGTGGGTATTTGATTTCATAGCTTGTTCTAGAATACTTTATGTTAAAATTGGTTTATAAAACATATAGTGAGTCAAAATATATGTGAGCACACTCATATTTGAGGTCAAAACCATGTTGGATTTTGTAATGCAACGTGAATACTTTAATATGAAATATTAACATGTTTTTGAAAACCAATTAAATATAATGTGAATTTATTCTCAAAAAACATTTGGATAACAAAATTTTAAATTTTAAATAGCTTTGCGAATTGAACAAATAAACCTATGGGATCATGATTTGGGCATATTTACTATGAAGTCCATGCTTGATCAAGTAATTTTTTCTAGTCTCTAAAATATCTTCTTACATGAACTATTATATATAGAGAATAAATGTTATTATGAGTAATTTATAAAGTATGGTTATTCATCCCAATTTAATAAACCATTCATGAATTACAAGTAATTCGTGATTTACGAGCATTCACCATGATTAATAATTAATAAAACATTAATGAATTATGAGTTCTGATGTTTTAATTTTTAAGTTTTATAAATAAGTGTCTTAGATGGGTGGAAAAACATCAAAGTATTTTTTCTAGTTATTTTCTCTTTTTGTTGTTGGTTTTTCTAAAGATATGTTCTTCCACTATTTATTTATAATATAGATCTTAGTATTAAAAATCACCTGGACTATCAGCCACGAAGAATAAGACAAGCAATTCAATAACGCCATGAAGAAGCCCAAGACACGCCCATGACCATGAGATGAAGCCGCGTGAGACTGACGATGATGCAGAAGGTTGACTTTTGCTGACCCGGTGTAAATTTCAACGCCTTCGTAGAACGTGAGAAGCATAGCACCACCGATTCCCATCAATGTCCCTGCAGCCTTTGCCTTTCCTTTTGTGGATGCCAACTCCATCCTCTCCATCCTTCCAATCAAGTTCAACGAATGTACTTAATAGTAGTAAATTTCATATAAAAATATAGAGTAGGCTGTTTATAAAAGTAGCCTCTCTCTTTTTTATAATTAGTTGAGGTCTTTAAATTCTTATATTTAACAGTAGTAATTAACTTAGGCCTTATTTTATTTCCCTTAAAAATGTAATTTTATAGTTAAACTTTCCGGCTTATTATGCTACAAAATAAAAAACAATTTTTAGAAAATAATAACAACGACAACAACGGTAAACTCAGGACAATGAATTAATTTAATGATTTTGAAAACAACACTTATAAAATCATTAAAAGGAAAAAGGATGATGAATTATTATAATATACTATAAATAGATTAATTGCATAGTAAACGAGCTAATAGAACAAAACGTTACATGGGATAACGCGCTTAATTATATAATTACCTAAATATGACGGCTAAGATGAAGGTAACGGCTGGAATTAGGTTAGCCATGGCAGAGGCAAAAGTTGCAGATATCAAGGCCAGGCTTTCGATGTAGGCATTTTGAGCGAGCGAACACCTGGAATAGACAAATCAACATTCTTTCTTTCTCCTCTAAAAAGAGCATTCGATATTGTTTTGCAGAAGAAGAAGAAATTTTATTTTTTAATTTTTTTTTATCAAAAATAAAATTATTAGATACAGCAAGAATTATTTTCTTGATTTACCATGAAAATAATTCATCATGGGTATCGTATCCTTATAAAGCAAAGCTGACTTATTTTTCTTGAGGTGATTTTTTACTATAAAGATCGCTCACCCGATATATGGGGATACTGCAATGATGAATGACAAGCAACTGTTATTTTTGTTCTCTTTTTCACTGAACTGTGAAGACATGCAGCTTACCCGAATAAACCACAAAAAAATGCTTCAATGATCACTGTCCACGTTAATTTCTCCTTGTTTTTCCTGTACAAGCAGCTCATAACAATTATTAGATTGTAAACGATCCAGCACATGGAACTTTTAGTTTTTATTTTTATTATTAATTTCCTTTTCAGTAATAGTTTCATGACTACTGGGGGGAAAGTTTTGATTGAAGCCGTGAGGGGGCCGGGGAGATGGCTAGCTCCCCTACATTTCAATGGGCAAGGAGACACGCAGAAAACGAACAAAAACTCCGTTCTCTTGCACGCACTGATAGTTTCTGAGTATTTGCGAGAATATTATAAACGATGAAGAACATTAGATTGAATCCCCAGATTTTATGATATTTCGAAGAGTGGCTGCTTGAGAGAGATGGTTAAAGATGCAAATTAAGAGACCAAACCTCTCGACGATGAATGCAAGAGGTGCCATGAAAGCAGTGGCAAATATGAATCTATAAGCAACGATAATCTTCAAGCTCATCCCATCATCTGCTGCCAATTTGTACAAAACATTAACTGCCGCAAATGCAACTTGAACCAGCACCATAAGCAGTGCAGGTTTCAACCCCTGTAACACCCTGCAAATTCGCTCCATCCCAAGATTCCAAATGTACAAAGCCAGTGTGCATGTGAATAGAACTAGAAAGTGAGATGGATTTAGGTAAGAAATCAGAGAGAAATAGATTGAGATAAAAAAAATCAGAGAGAGATAGATTTTGGTTAGCGGGAGAGGAAAAAAAAAGATTTGGATATGTGAACTGTGAAGTGTAAGCGGCTACGCAAATGCCAGGTGTGAATGCCTTAGCCCTTGGCGACGTGGAGAGTGTCCAGAGGAAGTGTAGGCTGTGAAAACTGAAAATATGCATTTATGGCAAGAGTTTTGTGGTTTACAGAGAACCTCACATGGGAGGGATGAGGTGTTTGAGCGATGTTTGGTTCCGGAGCAGGTATATATTGGGAACAGAATATCAAAGAAGGAAACAATGCATGCTGTGTTCTAACACTAGCAGGACAAGGTTTTGGTACTTATATGTGGATATTTTATTCCCTGTTTTATATTTTCATGTTTGAGATTTGATGTTCTTTTATAACCAACGTAGTATCAACTCAATGTTCAAATATAAAAATTTAAAAACAATTAATTAGAAGAAAAAAAACTTAAGTCAATCTTATTAACTCATCAAACTTGTTATTAAGATGGATAAAAAAAAATTATGAAGTTCAATCTCCAACAATTCTAATATTAAAAGATAAAATTAAAATAAAAAATATTGTTCTAGTGAATAATATTTTACGAGGAGGGGCACAATGAAGTCTCCTTTAAAAAAATGACTAAAAAATTGGTATGAATCAACCTATCAAACTCATGATCTAAGTTACGAGACTAAAATGACTCAATGGAAAGTAAATTGAAACAATTATGAAGTTCAATCCCTAATTGACCTAGTGTAGAAAGATTATTTAAAAAAAAAAAATTGTAATAACTTGAGTCAATTTATGCTTATCGGCTAAACTTGTAACCTGAATTATAAGATATAGATAATCTTATAAAAAAACAAACCAAAATAAATCATGATGCTCAAGTGTCAATTAATCTAACATCAAAGGATGAATTTGGGAGGGAATAAGTCAACAACGAAAAAAAGACAAAAAATATAGTCAACCAAGTTAACTCATTATATCTGTAGTATGAATTGTGAAACTAAAATAATTTTATAAAAAATAAAAATTAATAAGAATGATGATAAAGTTTATTATTATAATCAACAATACTTTAGGAGGAATGGTACAATGAAATCTCTTATTTTTTCACTTTTATAATCAATGCTAAACATAACAAAAATATGTTGTGCAAAGTATTTGATAATCTCTTAAATTAACATAGCAGCGGTACATCGAAGGTACCATATATGGCAATCAAGCATCAATGGAAATCTTTTTACACCATCCCATGACCGTGATCTTCTTAATAATATTTAAAAGACAAGTTTGATGATTAAATGAGATTTTTAAGTTCAAAAATCGAGATGAACGCTTAAAATTCTATTTATCTTAATATACTAGATTAATACAAGGATGTATTCTTAAAATTATTTTAAAAATAATTTCACGTACAAATTGATTAATTTTTCTTCTTGTATTGTATCAGGTGACTTATATTGCATGAAGGGTAGTCTACTAAACATACTAAAATAACATAGGAACATAATTATAGTTTTATTGTGATATTTTTTTACTGTCTATTTTAGAATATGACAAAGGTTATTTTTTTAAAATAATTTTATTTAAAAATATATTATTTTATTTTTTGAAATTTATCCTTAACATATCATATCAAAACAATTCAAAATCATAAAATAATAATAATTTAAAAATGTTTTTTTTAATTAATGTGGATGTCTGTGTTAACTTGCGTGTACCTCAACTAATCTCACATGTTCATGAAATTAATGATCTTATAAATTTTCAGTAACTATAATATTAATAATCACAAAACTCAAAATATCATATAAAAAGAAAATAAACCACTTAATAACAACTCTGGCCACCTAATACATGATTAAAAAATGAAAATTCTTACAACTATAACTGGGATATGATGACAACCAGGGTTTGAATCCCGGTTTCCGTAAACATAGAAGGATAGTTAAGAGAGAAAAAAATATGCTGACTTATTTTTAAAAATATTTTTTATTCATAAATATATTAAAATGATATTTTTATATTTTTTAAATATTATACTTGACATCAGCATTTAAAAATATTAAACTTTTTAATTTTAAAAAAATAATAATAATATTTTTTTTTTTCAAAACCATTTTTGAAAGTAAGTTACAAACCCCATGGTGCTTCTTGAGACATTGCTTACATCACTAGCCAGCAGGACATATCAAAAGTGTAACAGCTCGATACAGAAACCAAGACAGATCTCTCTATAATATCAACGAAGTTGTCATATTAGGGGAAATGGCAAGTTGCAAGGTGTCAACAAACACACCATCCTCCCTCACGCAACATTAAAAACAAACAAAAAAAAAAGGCATGAAAAAGGGACCGGAAAAATGTACATTCTTGTTAACGATTCCCATTTTTTTTTGTTTTTATCTTTGTCGTCACTAAATGAGTGTTTTTTAGTTAAAAATAAGTATTTTTAAAATTCTTCAATTATCTTAGTACAAAACACTAATACATTTCATTACATGCAAACTAATTAAACACGAGACAAGTTCCCCCACTTGCCTAGTTATACATATAAAAAAACAAATCTGACTAGGTTGTCAATTCTTATGTTTGGGGCCATGTCTCCGTCAAAAATATTTTATTCGGCGGGCTAAACTGACTTTGAAAAGAGTGATTGCCAGAATGAATCATGGAAGATGGGGAGCGAGTAGCTTCTAAGCATCAGTTGGCAACCAGACGCAACAACCAAAATGTATTCTCCCATTGCTGCCAACTCACACATACAGATTGCTTTGCGGGATTGGTGAGGAAGTACTTTTGCTAGTTATTGCGTCACGATTCGCCACCAATCCTCCACGAATCCCACACCGAAGCCAGCTCTAAAAACCGAAGCCAGCTCTAAAAAACAGCACATCCGAACGCGTGGGCACACCTCTCTTGACCCTTTTGCTAGGAATCTATTCTCAACTTCTCCATCTATTGAGCTTATGACTAAGGGTCTGTTTGGTATAGTGGTTGCGGTTGAAAAAATAGAGTTTTAAAAATGAAGTTTTTAAATGTGGTTCAAAAAAAGCAGTTAAGTGTTTGATTAAAACTGTGGTTGAGTTGAAGGTTGAAGAAAAAGGAGTTTTGGTGTTTGGTTTCCAAACTTTACAAACTGCTTTTAACTTGTAAAATTACTTAAAAGGGCATGGAAATATACACACACACACATATATATATATATATATAACTTCTACAAATAAATTTAAAAATAAATAACAATTTATATTAATGTGAATACTTCAAATAAAATGGAAACATAATTTCATTCTCCCATCAAACTATTTGCAATGCTCTCGCGCACAATATCCATACGGGAATTTCTGCCCGAACTCTGACTAGTTTCACATGCTACAACATCTGGGATATAATCGGGATTACGATCATATTCAACAAAAACATCATCATGTTGCGATCTCCTTCTAATATAGTTATTGAGTGCCATCGATGCAACAATAATCTGAACCTGTGTTTTGTAAGGATAAGGTGGCATGCACTGCAAAATTTTCCACCTTTGCTTCCATACTCCAAATGTCCGTTCTATCACATTACGTAGTGATGAATGTGCACGATTAAATACTTCGCGTCGTCCACTTGGTTCACCCCGACGTCGAAAATCTTCTAAATGATACCTCTCCCCTCTATATGGACCTAAATATCCATACTCATTCGGATAACCGGCATCAACCAAATAGTATTTTCCTGAAAATAGAAACAAAATGCAACTTTTATATTAATTCATTAACAAAAGATGAATAGTAATTTATTTAAATTATCATATCTGTAAGAAATAAAAATTGACAACCTTCAGGCGGTTTAGGAAATTTGATACTCGTACTGTGTATAGCCTCGAGAAAAATACGTGTATCGTGTGCACTACCTTCCCATCCTGCCCATACAAATGTGAATTGCATGTCAAAACTACAGGCCGCGCATGATGTTTTGTGTTGGGACACCTTTCCTACCAATAAAAGGGTATATATATATAATTTTTTTAAATATTGTAAATTTAATAATGATAATAATATTATGTAATTAATAATTCATGAAAAAACAAATATTATTTTTTATTCTCCCATCAAACTATTTGCAATTTCATCACGAACATATATTTTCCTTCCATTAAGACTGATCGGTATCTACACATTTTTTTTTTAAAAATATATATTTTAAAATTTTTGGTGGGCCGAGGACAGCCCAACCAAATTGGGCCTAAGCCCAACTTTGCTGGACTTGGGCTGGGCCGAGTGCAGCCCAGCCCAGGTCCAGCTGCTTCTTTCGCCTAAAACGGTGCGCTGCACTGTGCGTCTTCTTCGTGACAGTGCAGCGCACATATAATTCACGTGAATAGTGCCTTCCGACCGAACACGACGAGAGCTTCAACGGAGGATACCTACGGGTAGAGGAGGCCGATGTGGTTCTTCCTGTGGTGATGGCGTCTTAAATGGTGGCCTGTGGTGGCCGGAAACAGCTCTGGAAGGTGGCGGTACGGTACTGTTCACCGACCACGACGAGAGCTTAAAAGGAGGATACCGACAGGTAGAGGAGGTCGAGGTGGTTCTTCCTGAGGTGGTTTAATCGTAAATGGTGGTCTTTGGTGGCCGGAGTCAGCGTTGGAAGCTCTCGGCTTCCATGGCTGCTCTGTTTTGGGCAGAGAGAGAGAGAGAGAGAGACATGCGAAAAAATGGCTGCGAAAAATGCTACAATTTTTCCTTCATTTTTCATTTTTTTTCATCAACATGGCAGACATGGTGAGGAGGCACTGATCATTTTTATTTTTCGTCACATGCAAAATTTGTCTTCTCTGATGGTACTGGAAAAATTTCATCAAAATTGGCAGATAGCAAACTTGGCTTGAAACGGCGATTCAATCTCGCACAAACGACGTTTGAAAAGCACCTCCCAGGTGCTTTTCAAAAAACGCCGTTTGGGTGTAAAAATAGGGTGGGATCCACTAAAATAAAATGGTGTTTGGTCAAAACCAAACACCAAAACCCCATCCCGTTTGGCAAACGTGGAACGCACCACGTTGCCAAACGGGTGCTAAAACCAAACCAATCTCTCCCCTAATTTCTGAACGGAAATCTTGTCTTTGACCCACCGCGGATATCATGCTATTTCCCACCAAGGTTAAACAACTACTATATCATTCATATATATATATATATATATATGAATGATATATATATATGAGTTAACAAAAACAACGTGAATTTTGCGGGCTTTTCCCACCAAGGTGAAGCAATTACTATGTCCCTTTTCCTTCATGATTAGAGGGAGCTTTTGTACATCAAGATTAATTTGATCTATAGTCTATCAAACGCAGGTTACTTGCGGTTATTTTTTTTAAAAGTTTTTGTTTAAAAATATATTAAAATAATATTTTTTTTTTGTTTTTTAAAAATTATTTTTGACATTGATACATGATAACCATCTAAAAATACCAATTTTTTAAATCTAAAATAATAAAAAAAATTATTTTTTTTCAAAATTATTTTTTAATAAAAAAAAAAACCCCTTATTTTACGGTGGCTGCATTATGTGTTTTTAATAGAACATTGTTTGATTTGTCTCAGTAATAAGAAGAAGAAGCAGCAGCAGCAAATACTGTTTTCGACAATAACAGTAAATCAATTGCCTTCTTTTTAATTAAGGATTTTTTTCTAATTTAAATTAATTTTTGGATGTTTTTAGATAATTTTTGTATACTGATATTAAAAATATTTTTTTTAATAAACAAAAAAAACATCATTCTAATATATTTCTAAACAAAAAAATATTTTTAGAAACAATTTTAATTACACTTACCATTACAATTAAACTAGAGAAAGACGTTAGAAAAAAAAAAAAGAAAAAAAGAAGAAGATTGGCGACAAATTAAAAAGCGCTCGTCCTTTTTCTTATTGAAAAAAAAAAAAAATCCCTGGTAACGAAAGGTAAAATAGAAACAGTTACGGGAAGTTATGTTTTATCCTGAGTTTTAAAAATATTTTTGATTTTTTTATTATAATATTTTTTTTTGAAAATGTATTGATATTAAATTTTTTTTAAATATATAAAAATATTTTTTTAAATATTTTAAATAAAAAATAATTTCAAAAATAACCTCAATTACAATAAAAATATAAGTGAAAATAATAATAATAATAATAATAATAATAATAATAATAATAATAATAATAATAATAATTACTCCACTGTGTAACATACACATCACCCCCGAAGTGCATTCCTGCGCTACATAAATGTACCTTAATTAAGTTCATGATTTCATATTCAATTTTCTTTATATATAGAAAATATTCAAGATTGATCTTGCATTGATTTTTTCGTGTGCTCATATATATATATATACATATGTTCCTGAACTCCGTTACAGAAAAGAAAAGGTGGTAATTTTGTCTATTTTTAGGACTCTGGATGGACGGCTTCTATATGTCTGTGATCAAACATTTAAAAAACGTTAATTTAAAATACATATCTTATAGTTTCCAATGACTCGCATAATTAGATTCAGACAGAGATTACAGTTTCCAATGCATTACGATGCATTACAACGGTTAAATCCTTAGTGTGCGTGTATACATATATATAAAACCATTTCCACTCCTGCTCGATTTCTGATTTCTTTCAGCAACTCCCTTGTAAGCCACTTCTCTATTTTAACGTCCCACATATATAAATAATCCGTTGCTCACACAAAAAAACAACATAATATCTCTGTAAGAGCTAGAGAGAATGGCAAGTGGGGATCTAGAGAGAGGGGCAAAGAACAGAGGAAATAACTCAAATTTCCCTTCATTCTATGTTGAAACAGCAGAGAAGCAATGGACTTCTTGGCTAATTCCCATGTTTGTTGTTGCCAATATTGCTGTTTTTATTGTGGTCATGTATGTCAACGATTGTCCTAAAAGAAATTTCGGTTCTGAACGTAGTTGTGTGGCTAAGTTCCTTGGCAGGTTCTCTTTTCAGCCGTTGAAGGAGAACCCTCTGTTTGGCCCATCTTCTGCTACGTAAGTTGCTTCTCTCTTTTGCTTAATTTTGTTCAAAATCGTGAGCTTTATTGGTGTTTGGATGTAGGTTTGGATTTGTTTCTTGATTGGGGTCTTGTGTTTGGTTTGAGTTTGTGAGATTCTGGGATCTTGTAGTTTTTATTTGTTTGATTTTTGATTGGGACTTTGAGAGATTGGGTAGTAGTTTCTTACAACTTAATTTTAGATAATCCTTTTCTTTTGCCTGCTCATTGGTTCTGATTTTGGTGTTTTCGACACCTGTTACTGGTGTTAATGGAGACAAGGGCTTAATTGCGTTCACGACAACATATAGTACCAGGTGTTTATAAGAAATAATTGATGAAAAGTTCTGTTTTTTAATCTTGCTTTTCTTGGGAATCTTCTTTTCCACTTTATGGACGATGAAATCTGTTTTTGCGATCAGGTATCAAGGCAGAGTGAAAATTACGATTTTTGAACTTGGTATGGAGTTGAATTTATCACCAAACGGTTGATTAAACTTTTTGTAAATTCTTCTATTTTCTTCACTTTTAAAGGTGCTGGAGTTTTGAGAACACGAGGCTTTTTCTTGTATTTGCTTTATAGATCAAAGACTACAAGATTAAATTTGTTGTCTTGATGGGTTGGATTGAGGGGTGGGATGGCATAAATAGTATTCCATGTCCAGTTCTTACTTGAGCTGCAACTAAAATTCTTAAACATTACAATTGTTGCAATTTGTTCAAAAATGATGTGACTTTACTGCTTGTAGGATAGCATCTGTAAGCACCTTTCTAATGTACTAATGATTGTGCAGATTGGAAAAAATGGGAGCACTGGAATGGAACAGAGTAGTGCATGGAGATCAAGGATGGAGACTCATCACTTGTATGTGGCTGCATGCTGGTGTTATTCATGTCCTCGCAAATATGTTGAGCCTGGTCTTCATTGGAATTCGCCTTGAACAGCAGTTTGGATTTGGTATGTCATGTTCTTTTCTTTTGGCAATTTTTATCAAATCTTGTTGATTACGTGCCTGCATCGCAGGTTAAGTTGAAATCAACACATGCTTGCAATTGCATCATTTCACACACATGCGCGCGCGCACATTCAAATGCTACCAAACAGAGACTGGAAATATCTTGTTCCTTGGATTGTTATTGTTTTCACACTTCAAGGACAGCATCAAGTTTTTATTCCACTCATCTCTATGGTCTTTACAATTTTATCATAAAATCCATGCATTGTAACATGTATTTTGAAATATAATCTGGCAGTGCGAGTTGGGCTTATCTACCTAGTATCAGGATTTGGCGGTAGCATCTTGTCTTCACTTTTTATTCAGCGAAACATTTCTGTCGGTGCTTCTGGTGCTTTGTTTGGACTTCTTGGAGCAATGTTATCAGAGCTTCTTACCAACTGGACGATCTATTCTAATAAGGTGTGCTGTTAACTATTGGTTTCTTTTGCATACATATAAAGGTTCTCTGTGTAACTCATCGTCTAAACATTGAGGTTTTGTGTTTTATGGACAGCAAAAACTTGGCCTAGAAACAATCACACACTCTCCTTTGTTTCTGTTTTTTAAATGTTTACACGGACACTCAGCTTTCCCATGCGCTATGCATTCTTTAAATTGTTAGTTTAGGTTTTCGATTTCATGGTTGTTTCATATGGCTCATATATTGTAAAAGATAAAGATGCTTGTGTACTTATTCCTGGGACCAAGACCAATGAGACCAAGACATTCTTTTGTGACTGCTTGTCAGATTGTGATGTGGTTGCTCAGTTTTTTTTTCAACTGGCTCAAATAATTTACATCTTACAACTGCTTTCTTCTTGTAGATTGCTGCTCTCCTCACACTCGTGGTCATCATCGCCATTAACTTAGCAGTGGGAATTCTTCCACATGTTGACAACTTCGCACACATTGGAGGTTTCTTCACTGGTTTTCTCCTTGGCTTTGTTTTGCTACTTCGCCCTCAGTTTGGATGGGTAGAAAGCCGGCAATTTATTGCAGATGCTCGTGTAAAATCTAAGCACAAGGCTTACCAATACATGTTCTTGATGGCTGCTGCAGTCTTGATTATTGCTGGGTACGTCTTCTCCTCTCTCGAATTAAGAAACTGCTAGATTAATGCAATGCTGCTGTCTGCATGGAACCAAGTTTCTGTCTGCTGTTTTGTCACAGATGAGCGCGGGCAAGAACTTGTTTCTAATTTCCTGTTTCTATTATGTACATTGCAGGTTTACTTTGGGATTGGTAATGCTGTTTAAGGGAGAGAATGGGAATGATCACTGCAGTTGGTGCCATTACCTGAGCTGTGTGCCTACTTCAAAATGGAACTGCGAGAACAGATGAAGATTTGTTTGATAATTTTTTTTGTTCTTTTTATCCTTTTATTTGTATTGATTATCATTGGTTCATTTGTTTGTTATGCTTTCACATATGTACATGTAAGTAATAACACTGGAATTTGAGTTTGGACTTGAAAAGAGTAATATAATGCTTGCTTACAGAATGCTTTTTTCCCCATCACATGTTCATCTTCACGATGTTTCTTCATCTGTGCCTATAACGTTTTAAAATCTTGTCTACTTATTGATCAGCTGGCATGGATGCGGCGAATGAAATTCAATAGATTTGCGCAAAAAACACAATGGCTTGATTAATGGTGTTGAATGGGCTATCAGAACTCAGAAGTACGTAAAGCTTGCATATAAAGAATGACAGAGAACATAGACTGAAACACCAACCCGTGTTAGTTGAAGGATTACAAGTAATTTTTCAACAATTTCTGGGGTTTAGAACGTAAGATCCCATTCAGTAATAAAAAAAAGAAAATGAAAATAAGAAAAAAGATCAGTGTACATGTTTATCATCATGATTATAACATAGAGGTGAATTCTCCAGGAAGAAAAATAAAATAAAATAAAATATGAACAGTGCTTAAAATCAAGGTAGATAAAGGGCAGGTCACCAAGACAATAAACAAGTACCTAAACGAGTTATCGTGGAGAATATCGAAGAAGTCAACTGAGCAATGGTTTATTGTTTTGTCAGAGTCTAGTAACTTCGTGAGCATGAACTGCTTGCAATCCCATGTTAACGTGGCATTCAGCATGGACTCACAAAATATTATCCATTTTAAAATCCTTTTTCGAAGGGACAGCAAATGCGAGCTCTATGACTGGCATATCTTTCGTGGAAATATTCCAAATTATGGCACGTCATTAGCTGCCTTCTAATTAACTAGTTGACTATTACCAAAATAAATAACTAGTGGACTTACAACTTGTCAGTCAATATTAAAATAATGAAATAGTTTGACTTTTAGTATTCAAAATACAGGTTTGGTATGTGTTGACATCAAGCTGTTAGAGAATAATATAAATTATATTATGGGACCTCATCTAATAATTTAAGTTCTTAGGTGAGATGATTCTTTTAACATGATATCTGAGTTTTGTTGACCTCACGGTCATGAGTTTGAATCTCACCACTCTCATTCTATTTGATAAAAATCAAGCACAAGGTAGAGTGAACATGTATGCAATTTTCAAACCTAAAGCGTTTTCACTTGAGGGGGTGTGTTAGAGAATAATATAAATTATATTTTGAGGTCTCACCTAACAGCTTAAACTTTTAGATGCACATGCCTCCTTTCCTTGTTTTTTCCAGTGAGATAAAAGATCCTTACAAACTAACAAGGCTAGCAGCATCTATGGCATTTCTTTCTTTTTTAAACATTTCAATTGCTCTATGATGAGCAAACTATTTCTTTAATCCTCGTGTTTTAGTGAAATAACTCGTTAATCCCTTTTGAGCTAAGAAAACTCGATACTGAATCTCTATTTCTATTTCTTTTGGTTAACTATTATTTCTTTAAAAATTAAAAGGTGTAGACATCCCAATATATATCAAGAGTAAAGTAGGTGAATGATAATGAAAAACAATAACAGTAGTGAAGGAAAGAACGATTTTGGATTGGTGAGAAGAATGAGTGCAAGGAAAAACAAGCTTGATCAACTGGTTGTGGTGAAGTGTTTTCCTTACCTTAAATATGTTTATATCACGGGATTTTAGAAAATGGTTGAAAGCTCCCAACTAATGTTGAATTTGAGCTGGAAGAGAAAAATAATGTATTGTTGGATGGACCTTTTGAGCTACATGATGTGTGGGTAAGAATGAGAAAGGAAGAAACTTTCAAATGGAATATTGTTTTCCTGTTTTTGTGTAAGGCCGACCATGGCTAGAAAATAGGGTAGGATAGAATTTTAGCAAAATTTGGTTGGTGTTACTGTTTTGGTGAAGCTGGTAGGAAAACAATGGCATGGGGGTGGTGGTGGCTTATATTATTTTAAGAAATTGTAGTGGGGGAAGCTTATTACACTGGAAAAAAAAAATAACGGTGTTAAGGCGTTGATTTAGTTGTAAGAAACATGATGCGAGTATACATGCATATAAGTAAATTATAGTAAGAAAAATGTTGACGAGTATGGTAAAAGAAGGAAACAAATACACGCACACACATGATTTCTGAAAATAAAAAAATAAAAATCACCTGCAAATCTTAGAAGGGTAAAACTTAAAAGTATTATTAAGGAACCGTCTCACCTAAAAGTTTAAGTTTTTAGATGAGATCTCAGAATATAATTTATATTATTCTCTAACACACCCCTTCAAGTGAAAGTCCTTTGAGCTTGAAATTTACATAGTCTCATACTATCTTGTGCTTGTTTTTTATCAAATAGAAATGGGGTGATAGGATTTGAACTCGTGACCGCTAGATCAACAATATTCTGATACCATGTTAAAGAACTATCTCATCTAAAAACTTAAATTTTTAAATGAAATCCCAAAATATACTTTATTTTCTGAAAAGCATACTGACTCTCTTTAATGGGTTCATGACCAGCACAGAAAATATAAAAAGTCTACGGAGCTGTGAGGGACCTAAGGCCAAGTAGTCGGGCCATTTCAAAAGCTTGTGGCTGAACAAGGCAAGAGCTGGATATGCTGATGGCATTGGGCTACTCGAAATTTCTATTTGGGTATAAGATGTACTGCTGATAGATGAATCAGAAGTCAGAACCTGCACTAATGCATGGTAGGGGGGAAAGTCAATGTTTCCATTTGAATATATGATGCGCTGGCAAATTCCCTTGATTGATCATACGGGGCCGCAGGAACATAACCACCGACATCAGCTCTCCCATGTCTTCAAAACTTGTTCTTTCAATGCGATCTCCAAAATCCATGTGGGGCACGAGCTCCATTTAAAGCTCGAAGCATTTATTTTGACAATATTGGCTGCTTAATTTAATTCATCAGATCGTCAGTGACGAAGTGTAAAATGGTTTTTGTACCAGGTTGCCACTGCACAAATCTAAAAGTTGTTTATTTCAGAAAAGATAGCACAGGTCAGAAAAGATAAAGAAAAGCAGGCCGTAGATTAATAGAGTTGGAACTTCGGCGATGATTTCGGTTAAGCCTTAGTTTACCCTTAATACAGAAACACAGTTCAAATACACTGCATGTGAGATTTCCATTGCGATTCTTAACGTCTAGCCAGCGCCACTAAAACTTAAAACAGCTCAGACCAAGACAAATCAGGTATAAACTAGGTTACGTAACATTTGTTAGCCAGATTATAAGCTACTCCAAAAACTATGTTTTAGAATCTCTGCTCAATAGGCATTCCCAGCCTGTCCAAGCGACCAGATCCAGGGTAAGCTTTGGATGAATTACTTGCACGCAAGCCAGAAGCATGCACACCACTCGATCTTCGCTCACCAAACCCGAAAACCGAGTATCTCTTGGTTGAACTGGATCTCTCATATTGGGGTCTTTGTTTTGGAGCGCTAAGAGATCTCACCCTAGCCCTTGAAGATTCAGTGTTACACATATAATTTGGGTAGTCAGAATAACCAATGAGGGAGTTTCTCGAGCCATCACTTCTACTGGGAGTGAAGGGACTTCTCTTACTCCCACCACCCCTCGACGACGCAGAGTGGAATTGTGGGCTATTATCAGCAGTGCAAAATGCTTCTTCGACTTCATGAGAAAACTTCAATGGACTCAAGGATTGAACTTCACAAGATGAGGGGCTTGGAACAGTTTGATGGGCTGTTGAGTCTTTTGTAGTTGAGAAACTATGGCTGTACTGATCTGCTGACAGGGAAAGGTGAGAAGAGTGAAAGAGATTTCTACGTTTGAGAGTGACGTGGGGCTTTCCAGTATCAATCTCAAGGATCTTGTCACTCTGATCATCATCTACAGTGCCAGTTTCTGCCAAAGGGAGTTGGTGATCCCATGTTTGACCATCCATCTGACGCTCTGACCAATTCAAGGGCAAGTGGGCAACATCCAGATCACCAATTGCTCTACCTTTCGATTTTGACCCACTTCTCTGCAAATGTAAAAAACGGGTCCATAAGTGCACAAGGCCTGGATGATATATTACAGTTGAATAATCCTCCAAGGGTAACGAAATAACAATACCTTATGCACTGATGATTGTTCATATTTTCCACTCTTAGCACGAATGGCATGCTCGAATTTTTCAGGGGTTGGCGGTCCCTACATGCAGTTTAAGTATGATCGTTAACCCATAACAGAGTGAACTAAAGAGAATGCGCCTATATATATATATATAGTGTTGTAAGGTTGTCTGGAGCAAGAAAGAAAAGTATCCCCGGGTCCATAGAGCAATGCAATTCACCTCTCAAAAGAATCCAGTAAAAAGAAATCAAATATGGGATGGAAAATTGAGTTCCTCTTACAGGGTGGTGAAAGCGAGAGGACTTGCTACTTGAATGAGAAGATTCAGAAATCTGGGCACGTCCTGCACGAGCTCGAGCCTGCGCTCGCAACATTGCTTGCATTCGATGAAGCCACTCTGCAGTTCGCTTTCTCTCAATGTGACCTCTTACCCGCGCTTGAAGTCTCACCAGTGCTTTCAGCGCACGTAATGCTCTCCTCGCCTGCATGACAACCATTAAAAACAGTCACCAAGCTAACCACACCAGAGCCACAGACCAAAACTTCAAGGGCTAGCAATCATTACGCTGCACATAAATGCTTTTGCAGAAATTATGAATCATTCATTACGTACATACTGTGATGTGTAATCTAAATCAATAAGGAATCTCAAGCTGGTCACAGTATCACGCTGTTACACTCACAACAGGATTATTCAATTTGAAAGACAGTTTGAAGTTATGGCGCCAAACGAAACAGTAGTCTCACCCACTTGAAAATTTAAAGAAAGCGTTCCATTTTCCATCCGAAGTCCCAAAAGACGGTCCCGTCTGACACTGCATTATGGAAGACAATGACATCTCGCTAGCCGCCCTGCCCCGAGGGAAAAAGATAAAAGCAATCCACGAGCCTCTGACTTTAGTGATTCCATATTAAAGAAACCTAACCCAGCTTTCATCTCCAAAAAAAAAAATTCATTCCGGACAGAGGAAACATGTACACTTTATGTTATTTTGGACCCACCCTCTACTATTTGCAAGGCTTGACTAGTAAGATGGATTAGAGCGAAGCCGAACATGGAAAAGAGGAACCTCTAAGGGTCCATGAATTGGTTCAATGGTCCAATCAATTTGAAATTTAAGCAAAATTTAACCACCACATTCCTTAACTCGTAAACTTCTTTTTGTATCTAAAAATCGATAGCCTTAGCCTATTAGAGCTAAAATCCATGGAAGAATTATAAGTTTATGGGCTGGACCCCACAATTTGGAATAGAACACTGTCGGATTAGACAAACCCGTCTTTTTTAAATGGAGCATCTTGTTATTACCATGCCTATAAACGGCCCCTAGTGGTCCAAAAGTAAGCAACCTGTAGGTCTGTGACCATTCGGTAAGACAATTTCCCACATGAAACCAAACACATTTAAGCTACGAGACATGCCGAGCAGCTTAACAAACACACCGACAGAAACCATACTTCACCAATTAAACTTGAGAAAAGTCATAAACTCAAGACCTGGTACCAACCATGCTTTTGAAGTCAAATGAAGAACCACGTGAAATGGCACCCCTTGACATTATTCCCCAAACAAAAAAGAAACATTAATGACGAAATTTTTTTCCATTAAATGCTGAAAAACTCAACTCAACCAAGATAGAAGTGAAAATTTTAGGTCCACATTGATATTGGGATGGTGGATCATGTTACAATTCCCGGTAAGGTGTTAGGCACTACACAACTCGTGAGAATGCAATGAAAAAGGGGGAAAGGGAATATTGTAAGAGTGAAAACGAATCCTTTTAGTAACTTAGCAGAGTAGTGATTGAAACATGCATAACAAAAATCCCATCTCCCTCAAAAAACAAACGTGCAGGAGCAGAGTTTAGACACGGCGTCGTATAACGCAGTTAAGAGAAGACTTTTTTTTGTTTTAACAACTAAATAGTGATAATTCCCACAAATAGGAAAGAAAAGAGGGTTGGGATTATATTACCAGGTAGCCACGGAAAGCAGCTTGAATCTTAACAGCAGCGAAGTCTTCACGCAATCCAAGACTCCCTCTAACGTACGCAGCACTATTATTAACACACCTCCCACTACTCGTAAGCCTCACAACCTCGGCAGCTGCCTGAGCCGCTGCAACAGCAGCCTCCGCAACTGCAGCAGTAGCAGCGGCTACAGCGAGCGCATGCTTGTTTGGGTCCTCCTCAAACTCCTGTCCGTACAAGACACCAGTTTTATTGGCTTCAATATCTTGTTGGTGGTCGTGGTCTTTTTCACGATGGGATTTAACTAAACTCCATCTCCGTTTCTCTTTAGAACGAGTGGTTTGGGGGTTGTCCAGTGGCGGGTCGGGTTTTTTGAGGCCGAGAACGGCACGGAACCATTTGGAAGCTTTTCCCATTCAGTAAGATGGGAGTGTTAACGATGGTTTTTCGGTGACAGTGGTTTGCATTTGCAACGAGAGATAGCGAGAGAGGAGGAGAAGAAGGTGGGGGGTTTTAATTTACTCTTGAATGTGACGTTGGAATATAAGAGTAGGTGTTTTTTGGAATTTCATGGGCGGGTAATAAATATCCGGGGAATTTTATACGATTTAGAAACTGAGGGCACAATTTAATAGGAGTGGTGTATTTTGGGCAGGACGAAAGTACATTCGCTTCATTGCGCGTGTACTCAAACATTTATGCTCTTTTTTTTAATTTCTATACAATTTAACTGTGCTCTCCCGGTGCATCGATCAAAATTGTTTTTAAATGTAAAAAATAAACAATATTAGCATTATTACTGTATTTTTTAGGTTTGATAAAGGAATTACTTTTGATTAAAATTAATGTGTATATTAAATTAAGAAAAATAAAAATTATATGTATGAATAAATATAAAAAATATTAACACAAATTAAAAAATAAATACAGATCAAAATATATAATCTGATAATTTTTTATTAAAAAATAATAATGTAAATGCTATAAAGAATAACTTGTTAAAATAATTCTTTCTTATTATTAGTTAATTTTTTCAACTTAAAAACATAGAATTCGTGTTGTTTTATATATATATAAAAATCAAATAATATGTAAAACACCTAAATGATACAAGATAAAATAAAAAATACACATCTTGACGGGAAAAAATCATTATATTAATGTGTTTATTTATTTATTTGATAAATTTCTTACCATGATTTTTATTTTCAAAGAAAAATATTATGAGATTCATACAAGCAATTAAAAAACTGATGATGATGCCGTGGTTATATCATAAAATACAAGAATAATACACTAAAGTTTTGTAGAGTATTCTTGTGTAAGGATAGAAACCAGGAGGGAAAAGGTCATCGTTGGCGTCGCTTTGTACGGCCACGCATGGCCTCTTTTATTCTTATGTTTTTCTAGTCAGAGAGGCAAATGACATGTTGCTGTTTTTTTTTTAAAAAAAAAATTAAAATAGGTGGTTAAAAAATTAGATTAGGATATTTAAATTAAAAAATTTAGTCACGGTATTTTTCATTTTAAGACATCTAATAAATATTATTATAATCTAAAAAAACAATTTATCAATTTAGAACACCTTTGAATTGATCTGAAAACATAAAATCAAATAGAAAGAAATATTTTAAAAAACACATTTCATCACATATTAACATTGTCTGAAGCATCGGATTACCCAGCTTCAATTATTTAGGTTATCTTTTGGGGTTTTCAATAGCTTTGCTGTCGAGAGAGTTTCGACTCCATTGATTAACATTCGGATATTTCAAACTTTATAATTTATTATGGCTAGCTTTTTGTTTTTTATGATTATCCCAATTTCACTATTCATGTTACATGTTTTTATCTTCTTTTTTTTATCATTCAACATCTTCAACAATGATTGTAAATTAGACTTTATAAATTATTTTTGTTTATTTTTTATGAAATTATTTCTGTTTATTTTTTATGAAATTATTTCAATCTTATGACCATGACTGTGAGTTTTGCAAGTTATCCCAAGTAAAATCATATCGTTATAATGTGTCCTTTTAAAATTGAGTTTTTATTTTCTAATTTCATTGTTCAACAAATAATTTATTTAGGGAAATTAAATTTTATAATTTATTTTTATTTTTTATTTTAGATTTATTATGGTCTCGTGATCTGGGTTGCAGATTTTAAAATGTTAACTCAGGTTGACCCGAATCTATCAAATATATTGTTATTTTTTTCTAGATGGACTTAGATCAACCTAATATATTGGTATTTAATACATATTCTAGGTTGATTATGTCGATCCAATTGTAAGGTTTAATGAGGGTTTTGTAGAAGGTGATTTACTGGAATGAGAGAGTGTGTTTCATTGATAAGAACTTGGCATTAATATAGCTAGTGTTACATGAACGGAAATAACAAAGAAACAGGACAAAGGACAAAAGGAAAATAACGACAGCTAACAGAAAGGAAAACACAAGGAAAACACAAGAAAATAACAACAATAATAAAGGATAGTGACAGTTAGTTATTCTAACTGTTTCTTAACTAAAAGATCCCTTCATTCCCTCCCTTAAACTAAATGCTATATAATGCATTTAGTTTATAGCAATTTCACAGACTCCCATCAATTTCCGGAGTTTAATAAACTCCTCAATTTTTAGCGGCTTGGTCATTATGTCTGCGATCTGATCTTTACTTCCACAGTGAATTAATGCAATCTTCCCTTCCCTAGTAAGATCTCTCAAGAAATGAAACCTCACATCAATATGTTTACTGCGACCATGCATCACTGGATTTTTGGACAGCTTGATAGTAGAACTGTTATCACACATTACAGTCATGCAACCTGTATCTGCGTGACCCAATTCTTCCAAAATTCTCTTTACCCAGATTCCTTGGCACACACACACTGCCGCTGCCACAAATTCAGCTTCTGTGGTTGACAATGTCACAATGGGTTGTTTTTTTGAACACCATGAAACCGCACTTGACCCCATAAAGAAGACATAGCCAGATGTACTTTTCCTGTCATCCATGTCGCCAGCATAGTCGCTATCTGTGAATGCTAACACTGTTCCATCTTCTCCTCTTTTGTAGTGAATTCCATAATTCACTGTCCCCTTCAAGTATCGCAGTGCTCTCTTAGCTGCCTGCAGATGAATTTCCATAGGTCTTGCCATGTACCTGCTCATGAGACAAATAACAAACATCATATCTGGCCTAGTGGCAGTCAGATACATTAGACTGCCCACTAGTTGTTTATAGCTTGTCTCATCAACCGGAATACCATTTCCTTCCTTGCTCATCTTAGAACCCGGTACTATTGGATTTCCCACCGAATTACTGTCCATCATGCCAAATCTCTTCAAGACTTCCAGCGCATATCTTTTTTGACATATATAAATACCATCAGACTTCTGTAAAACCTCAATTCCAAGAAAGAATCTCATCTTTCCCAAATCGGACATATCAAATTCTCTCAACATGGAATCTTTAAATTCAGATAGCATTACTTCATCATTGCCAGTAAAAATTAAGTCATCGACGTAAATACTTACAATGATGAGTCTCCCTTCCTGACTCCTCCTTGTGAATAATGTCTGCTCACTCTCGCACCTTTGAAAACCTTCACTGATGAAATGTGCTTCAATTCGGCTAAACCAAGCTCGTGGAGCCTGTTTCAACCCATACAGTGCTTTGTGTAACTTGTAGACCAGGTGCTCACTGCCCTTTTTCTCATAGCCCCTCGGTTGTTCCACATATACATCTTCACTCAGCTCTCCATGAAGGAAAGCTGATTTGACATCCAGTTGAGAGATTACCCAATTTTTGTGTGCCGCTAAGGCAATAATCATCCGCACTGTGTCCATCCTTGCTACTGGCGCGAAAACCTCTGTGTAATCCACCCCGTATTTTTGAGAATATCCCTTCGCCACCAATCGAGCCTTGTACTTATCAATCTTTCCATGCTCATTGTATTTTGTCTTATAAACCCATTTTACTCCAATCCTTTTTGCTCCTGCAGGTAGAACCGTGAGCGTCCACGTGGCATTTCTTACAATTGAGTCAATCTCGCTGTCCATAGCCAATTTCCAATTTTCGGACTTAATGGCTTCCTCATAGAACGACGGGTCACTTGACACTGCAAAGGCCATTTGTTCTTCTTCCCCAAAATCATCTCCCCCAAAATTGTCTCCACTGAAATAATCTCCAAGCCATGCTGGAGGTTGTCTTTCCCGAGCTTGTCTCCCAACTCTCTCTTCACGGGCTGTTTCAACACCAGCTCTTACATCCCCATCCTCAACATCGATTTCTTGTCTCCTCTCAGCTCGTCTCCTCTCAGCACCGGAGTTCAGCTCATCACCATCAAGATCAAGCTCACTGACTTCATTCACACCACTGGGTTTTTCATCAACAGGTACATTTACTCTTTCTTCTTCTTCTTTGTCACTTTGATCTCCCCATTCTAGGTCACCCACTGGATTTTGAACAGTGTCATCGTCCCAATTAAACCTTTCTTCTTCTTCGAAGACCACATCTTTACTCACCAAAACCTTCTTAGCTACTGGGTCGAAGAGTCTGTAACCCTTTGACTCATCACTGACGCCCAACAAAACACACAAAATACTCCTATCATCAAGCTTCGTTCTTCTTTGTTCTGGCACATGAACATGTGCCCTACACCCAAAAACCCTAAAGTGACTCACTGTGGGTTTTCTTCCACTCCAGGCCTCCTCTGGTGTGACATCTTTTACAGCCAAGGTAGGGCATCGATTAAGAACATAAATTGCCCAATTGACTGCTTCTGCCCAAAAAATTCTCGGCATGTTTTTGTCAGTTAACATGGATCGTACCATGTTCATCACCGTTCTGTTCTTCCTCTCTGCGACACCGTTTTGCTGCGGTGTATATGCAGTTGTCATTTGTCTCTTAATCCCATTAAGTTGACAAAAATTGTTGAACTCATTTGACACAAATTCCCCCCCCTGTCTGTTCGAAGACCTTTGACCGATAATCCTGTTTGTTTTTCTACCATTGATTTAAAACATTTAAACCAATCAAAGGCCTCTGATTTCTCGGCCAAGAAATATACCCAGCATTTTCTACTGTAATCGTCTATGAACAATAAAATGTACCTTTTATTGCTGTTTGATGTGGGGGTAATCGGTCCACATATATCTGCGTGAATGAGTTCTAATCTCTGTGTTGCTCTCCAGGTACTCTTCTGTGGAATTGCATCACGAATTTGCTTCCCCTTGATGCATTCAATGCATGCTGAGTTTGAGGCTTCAATTTGGGGAAGACCGTGGACCATGTCTCTGTGCACCAAAGTCCTCAAACCTTTGTAGCTGAGGTGACCGTAGCGTCGGTGCCACAGAGAGCTCAAGTTTTGTGTTGCTATGTGAAGACACTGACCAGCTTCTTCTTGAGAGGTAATCGTTTCTTCACTGTCTGGAAATAGTATAAACATCCTGTTGATGCTCATTGTTGTTTGTATTATCATGCCTCTTTTCGGATGAAATATTTTACATTTTCCATCCTTGAATAATACATCCAAGCCCCTCTCCTGTAGTTGACCCACACTTAGAAGATTGTTTTTCAAATCCGGGACATAATACACCTCTGCAATGGTGTGTGTTATGCCATTCAATGCAAGCTTGACATTCCCTTTTCCCATCACTTTGATCCTTGTGTTATTTCCTAATTTTACAAACTGTCGAAATCGCACATCAAAGTCACAAAATATTTCTTGATAACCACACATGTGATTCGAGCATCCACTGTCAAGAAACCATGCATCTTCTCTTCTGGACTTATGTTTCTCCACATAAGTCATTAGGAGCATCTCCTCTGCATCATCAAGTTCTGTGTAGAATGATTCCCTGTTTCCAGTGGGACATTCCCACTGGAAATGTCCAAGCTGTTGGCAACGATAGCATTGGACTGTTGCCTTGTTATATTCTGATCGTCCCCTTCCTCTAGCTCTTCCTCTGTAGAAGTTCCTCCCACGGCTTCTACCTCCTTCATAGGCACCTCTGCCTCCTCCTTCATATGCTACTTTCAGAGCTTGTTCCTCACCCTTCCTTTTTACAAACTTTTGTTCATGAACTACCAAAGAACTCTGCAGCTCATCAATGCTTAGAGCATCAATGTCCTTTGATTCTTCAATGGAACATACAACGTAGTTGTATTTTTCCGTCAAAGACCGTAAGATCTTCTCTACCACTTTCACATCTTGCATATCCTCTCCATATGTCCTCATCTTATTGGCCACTGTCATGACCCTAGAGAAATACTCAGTCACTCCTTCACCCACTCTCATTTCCAGTGTCTCAAACTCTCTGCGGAGAGTTTGCAGGTAAGATCTCTTAACCCTTGCATTTCCTTCGAACTTTTTCTTCATTGCATCCCATATGCTCTTGGCAGTATTCTTGTTAAGTATAGTGTCAAGAACTGGCCTATCAATAGCTTGAAATAGATAGTTTTTTACCTTCAAATCCTTTAACTTCAAATCATCAAGTTTCTTCTGCTGAGCATCTGTGTATACCGATCCACTTGCAGGTTCAGTGTAGCCAGTTTCCACCAGTTCCCACATCTCTTTGGATCGGAGAAAGTTCTCCATCAACATCCCCCAGTGGTCGTAGTGACCATTGAACCTGGGGATGGCTGGCTGAACAAAACTGCTCCCTTCTGTCGTCATGGTGCAGCAAGGATGAAGGCTGGATGAAGGCTGGGTACTGGCTCTGATACCACTTGTAAGGTTTAATGAGGGTTTTGTAGAAGGTGATTTACTGGAATGAGAGAGTGTGTTTCATTGATAAGAACTTGGCATTAATATAGCCAGTGTTACATGAACGGAAATAACAAAGAAACAGGACAAAGGACAAAAGGAAAATAACGACAGCTAACAGAAAGGAAAACACAAGGAAAACACAAGAAAATAACAACAATAATAAAGGATAGTGACAGTTAGTTATTCTAACTGTTTCTTAACTAAAAGATCCCTTCACCAATATGTTATTATCTTAATAATATATTCATTAGTTTTTTAATTTAATTTTATTTTTATTAGCTGTACAAATAATATCTGAATCAAGTCAAACATGTTATATTATTTCAACTCATTCACATTTTGAAATTTGAATTTGTATTTAGACATCCATGTCTCAATTTTGGATTGTATAATTTTAAGGTTGTTTATTTTTATATTTGAATTATTTTATTAAGTTAATTATATATATATAACAAAACAAATCATTCTAATTAAAAAAAATAGAATAACAACCGGAACAAAAGTGATTTCATTGATGATAGTGATACTGGAGGCGCTTTATATCACCAAACAATCCCAATCTCCACGAACCAAAGAAAATAGAGTGAAGAAGCCAGAGTTTGTGGCATCACATGACATTTTGTTGTTATTTTAATGCAAAAGTGATGTTTTATTTATTCAATCAACAATAGAATATACAGATACTCTTATAAATAATTTGATTTGTTTTCTTACATGCAAGTGGGGATATAAAATATTATGAGCATGCAAGTTTCAGGTTTTTTTTTTATAAGGCACGTATAGTGTCGAGTGATTTAAAATTTATCACGTATTCGTACCGGGAACACAGGTTTACTGTTTGCAAACATGTCATGAGCTCGTGAACAAAAGTCTTGAATGGGAAAACGTGACGTGGCAGGTGGAAGGTGCGGGAGAACCTGCATCGTCTGTCCTGATGCGACTGCACGTCCAGCCAAGAAGAGTGGAGAATAGACATTTAGCTACGTAATTTAGTTTTCCTTCTCTCTTTTTCGGGTCTGTTTGGTATTGTGGTTGCTATTGTGGTTGATGTTGAAAAAAAAAACAATTTAAAAAAAAATGTTTTTTCTGCGATTCAAAATAAGCAGTGAAGTATTTGGTTAAAACTGTGGTTGAGTTTGAAGTTGAAAAAAAGTTGTTTTATGTGTTTGGTTAAAAAGTTTTTTATTTTGCTTTTAACTTGTGAAATTACATAACACATGCGCGCGCGCACACACACTATATATATATTGTTTTTTAAATATTTAATAATTATAATAAAAAATATAATTAATAATTCAACTAAATTAGACACTTGTTTTTATTCTCTCATCAAACTACTTGTAATTTCATCCAAACTAAATCTATACGTGAAGGGCTCTTTGATCCCAAAACAATCATAAAATATCATTTAAAACAAAATTAGAATTACGAGACAAAAATTATATATATATATAGATCTCGGGGGGGCGCATAGCTTAGCGCCTCAGGTCAAAACGGTTTGCGGAAAACAACAATTTCCTACTTTCCGCAAACCATGGTTTGCAACTTTAAAATTGATGGGTCCCACTATCAATTTTAAAGTTATCAAACACTACAAAAGGGTACAAACTGTGTTTTCAACAAAACGCAATTTGTACCACATAACCATACAAAGCGGATGAAAATTTAGGCCCACGAACTCGGCCTATATTACCAGTCAAGAACAGTGGGCCACCACATTAATTGATCAGATTCCAGGGGCGGGGAAAGATCTTTGTGATAAAGAAAGCGCCTGCTCCCCACAAATAGTTTAATCAGGTGGACACGAGCAGATCTTCCAGGTTCATATTTTCATGGCCGTGATCAATACTTGAAGTGAGAATGTTCCGAAAAAAACAAAACACCGAATGAGGCATGAAATAATTGAAGTTCACATGCCTTTTATTTTCAATTCCGTGTGTGGATTTCATCAACAAAAATCATATGAATTTTATTATTAATTGATTAATTTATATCTATTTAAATGGGTGGGTTATTAAATAGCTGAAATTCTTATAATAAAAGAGCTTGTTTTCTTGAAAATCTTTAAAAAGTGGTTAGAGTTTCTAGTTATCGTAAAACTAAATAATAATATTTTATTTATCACCTTTTTAAATTAAAAATAATCGAGCTGTCACTCCCCATTGAGCTCCGACGTGACAAAGAGTTGGAAAAAAGATGCGAAGAAGAAGGTCACTTCGAGGAGATCCCAGCTCTCGGAAGGCAAATCTAAAGAATCCGATCCAATACAAGAGGAGATCTCGATCCGTGAATCCAACACGCAAATACTGAGCACGTTGCTTTCCAGTCCTGACAAATAGTAAAATAATTTTTGAATTCACAATATACAATCTATTGGGTTGACCTAATTACCTGCTGATTGACTCAATAATTTAGCAATTCAGTTTTTTTTTTTTTGTAAAAAATCTACTCCGCATCCATCAAATTTAAATATTTATCTTGCATATTTTATCTTGCCACTGTGATAATGACAGGTGGAACTTACAGGTGTAACCGGTCCTACACTGGATGGATAGTCTAAAAGAGTTATGAGGGTCAAAGCAGGAGACCTGGTCAAATGAACCGACGTGTTTTGCATACTGGATTTAATATTCAGAGCTCTGTGCATGCTGATTGGACAGCTTAGTCAAAATTATCTGCAGGCGTGAATGCTGATGGTCAAAGCCTGATTGAAATAGACGAAACACGCAAATCACAAAAAAGTTCCAATAACGTACAGGAGTGCAAGGCTCGTATTAGTGTATTACACATTTGTAATATTAGCTCATTAAAACAATTCTAAAACATAAATAATTTAATTTAATTTTTCTTTTTACTTTTCTTTTTAAATTATGGATAAATCGCGAAACCAAATATAATTGTAGCACAGCAAGCGCAACGGGATCGGAGTATTTGAGTTTGAGCCTCTTATTTTTATTACAATTTATGGCGCACTTGCATAGATTGTTTGGCCAAAACTATTGTGTGAATAGTCCCATTGTTTTCTTGTTTTTTTGCTCGGACTTATTTAAAGTAATAGAAAATACATATTATATGTGTCGGTCTAGATACGAAACGTAGTTAAATGTTTTGGGATTCAAGCCGGCCCAAAAATTCTCCACAAGCTTCTCCAAATACGCCCGACAACACAGACTAAAATTAGGGCACAGCACACTCCACAGGGCAACGAGGTGAAAAAAATACCATCACTCCCGGTTCTAGGTAACCACAGAGATCTAGGCAGCTCTCAAATCCACCACGATGAAAAGAAGAGATTTATTATTCTATCACGATGCCAAAGTTACATGTTTTTGGAAAGGCCAAATCATGATTAAAAGTTAAAAAAATAAAAATAAAAAGAAAGAAAAACAACAGATGAATCATCCCCGTTGCGACATGCTACTCATTCGTTGAATCATCCCCTCAAACGATGGATGTTGTTCAGGATCGCTGCTTGCACAATCGAAACAGATAATTAGTTTCCATCAACCTGCAAGTTCCCATTTTATTAATAATAAAAAAATGTAGTGGTTCAGTTTCATTTGAAGGTTCATTGCGAAGGACTTCAGGGGCCATCCATTGAGTCTGCACAGAGAAAATGGAGTTCAACATTAAGGACAATTATATTGGAACAAATTGCAGCTAAGAAAATGAAGAAATTTCCCCAGCTTTTGGAGAAGATTATAAAATAAGAGAGAAGCATTACAGTTCCTCCTCCTGATTTTGCAGCTAAGAAGGTTGCATTCTTCCACTTTGACAGGCCAAAGTCTCCAACCTGAAACAGACATTTGATGGTTTTTGAAGAAAATGCCAGGTTGCTTGAATGACTTGAGGTGTCTATTTGCATGTTACCTTGACAGCCCGGTTAATATCAACGAGCAGATTAGGATTTCAAGTCTATGCACCATAGATGGATTTCTATGATGCAAATAATCCATCGATCAGGTGTTTCCTTCGCAAAAGAAAACTACAAACTGTTAAAAGCTGAGTATCCACCTCCTTTCCGTAGTCTAGTACAGTTTCTTCTTTGTGTCGATTCCCAAAACAAATCTTAATGGCAATGTCCTGGTGACGAACAAAAATTTCCCAGGTCCAAATTATTTTGGAACTCAGAACCAGAGCATTGAAGAAATTTTCAATCTATCAATTTACCGATGCATTCCGAACTCGACGATAACACAACAGCATATGAACAAAGATAATAGAGGGATTTTAAGAAAAATGTTCCAGCATCCACCAATCCGCATCATTTTCCTGACAGGTAATTATAGTCAAAATCATCTAATATAATGAATTAGTTCAGAGACCAGCAACTGCACTTTTGCCAAGCACCAAGCACTCTGGTAAAGTCTCATCACATTAATGAAATATTTGCTGGAATATTTATTTATTTATTTATTTTTCTCTCCACCCTCTCCTCTCTCTCCCATGTACAGCCTATTTTTTTAATTTCTCTTTAAAATGTCATGTTTTATAAATAACCACAAGTTTGAATGTGCATTTTCCAATTATAACAAATATAAAATGTGTATTTCATTTTTTTTTGCCAATATCTAAAAAAATCCATGCTAACAAGCATTTCCAATCCAATTTCATATATATTTTGTCCAGGAAGTCTATTTTAATTTGTATCGTACAGTCCAACTTACCAAGGGTTAATTTTTAATTATAGTTACGGCCGTGTTTACATTATTTTTTAAATAATTTTAAAAAATAAAAAATATATTATTTTAATATATTTCCAAACAAAAAAATAATTTTAAAAACAATCGCATGCACTGTAACTAAATCTGAAAGCGGTGTCTGGTAGGAGACCTCGATCAGTCAATTTTCCTTCACAAAGAATATTGTTGGTGTGACTATATAAGCACATCGGAAGTGGCCTTTAGAGAGAGGAGAGTAGCGCTAGGTATACCTGTTGAAGTAACCGTTAAATGGCAGTTACTTTTTTGAAAGCACACGCAAAACCCGCCAAACTCGCTCTTTTTTTTATAATATAATGAAAATATTCCATCGATTAACATACTAAAAAAAAAGAGAGAAGAAAAAGATGAGGAGGCATTATGAAGTGATACTCTTGATTTTCTGCTTCTTCCTAAGTTATTTTACTGTGCAAAGTATAGAGATTTTGTCGAAATCGAAGCTTGAAAGATGCGAGAAAGCCTCAGATTCTGATGATGATCTCAATTGCACTAGAAAAATCGTCTTAAACATGGCTGTTCCCAGCGGTTCTGTAAGTCTCTTTTTTCTCTCTTCCCTAACTAGTTAATTAACTATAGTCTTATTATCGAGATTAATTAATGTCGTTAACAAAATCCCTAATTCTTCTCGTTTTTGGTGTAGAGTGGCGGGGAGGCGTCGATTGTGGCAGAAATAGCGGAAGTGGAAGAGAATGCGACTAACTTGATGGAAACAGTGAGAGTACCGCCGGTGATAACAATCAATAAAACGGCTGCGTATGCTTTGTATGAACTTACATATATACGGGTGCGGCGCGGCGCTTTCTTGGTTACTTGTAAACACACACACACACATCATTTGTGGGTTTAATGCTCAATTCATAAATTGATAACTTTGTGAAATTTCTCGATTGGTTGTAATTTGTAGGATGTTGCTTATAAACCTGAAGAGTACTACGTTAAGACGCGCAAATGTGACCGGGATGCCGGTGCAAATGTTGTCAAGATATGCGAGAGGTGACTTGTTTCTCCCCCCTTTTATTTTTTAAAGCAACATTGTCCGGTTCTTTGCAACTGCCAATTTGTTAAAAGCATGTGGTCAGCCTATTGATAGTAAAGTTCAAAGTCCTGTTTATTATCCGGTTCGTTATACAGAAACTAATATTATGATCAATCAACATTTGCGAGAAATGGTCTTTTTCTTATAGAAACCAAAGCATCTGCGTGTTCATTTGGACTGTTTCTTCGATTGTCTTCTTCTTGTCTGGAAAGTGAGATTATGTTATAGAAACTTTGCAAGTTCTTGTGTGCAGGACTAACTGCCTCAGAGTAACTGTTCTGTAGGTTACAAGATGAAAATGGCCACATTATCGAGCATAGTCAGGTGGCATTTCTGATTTCTTGAATCTCATCTGGATTCCAGAAGCACACACCCTACATACGCTTGCACATGCATGTTTAGTAGTACATGGTTTCATAGTGGATTCTGCAGCACCATATCTACTAAAGTTTACCTAGTTAGCGATTAAACCTGTCCTCTAAATGGGACTCTGTATGCAAAGATTTACCTTTTGTGTTGGTGATCATACCAAACTTTTCTTTTCTTCACATGATTTATTACTCCCCTCTACCATTCTCTTCTTTCTTTTCTGCTTAGCCAATCTGTTGTCCTTGTGGTCCCCAACGGCGGGTAACATCATCATGTGGAAACTTCTGTAAGTGCCTTGCCATATGTCCGGCATTCTCAGTTTAGCTCATAAGATGCAGATTGCAATTTTGTTATCAATGTATACCTTTGTTTTGAGCAGTCGACAAATTGATGAAAGGGAAGGCCAATACTGCACACTGCGTCAGATTTCCAGGTGATTGGTATGGCTTTTAGGATACATTGTTTTCCTATTGATGCTTCTTTGCTAGTAAAACCCCATCCAATCAATAAAAAGTAGTATGAGCACACACAATTTGTCAGTTCAATAATTAATATTTGATTATGGATGTTAGAAGCGGTGATTATGCTGATGAATACAAATGGGTGTCAATAAGCAAGTTGGGCACAAACTTATCTTATTGTCTTTCAATTCCGGTATGATATAAATTATCAACAATCTTTTCACAGTTTAGGTCTATGAAATTTTCAAAGCATCCAATGTTTTTAAATGGCATCCTCATTTTTTCCTGAAATTAAAACATGTAATGAACGAGTAATATGGTTCTAAGAAGAATCTTGTTTATGAATTTGTAATTTTGGAATGGCTTATCTCTACGATGAGTGGTTAATTGCATTGCCATGACTATTATTAATGAACAGATCATAGATAGTTCAGTTTTTAGTCTTGTAATTGCTGTCTATCATAAATATATTTTCTTCCAACTTTTAGAAGTGTTTGATTTTATGCAAGACTAATATTTCATTGTTCACCCAGGTTCCATGTTTTTGGTATTGGACGTCGATCGATGGGTTTCAGTGTACGCATTGAGGTGAAGACAGGATCTAAAGTTTCGGTATGTTGTTTTTCTCTACATCAATTGCCCCTGTATACGAACTCTTTTAACAGTTCAATTTATTTTACTCAGCTTCTGCTCTAGAATTGCTCGTTGGAGCAGATCCCTTGCAATTACTTGAATGCTGCGGGAGGCTGAAAAAAAAAATCTTGGTCTGAATTAAACATTACAGAGGGCTTCTAACATGATAATGAAATAAATGTTCTGCTAGTCTGTTGCAAATTTGATGGTAGAGCACAGTATGGGCCGGGATGATTTCATGTTTCTGATCTTTCTATTTCAATCCAACTTCTGCTCTAGAAAAAGGGCAGTCCTGGCTTAACCAAGGTCACGAGTTCGAGACTGGGCTTGTCCTTGGGTATGCAGTGACACTTTGTGGGAGAGCTTTAGCCGCCCTAACGGGTCTCTCCCGGCTCGAATCCGGATTAGTCGGCTGTGGCCGGATTACCGGATGGTTAAAACCATAAAAAAAAACTTCTGCTCTAGAATTGCTAATTGGAGCACATGCCCGTTTAACTTGTTTGCGATTACTTGAATGGGAGAATAAAAAAACATGACTCTCTGTCCGAGTTAAACATGATTGAGGGCTTCTAACGTAATACTGAAATAAATGTCTCTCTAGTCTGTTGCATCTTCTAACGTAATACTGAAATAAATGTCTCTTTAATCTGTTGCACATTTGATGGTTGGGCACATTGTGCGGACCTGGCTTGATTTTCATTTTTTTCCTTCTTTTTATCCAAGTTCATCTTTTTTATTTCCTCACTTTTGCAAGTGAAATAAATATACTTTTCTTTCTACCTTTTCTTTTTCTCTTGTTCTAAATTTAATAATAAAGTGTCATCACTGCTTTAAGTTGTTTCACTTTTGCACTCAAATGGAGTTATTTGAGATTGATTTTGGTTGGCATCTCATATTTCTTGCCATATTTTTTCTAATTTTAAAAGTCCATGATAAATATCTTCTAGCTGAAGACTCGATTTTGCTTGCAGGAAGTTACTGTGGGCCCTGAAAATAGAACAGTAACATCGAAGGATAATTTTCTAAGGGTTAATCTCATTGGAGATTTTGTCGGATACTCGAACATTCCATCATTTGAGGACTTCTACCTCGTCATTCCAAGGCAGGTATGCCTCCCTCACTAATATGATTACCATGGAAGTGTGCTAGCTTAAGGGGAATGAAGCATAACTTTTTATCAAGTTAGTTATGCACGTCAAATTTTTCAAGATGTTTATCTTAGAAATAATATCTTTTTACCAATAGCTTATAGCTCAATGCTAATGGAATCAATGGTTAAGGGAATGATATGTAATCCAATTCTCTATCATTGTATCCAAATAAAAAAAAAAGAGGCAAGAAGAAAGGAAAGTCTTTTTCATCTGTTAATGATTGGTAATTGTAAATGCACAATACTGTAGTATTGAGAGTTTCTTATTTTATCGTGGAAGGGTGAAACTGGACAACCACAGGATCTGGGAAAGAACTTTTCAATGTGGATGCTGCTTGAGAGAGTGAGATTCACCTTAGATGGTGTTGAATGCAACAAAATTGGTGTCAATTATGAGGCTTTCAGTGGGCAGCCCAACTTCTGTGCTTCACCATTTTGGAGTTGCTTGCATAATCAATTGTGGAATTTCCATGATGTTAGTTTGTCAGCTAGTAGTGGTCTCTGTAATTTGTGTCCCCATTTCTCCTAGTCCCAAGTTCTGTAACTTTAACAGTTTTCTACAGCTGTTGCATGAAGCTAAGAAGAGGCTACTTTATTTATGGCAGGCCGATCAGAACCGAATAAGGAGGAAGCAGTTGCCACTATATGGCGTGGAAGGAAGGTTTGAAAGGATAAACCAGCATCCAGTTATGTTTCTGCAATTTTAGATCTGATGTTCAACAAAATGTAAACTATTTGAATTTTATAGTAATTTGATTCAACTGCAGAACGCAGGGACTCATTCGTTCTCCATAGGAATTACTGAAGTTCTTAACACAAACCTTTTGATAGAACTAACTGCTGATGACATTGAATACGTCTACCAAAGGTTTGATATCTATACTTACTTTTAGTGCTGCAAGTTTCTGATGTCAGAACGGTTTAACCAAAGACATTGTTTTAAACTATTGGTGATAAGATATTAATATGCAGCATGGACTGTAAGTTCAAGGCTTCAGAATTAAGGCCATGCTCAGTTTGGTTTGGGGGTTCATTGGGTGTTAGTCCATCCATATATGATAAAGTACGTGCAATGATAGTTGGTTCATGGATTAACTAGAAAGCTCGGATTACTTCTTTGAATGCCTAGAGTCCCTTAACTTGTTTACTGTAGCGTGATCATTATTGCAAAATATCTAAAATTACTTTTATTTCAACAGTTTTCTTGGCCATATTTATGAGTTGCAGAAAAGAAAAGACTTAAGACCTAATCCTAACTACTGGTATAAATCTGTACACTAGTGCAGTGAATTTTACATGTTATAAAAACCGGAAAAGATTAGGGAGGTAACTTTCTTTGCTGTAGCATTCTTATCATTTGTTGTTATGGCATTGCTTGTGTGTGTGACCATGTTTCTGTGTAGGTGTCCATTTGTTGAGCTTCATCTCCATTCGTTTGCAGGAGCCCAGGAAAACTTTTAAGTTTCACCATCCCGACATTTGAAGCCCTTACTCAATTTGGAGTTGCTACAGTCTCGGCTAAAAATATTGGGGAATTGGAAGCATCGTATAGCTTAACGGTATTTTAAACATTGCCCTGGCATATATTTGGTCATGATGATAAAATGCTTAAACACGTACATGTTGATGCAATGTTTACTCTTACTTGGACCACATTGGTATAAGATAATGAAATGTTTTTGTTGATTACATTCTCTATGTTGATTGTTTTCCTCGTTCTTTGGCCAGTTATTGAAGGTTTTTTATTGTACATTTCACATTGACAGGATTTCATGTTTTGGACCTTTTTTTCAGTTTTTCAAAAATGGAAACAATAAAATTAAGCAGTTTCTAGTATCTCTACTAAATATTATGTTTTGAAATCTTCTAGTATGGGTTCGTTGATGTTGATAGTATTAAAATTCGCGAGAAAGTTGAAGGACAAGATCTAATTCATGTATGTTGGTGAAAGTATTTGACTGCGATGAGAGTTCAAATTAGATATTGATTAGTACAGACCATCATTATGTATTGCTGTATTCATATTATGCTTTAAGGAGTAGTTGCTGCAACACATTCTACCTTTAGCTATTATGATGATCGTCTCTTCCTTGCAGTTTGACTGCTCAAGAGGTGTTTCGCTCATGGAGGTAACATTAACTGCCATGTTGATCATAATTCCCAACTATTCACAAAGGGCACAATCCGATTTTAATGTTTGAATGGTTGCAGGAACAATTCTTCATTTTGAAGCCGAACGAGATTACAATTCGGTCATTTAAAATCTACCCAACAACTGATAAAGCTGCGAGATATGTATGTGCTGGTAAGGTTACAATGGTTTTATTGCAACTTTTCTTGTCACTGTGCGTGACAACTATGGTGGCAGAGAAATCTGAAGTCTCAATTATTGTGCTTTAATCCAGCTATTCTGAAGGACTCTGGTTTTAACGAAATTGATAGAGCGGAATGTCAATTTTTTACTACTGCTACCATCCTTGACAATGGATCACAGGTTTGGGGACAACTACAGAATTGTTTTTTATACAGTTATGCTCTTTAAAATTCACCTAGCAACTGGTCGATTTTGTACTCATGCAAACAAGATCTCTATGAACAATTTCTTATGTGAAGGAGAAAAAGAATTTGAAATTGATTGTAGCAAAATAAGGAAAGAACATAGAAAATGTGTCATGACTATGTAGGAGTATGTGTAACTAAATGGAATTATTACATAAATGCTTCTGAAACATAATTAATATCTGTCCAATAGGGTTCAATAGTGCATTTGTATTTCCATTGGTATGGCTGAAAGCTTCCAGGTGATTGTTTTGCCATTCAGTGGTGTAAAAATCTACCATTTCATAAATGTTTGATTAAAGTGTACGAATTTTACGCCTAAAATTTAAAAAGACTCATTTTCTCACATATTACAGTACAGATAATCAGAATTTACTTATCTAGGAGGTGTTTAATTTCATCAAATTCTCAAAATATCTTTGTAATAACATAACATGTTTATAGACTGTTTCTTCAGACACAATGGCTGATGCTGTTTTAGTTTAGCATATGATTTTGTTTCATTTTTGGTCCTATAATAAGTAGTGCTGGTGAATTATGTGACTGTATACTTAATGATGGAATTAACCACATAAATCCCGAACTTTTTGCAGATTGCTCCCTTTCTACCACCAAAGACCAGTATAAATGGTTTCTTTGAATCTATTGAAAACATTTGGAACAGAATTTGGGAAGGCTTAGTAGACTTCGTCACAGGGAAAACTTGCAGGTACTTGTCCATTGATTCGAATCACCCTTTTTCTAAGCTTGTTGATGTGGGCCTGGATGCATTGAGCTCTTCTTCTTTTTTCCCCATGTCATTAGGATATATATATTTTTCCTTGCAGTTCCTTAGGCTTGTGCACATCCATTTATCTGAAATTTAGCCTTTACATTATATTATGAACTTAAATGCTTCAAGTAACATTTATATTGGTGAATTGCACGCCCTGGAATTTCTGCTGGTATTGTGGTGAAATAGAAAGCTCTGCTTAACATGCCAAATTTTGAAGGAAATTTTTTATTTTACTGCTCAAATCAAGCCCAGCACTAAACAGAGGGCAATTAACTGATTTTCTTAGCTGTTTAGATGAGCTCACGAGATCTTGTTCTTTTTCTTAGGTCTTGCAACTGTTTTGATATAACTTATGTTCCCTTTTATGGGCAGGCAGAAATGCTCCAGCTTCTTTGATTTCCGTTGCCACATCCAATATGTATGTATGAGCTGGATGGTGATGTTTGGTCTACTTCTGGCTATTATCCCAACAGGTAACACTATTCTTCCTCGAGGAAAAGTAAACTTTATACAGAGCTGGAACATTGTATTCTTATTCTAATGAGGATCACATGTGACATTGTACTTTTGAGTTCCAGTGCTTGTGCTGCTATGGCTTTTGCATCAGAAAGGACTTTTTGACCCTATTTATGACTGGTGGGAAGATCATCTTTGGACCGACGAGCAGGGAATCAGAGATGCTCGGAGACACAATAAAGATATTCATGTGAAATCGGGAGCAAGACAGCACACGCATAAGCGAAGAACCATTCATCAAGAGCATGGGCACAGGCATTCAGGAAGGGATACAGAGTACTATCATTATCTTCACCATGTCCACAAGGACAGGACTAAGCACAGGGGAAGTAGGAAGTCGAGTGGCATGCGGCAAGTCTATTTGGATGGAGTGGAGAATACCAAAGTTGGACATCACGGACACAGAAAGGTGAGAGACCATGGAAGTACTGTTTAAATAACCAGTCACCAGTTGCATGATTCACACACTTAATGTTGCTAGCTGAGCAGACAGAAAAATGGGAATGAATCATGATACCGATTATAGACTTGTAGAAGATCAGACTGGCTTTCTCTAGTTTTTTGTTTATTTCTTCTGAGCGAGTGATATGGAATTCTTTAGTGTGAAATTGCAGTAGTGGATTTCATGGAAAGGATTTTACACTGGTGGTTAAAAGTAAATTTTCATTGTGATTCTGTGCCCCCTGACCTACTTTATTTTACAGAAATTATATAATGACAAATAGGAAATAAAAGCACAAAAAATAGCATCTGGTCCTGATCAAAACTGTAAGTTTGTCTCTGCCTGGATGGAAACCAGAGCTGCCCGTCCCCTCCGTGCAGTATCCAAACGTTACCTCAACCATGACCCTCTCTCATAGATTGTCGATCGATGGATAAAATTCGAGTTCGAAGTTTGAATCTTTCTGGTAAGTGCTTATGTAGAGTGGTTATATATTGTCTCTCTCCGTGAGCTGAATGTGATAACCGCTTGGATATTGTAAACCAGGAGTTCGAACAATATTTCCTCCTTTGATTGGTTTCCACCTGAAATGTTTAAATAATAGCGAAGCTTAGTCTCTCTCTCCATGCGTGCGCACTCCCAGGCACCCAATGCACACTTGCAATGAGCATTCCCAGAAACACACCCAATCGCTCATTTACGTACGGAAAGGTTTGCATGCTATTACCTGGACTTTGTGACCAAGCAATGTAGAAATACAGCCATCTGCACCTTGGTAAACTCTGTTCCAACACAAAATCTCATGCCACCGCCAAAGGCCATGAAATTCTTGGATGCACCATTTGCTTCCGTACCCTGCACGCCACAGTAGATTTTATTATAATGGGAAATACATGGTGATTAGAAGGGTGAGAACTCCTTTTAGTATTGGAATGTCCGCAAGTTGAAAGGATTTTCAAACATAACCCACCTTCCATCTCCATGGATTGAAGGCAAGTGGATCGTCATATTTTGCTGGGTTTAAGTGTACAGCGGGGGGACAGACCATTACTGCCCAACCTGCTGGAATGGTATATCCTGCCATGCCAAGTTATATTATAAATTCGAATTATAACATTCTTTGCGCACTATAGTAACTGACACATGTATTGATTGCTAGCAACCACATACCCTTAAAATGGATATCTCCAAGTGTTTTTCTGAAGATCCCTGGAACTATGTTTGCTAGTCTAACAGTTTCATTAATGACCTGCAAAGTTGAGCTCGTCAGTTTTTAATACTACAAAAGACACTGTTATGATATCAAACTGGTGACAAAGTGCTTGACCCACCTGAAATGTGAATTTCATTGATTTGTATTCCTTCCATGTAAGACCAGGGTTGGCATTTCCCCGATTTCTTAGAATTATCTCGTGCTCTTCCTGGGAAAAGTGTAAACATATAGAGCATATTAGGTTTTGAAGCACTGAAGAACAATTATGGAGAAATAAAGTTTTAATAACTTTCTTGCATACCGTTAATTTATTTAGCACTAATGGATTATCCGATAGAAACTTGACAGCTGAAGTTAGAGCCAGGGAAGTTGTTTCAAAGCTGGCGAATAGCAGCACAAACATTAAATCCAGAGCAATTTCTTCTGTAAGGATTGTTTTTTCCTTTTGAAGTTCCTCAAGCATAAAATCAAAAAAATCACTCTCGTGCTTTCTCGGATTTGCTCGTCTTTCCTGTAGCAGGTTCTTCAGCATTCTCATTGCCCTTTTCCTACCCTGAGAATTCATAGAGCAGTTCAGACAAAAAAAAAAACAATTGGACAATTTTTTTTGGAAATGTGCAGCTCCCATTTGCAGAATTGATTTGGTGCTCGGGTGACACTGTTATTTAATCTACTCTGAGTTTTTTTATCGTGGCTCTTCCTTTCCAACATTTTGGACGCGCTAGTTTGATTCTTGCTGGTCTGAGCTTCTAGTTTGCAGGTGCTCAAATATTGTTAAGAGAATGAAAGGATGCATTTATATGATTAGTATGGAATGTTTCAGTTTACCTGTAAGCATTCGTGATATGCTGTTCCTGGAATGTCCAAAGGGAAGGAGATTAATCCTTGTATAAATGCGACAAAGTTATCCCTTAGATTCTCTGGAGAATTTTCTTGATCATAACTTATGAGCTTCTTCGCTGTCAGGTCAAATATCATCTGTAAATATCATAAGTGTTATTAGATTCAGGATAAGCATTGCTTGATTACTCTTATTATGAGAAGAGGGATCGTATGAGATTACAGTTGCTGTCGCTTCTTTCAATTCAACTGATTCCTGACGAGACCATAGTTGTAATCTTTTTGATGCTGTCTGTTCAACTTCAGGGAGCATTTTTTTAAGGCTTTCAGGACCAAAGAGATTAAGCACCATATTCTTAAGATACTTGTACATGAACCCATGTAGCGAGCCAACATTTTGCCTTCCGAAGATCTCCGTGAATGTATCCGGATACCAGCTCTGGAACAATTTTCCTTCTTGCTGGAAGATAAAGTAATTGAGATCCGGATCTGTTGATACCACGACTGGCCTTCCAACCAAATTAGTCCGGAATATTGGTCCATATCTGAAAGCAACAGCAAAAACTTTAGAACGAATGATGGAGGTGATGATCGCACAACTTTTTGAACAACTTAGTCATTCATAAGAGCTTTACCTTTTCATCCTGGCTCTGACAAATGGATGAATATCACAAGAAGTATCTGGAGCGAAGAATTGAAGGGTCTCGCCAATAAATGGCAATCCCATTGAACCTGGTGGAAGAGTGCCATTGCATTTGGGGTTTCTCCAGCGGTAAACCCAATGCGCGATGCTTATAATAATCAAAGCTCCAAAAAACAAAGCCCACATCTTGATCAAATATAAGCGTCCAAGTACAGAGTACTGAGAAGATCCTGGGTTGAGAAGAGGATTTTAGTGTTGATATGTTTTGACAGGAAAGGAAAATGGGAAGGGTAAGATTAGTAATGAAGTAGAAGAAAATGCTAGCATGTCTCTCAGAAACCATTAGGAGTCATCTTAAATAGGCAGGGCATAAGTTGGAAGCAGACAGAAAAAAATAGTATTAGTTTTCTTTATTTTTGTTAAGTTGCTCAAAAAAGTAAAAGTTGAATATAGAATACAATAGCTGAAAATTATTCTGTCTGGAGACCACTTATTATCCCACGTCAACGGTTTCTACAAGTTTGTGTTAAGAGCCTAGCATGACCATGAAACTTACAGGATGTTTCCTCTTTCACTGCAGATATTTTGTTTTTCACCAGGATAAACAGTCCATGTAAAACAAAACTGAAGCACGAGGGCAGAATTTAGGCCTTTTTTAAGGACATTATGCAGGAACAGAAGGGCTCCTCCCAAGATTTGAGAGGATAGAGATAGAGGTTCAAAGGATCTGTTTGACCTGACCAAGTGTCTGAAACCAATCTTCAACACGTCATTAAATTGCTAAAATCTAATGGTTTCACCAACTTCTCGGAGTCTTCTCAATATCTTTGCTAAATACACCAGTATCTGCGTGATGTTATATGTTGCCAGTTAGAGATGCCTCGCATGTTCTTGTTTTTCCTTATCTTTTCTTACTTAATTTTTTTAAAACTAGATCTCATCCTAGATCTTCCTTAGCTGTGTAATCATTAGTTCATATTGTTAAATGCTAATGTCAAACTCTAGATCTTCTTGCATACATCACTGCTGATCTTCTGTAGTGTGCTCTAGAAATGTATACTGGATGTACTCTTTTACCTCTTGGAAATAATTCCTGAGTAGTAGGTATAACAAGCTAGTTGATCAGGTTAACCGATTTCGACACATAGAGCACCGCCCCCATCGGCCCATTGAGCCACGGACTGGACCTCCTTGCAACATCCACTACAAATGTAGGTAGGTTACTGTGAATCATGCCCTCCATTATATGCAACCAGATTATAAAATTGATTTCTGTGTGTTACGACAATAATGTTGCTGTATTTAGCGCGCCTGATGGAATGAAGCTGAACTAGGTAACACCAATGTGGGGGCTTGAAAATCTTGTCAGCTTATGAATTTATCTTTTTTATTCCTGAGTTAAACATGCCAAGTCACAGCCCATCTAGTGTCATTAAGCTGTAAAGATGATGCTATTCTGGGCTTGTAGGCACTGCTGTGAAAATGTCGGAGTGCGCCTTTTTAGTCAAATTTGTTATTATGTCTTGAAGAAAGCGAAGCTTCTCGTACCAACCTGGGCAGATACACATAACAACAGCAGAAAGTGACAAGGAACAGCTTTAGTTTACTCTCCATTCTGAGATTAACAAGTTTAAGAAATCCTTTCGTTGCTGTAATTTAAATGGTTTCTTTTCTTTTCTTTTCTTTTCTCAGTGATTTGCTATCTGGTTTAGGTTCTTTGAGAAAGTGACACAGATGGTTTAACTGCTTGGAATGGGCATGGAAAGAGTGTATTTGAGGTGATCCACATCAAAGACAGCTCGGGTTTTCATACTGTATAATAACATCTGTTGCTTGCTACGAAGTATTCTGTTCTCTAGTCCCAAAAGCAAGGCTTTTGTATTAACATTCTGAATTCTCATGTCTGGTGGAAAACTGTGAGAAAGTAAGAGCTTTCAGGGTCCTACCTGTCTTCATTGTCCAGTGTTTCAAAAAAACACACGGGGTAAATGGTCTCCCACATGCAAAGTGTCCACAACAGGGTGATTCCACTGCTACATGGACCTACGCCATCCCCTTTATATTTTTTCTAATGATCAAACGGTTCATGATCATCAATGTGGTTGACCTTCTTGATCCATCAAAAGAAGTCCATTGGTTGATTAGTTGCTACCTCCCTGTACTCATGACACGTATCAGTGAGCAGCTGCGGGGGTGCCTCCTGATCTGTCGGCTTATATATACAAAATAAAACTCTCTGGAGCTCAGAAAAATGAAGAAGAAGACTCGATATGCCTGCTGTTGCTTGGTAAAAATGGTCTGTGTAGAAAAAAGGAGAGATAATTATGCAGGTGTTGAGCTCCACGAGGATGAGAGGATTATGGAGAAAGTTGTTCTTCTTGTCTGTGCCGTGCGCCTTGGGGAACGATCCTTAATATTTAAATTACACTTTTAAGTAAAGAAAAAGAGCTTACAAAAGACACCTTTTCTTCACTGAGATTTGGAATTCGGGGATTATACTAATTAGTTGCCGGTGCTTTACTGCTACTTACTTTCTTACATTATTATTATTATTATTATTATTATTATTATTTATTATTATTATTATTATTAAACTCGTAAACTGGTTTTTAAATTAAATTTAAGTGAGATTTGACTTGCTAATGCCTGCTTGATCTACTCGATCGGCCGAGTTAAGACTTGGATTAGCCATGACATATTCTTTTAATATTAAAACCATACTTCTCTCGATTGATCATGGTTAATTCGTCCGAATTCATGGACTTAAAGGGATTATCTTGAAATCTATGTTTTTTTTTTTAATTTTATAATAATAAAAATGAACACATATAAAAGATAACATATAAGTTTATGAAAAAAATGTTTTTTTTTAACAACTAAAATAATTTATTTTATTATAAAAAAAATACACGCAAAAACTATAATGATAACCAAAAAGAAAACAACCTAGATTTTTAATCAAAAACTTAATCTTCTTGTTCGTTCGTTTCTTCTTTTATTTTGGTAAGAAAATATTTTTCTATGAGCATTATTATTTTTCACCTCCAATAATTAGAAAATCAAGATCCAAGTTTTGGGATTATAAAAGCCTACTTTCAACTACTTTGTTCACATGAAGAAACAAACAAAGGCCCTTAATTGTGTCTGTTTGGGAGTGTCGTTACGGTTGCTTTTGAAAATGCTTTTCGTTCAAAAATACATTAAAATTATGTTTTTTTTTTAAAAATAATCATTTTTGACATCAGCACATCAAAATGATCTAAAAACATCAAATTTTATTAATTTAAACTTAAAAATAAAAATACAAAATTTTCAATTTTTTTCAAAAGCGCTTTTGAAAAGCCTTCTTTCTTTCATCTCTTTTAATCTCTTACAGCACTTTTTTTTTTTAATTTCAATAATTTAGATGTTAAATAAATAAAATTTATGACTAAAATGTAAACCTCGAAAAATAAATGCTTAATTCCTCTCCAGTTGCTCAGGCAACAGCGCCAATAAGGTGCCCAAGAGCTGAGGGGCTGTCCAGTTTTTGCAGGGCTCAGGTGAGGTGTCGAGTAACGTGACAGTACTTACATCTAATAAATCCCATATAGTTTTAACGGGTAGGTGTTCAGAATATATTGCAACTGGGCTTTGCTTAAGGAATAGATAAGAGTATTTAATTTTATATCATAGATGTTAGAACTACCTCAGGGCATAGTTTTTATTCCATTTTCTCCTCCTATATTTGATACACGTTTGACATTATAATAAACAAATAGGACCATTGAGCCACCCAAAGCTGAGAAATGGTGTCACCCATGACCTAAGCGATATCTTATTTTACAGATTTATGACCTGGAAACGAGACTTATGGTAGCTTTGGTAAATACAGATTCTTGCGAAGCAATCAAGTCTCAATCCATGCATGCATATTATTATTGCTGTTTCACTTGCAATGAAGAGCAGTTGACCCTTTTGCAATCTTAGGGACACCTTTTCCATCGATCTCATTCTAGGATTAAATAGCATAAATGATTGGACTGGGCAGTGCCAGTTTCATTTCATGACAAGTTACTGTATTTTTTTTATAAAAAAACATCATTTTAATGTATTTAAAAACAAAAATTACCTTAAAAAACAACTTCGATCACACTACCAAACAAGCCCTCAAACACATGACAAAAACAACTGAAGGTGAAAATGCCGGCAGCTATGCAGCTGAAACCGACTGTGTCACAATCTTGCCGACAAGGTCCTAGACTCTCTCCTTGCTGGGTGATTAGTACAACTTAATTAAGCCTGTTTATCACTAACTATCACTTGTAAGGTGATTAGGTATGACTTAATCGACTATATGCTCGAGAATACTGAATTCCAATTAGCAATAGCTGACTAAGGCCAGGTGTTTGGCTTGCAGCCAAAAACTAACAATATTTCACTTGGTGGTCTAACAAAATAATGTTTATAATAATAATAATCACTTCCCATGCTAGACTGCTCGTTAGTTGCTTAAACATGCTTGTCAGAATCAATATTTGGTGTAAATTAGTGGTCCTCGGCCAATATCGTCACCGTGCTTCCTGCCATGACCCACCACAGATAGCTGGCCACTTCCGACCAATTTGGGCATCACGCGAGCACAGGGGTTTAATATTTGTACGACTAATTTTGGAACGAGCCGCACCCACCAAATTCCCAACAACTACGGTCAAATGGTGCATGACATGAGTTTATGAGCTCTTAAACTTGCATAAATGAAGTCTGCCTCCAATAATGCCACGGATAAAAGCATTGTTCCCGCTATAAATAGAAAGGATTGCAGAGGTTAACGAGAATTCAGCACCAATAACCACATGTCGCATGTAATATAATTTAAAATACCAAAAAATACCTGTGTTAATTATTCTGTTTCTTCCCTCTGATCCATCGTGTCTGCTGCAAGAACCCTCGCTCCTTTCACTCGGTCACTCTCCATATCTATCTCGCCACTACTGTGGGATATGTGAAAATGCTAATAAAGAGCATGTGGCTAAGGCTTTTATCCAACCAAAATTTCAATTGCATTCGCATTTTGAAATTGCAATTTGGCCAAGAAAATAAATTGTAACGCTCAAATGTTTTTAGAAATTGCAGAAAATAATTGAATTATCCAACGATACTATAATATTTTGCAGAATGAAAAGTGTCCAGATGTACAGCGAGTAATGCGACTCTGTAATTGGAAACCATCCCGTAACTTCCCAAATACGTGGTGCAATACAGCGTGTTAATCTTCCATTCACAAAAATCAAGCCCGTTAACTGTGTACGTTCAATAGGCAAACCAAGAAACCATGTTGCCTCAGAAGTCTCTTAGGGCTTGAAACTCTGAACTTCAAAGAGATGCTGCATGGAAAGGATCATGCCTCGTTGCAATAGGCACCTAAGAGTTCCCATCTCGAAGCTTTGTCACGGATAACTTTCTTAGCTTCCTGTCATGGTTGAGCACAGCGCTCACACTCTCAACCACCAAAATAATCTGCAAAATAATAATCGTAGGAGGAGGAGGTAATGAGAAGGAATAGAGGTCAGAATCTTCAGTAAAGGAGCTGAAACATTCATCAACCACAGCAAAAGTTGCAAGCACATTGAATCATTTATCCAGCTCGTCAGATTATTGACAAATCAGAAAGTAATTCAATCATAATTCAGAGGATTGGTAAAAAATTAGCAGAGCAGTAAACAAATTAAAAACAAACTAGCACAAACACAGCTGGCGGGTCACTTTCATGCAAATAAGAATCCAAAGCAAAGGATGTAAATCTACAGAATCAGGAGGTGGATAATTACCACCCATACTCCTGATAAGGGGTATGAATCAACTACATACATGTATGAGGAAGTTTATCATTGTTGAAACCATGATTGAGAACTATCCAGATACTTGCAAAGAACAAAGATTATACTGTAAACTAGAAATAGCATACCTGCAAGCATGCATATGCCATACCAGTTGCATAGTAAAAGTTTGCATTGCCAGTCCCCTGCAAATTTTCACCAAATGAGCAGTGTTTAAGAAAATTATGGAAGTAACTTGATCAAACAGGCAAGCTTCATGAAGAGGCATACCCTCCAAATCCATAGATTGTGCATCACAGGGCTAAGAAGGGACACACCAATATATCCACATAAGAGGAAGAATGAGAACTGCATATCTGCATTGCATACCATTTAGGAAGGTGTACGATACCAGACCAAATCCAAATTCATCAATAAGAAAGATAAACTACTAGTTTACCTGCCAATTCATCAAGAAACAAACCCAACAAACCCAAGTATAGTGCTGAATCCCCAACCTATTCAAAATTGAACCATGATTGTAGAAGGTGAAGCAATTAGATTCTTCAATATATACATAAAGAATAACAGGTAAAAGTTCAAATCCCCAATAAATCCATTTGTTGTCATGGCTAACAGTGCAATTATCTTATCCACTTTTCCAAACTATTGTTCACGTGTGATTGGCATAAAGAAATCATATGATGTTATGTTACACATTTGTTTATGTGAGGGTGTAGAAATGGAGTGCAGATGAAAATGAGCAACTCACTGACGGATAGGATTTGAGCATTGAAGAGATTGCTATGTAGATGAAGGCCAAAAAGCAGGGCCGGTGTTTTAGCCGTATGGCTAATGGCAATATCATAAACAAAATATTCAGGTGGAAAACTATCATAAAGAAACTTCTGAAGAAATCAAACACTTCAGCGAAGAAGTACCTGCAATTGAAATGAAACAGATGTCTATCTAAGTGCCACGCCCCATATTTTGTGTTAGAGTTCCCCACATATACAAAGAACAACAAAGAATGTAGGCTCACCACAGAACACCAATATTTGGTGACATATCTTCAACTGTGAGAATGAATCCATATGTTCTGCAAAATGATGCCAGGCATATATAACTATCAAGAAAATTAAAATAACTACTGCATAAAACACAATTTTGAGAAGCTGCATGGAGCTTCTTATGTAAGCATAAATGTGAAGCAATAAAAGTATTTTCAAAGTGCGAGCAGATTTAATGTTCTTTGACAAGTTTAGATCAACTTGTCTGGCGCAGAATTAATGCAATTTAAAAGGAAAGGAGCTCCATTCCAAGTGTTTCACATTGAGCTAACTTTAGTAACAATAGACTACAAATTCTTCTGTATAGAAGGTGAATAATATGTAATACCCTAGAAATTCCCAGATGCTCATTAGCTTATATGAATTTGAAAGCTTTGTGATATCACTTCTGTTGATTCTGTACGAATTATCAACCAAACTATGGGGCTTCTGAGCAAATTCATTTAAAAAGGTGCTTGTAGATTTTTATGTGACCAGTCTTGCCTCCATGTGGATAAGCAAAGCTTTTTCAGTTACATCACAAGTCTTTATCACAATCAACCTAATTTTCATACATGATTGCCCAACAGTGTTAGTCTTAGAAATGAGTACTCACTTCTCAATAATCCATTAATTTGATTCTGACATTGATTAGCAGAAGAAAACTCAGGAAAGCAGTGTTATCATTCAAACTCGTGCAATACATGATGCAAACCAGATATAATAAAGGAAAGAATATCCAACTGATACCTTCGAAACATCTCCCACAGACTACCATGTGGTTTAACAGATATACTGCATAGAACCAGAACATAGGTGGACCATAGAGAACTCCAAAATAAGAAATGTATGACTGGTCGCCATGAAAATGTAACTTCTGCCTTTGAATGGTTGGTCTCTTGTTGACCACAGTTATCACTTGAGTGGTTATCTCCATTTTTACCATATCCCTTCTGCAGGAACAACTTTCTGGGAGGAGTATCAGGACCATATCCCAACAAAAGAATCACCTGGAAGAAAACCAATTAACCACAGTTTCTAGAGAGTAATACATGAATTGTGTACTTCACAATGGATATTTCACTATGTGCTATGGTTAGAACTTAGTATTTTAAGACAAAGTAAGCAGGACAGGGGCATTACTGGAATTATTAGGATTGCAGGATAAAGAGACAAGTGTGTCGCCATAACCCATCCAAACGCTGCCAGAGGAACTAGTCCTGCACTCCATTGAATGAACAATGTTTCAATAGAAGATGCGAGATATAGAATATTAGTGCTAGGATAGTATATCATCTATCCATGGTCTGTTGAAAATATACACACACTTGTTCTGGCAAATACGTGTTTTGAAGAGATAACCATGGAACATTCTAGCATGCTTGGCATGATATCTGGCAAAGCACTTTATATCCATCATACTTCCAAGGGGCTATTGTCTTCACCCAACCCCCAAACCTGGCTGAGAAAAGCCAAAATGCTTTCTATAAGCCTGCAACCTTGTGGTAATATGGATTAATCAAGGTTAACTCTTCATAGATACAGTCTTAACTTGATATCAGGCCTCATGACACTTTTCAAATTGATAAAATGATCAACCGTAATAACATTTTTCAACAAGTTAAAACCCCTAATAATTCAAACCAGTTACCCCTCAAACCTGACACAAGAGACCGATCACTTAAGAGCTCTAATAAGAGATCCTTAACAGTCCTCTAATGCTTACATAGATATACCAAGCCTTCTTTATTCAGACCAATTTCACCTGCCTGAAAATCCCTGTTATGAGTGAAACAATTAACACAGTGGGCAGAAACTACAACCAGCCAAGGGTATCAATGCTAGATACACTGGATGGGCATCATATCAAGGGAGGAAATCAAAATGGGGGTATAAACAGTGTATAAGCAAAACATTACTCAAAATTGGACACGAGTTTCATGTAGCCGTACAGGAGCAGCCATCATTACTAACAAAAGTACAGAGCAACAAATTTGTCACCAAAAGTCAGTAGTCCTTTTCAGACTACTGTGATCATTGTATATGGATTGTATAGTTCTCATCCAAGTTGAGTTCACAAAAGATGGAGGCAAACATCACTAAGATAATCTCAAAAACAACCAATCAATTCCTCATAATCTGGAAAAAGCCCATTAGCATCTTACCTTTACAAGCACCATGAAGTGCCAGTATGACAACCAGATTTTCAACTGGGGAAGTTGATAAACCCACACATGCAGCTATTGTGAAAGGATTCCATAAGTATACAAGTGCAGCAACATCTCCCGAAGAAAGTGAATCTAAAAACAAAATCAAATTTAAACTTCATCGGCCAGTAAGAGGTAGAGGATACACTTTGTTTCAGAAAAAAAATCTATCAAGAATGCATTTGTATATAGAAGAAACCAAAAAGAAGAAGAAATAAAAAAAGTATTGTAAATTTTTTTAATCTAAATATTATGTACAGTAACAGTTGAAAATAACAGCTCATAAATTAACTACCTGAACTTTTAAATAGATCAACAATGTCAAGTGAATTTAAGCTCTGTCTATATGCCATCTGTAGAGTGTGGCCGGTAGCACGAATAAGCAAAGCACTAATAATATCTGCAATGACAAAAACCAAACTGTATCCAAGAATATGTAGACTATCATCTCCATCACTACAAATCGACACAACTTTGAAACCAGAAAAGGAGATTATTTAAAAAGTTTCTTTAAGAAACCAAAATAATTGCACAAAGATCAAGCATGCAAGGCGATGATTGAATACCTGCAAAGAAGATGATCAGGTTGCCCTTCAATTCTGCAGCACCCGATAAATAAATTACCATGCTATAAACAAAAATCAAGGAATTCAAAATTAACTATTTCAATGAGTGATTGATAGCGGGGAATTAGTTTGGTATTCAGTAACCACATTCCAAAATTTAGCTCGCATTGATTTTATTTTATTTTTAAATGTGAATTAACAGTGATAGAGCTGGAATCTTAAAACTAATTACTGTTTAACATAGATAAAGAAACAGATTATCAAACCTTTTACTCTGAATTGACCAATTAAAACAATTATGACAATAGTAGTACCTTTTAACAGTGAGTGGACCAAGAAGTGAGAGTAACAATGGAGATCCATGGTACATCGATCCTATAAATAAATATAAAAAATAATGAATCATTTCTTATACATTATTGGCTAGATAAACTAAACAAAAAAAGAAACCACACTCACAAAAATCAGAATTACCAGCATAAGGAGACATTGATGATTTTTTCAACCAGTAACCTTCAGCCACTAAATTAACAGAAAAAAAGTAATCAGTGAAAAAAAAATTAGGTTGTGAAGTCGAAGGGGGAGAGAAAGAGAGTATTTACGGCGGCGGAGGCTGACGAGAGGAGTGGAGATTTCGGGGCGAGAGGCTAAGTTGAAGGTTTTAGGGAGGTAGATTAGAATCAGCCTTAACATTACGGATGCTATTAACCATCTCCAAAATCCTCTCTTCTTCTTCTCCATTTTGTCTCTGTTTTTTCACTGAGACAAAGAAAGGAGCTCTAGCTATGCTTTAGATCGGAGTTTGCGTTTGCTTATTATGTTCACCGTCGTTTCAACTGGGTTTTTACACTTTAGATTAAAGAGATTCATGATACGATTCCGTTTTGCCTTCAGTGAGTACGCATGGATTTATTACCTTGGCCTTATCTTTCTTTATTTTAAAAATTTTAAAAATTTTGATTTATTTGAATTTTATCAATCTATATTAATTTAAAAAAAAAAAAAACATCTCTTATTTTACATCGAAAATGGAAGGACGATCAAACAAAACTCGACTTTACTGAAATTAAACCATAATTATTGTTAAAAAAATAGCAATTAAAAAAACAAGTTTTAAATCCCAAAAGATGAAAGTTCTCTTCTTTTTTTTTATGAGAAGAAATTTCATCTTCAAATAGCATAATTTGTGAATTAAGTAAATAAATAAAATTCATGTTATCCTAAATTTTTATAAAAAATACATGTTCCGACTCGAATTCAAAACTTGTTAATGTAGATTACAAGTTTTTCTATTATCACGACACGAAATTCCTTTACTATTTTGGATAAAATAAACACGAAAATTAAGGCAAGGAAAAGAAAAAAGAAAATGAGCTGTAGCAATTCGGAGATCACACATCGATTAAACCACTTTTTTCCCCAGAGTAGCCTCTCCAGAGTTATTTAGTATAATAGGTGATTATCATGCCAAGCAATCAGATTCATATAAATTTTGATGTTTGCTTACCCTTTTCTCATGAGACAGATAGCAGCCCTAACGCGCGATTCTATAAGAAATCCAAATCTTAAGCACGTCGCTGCTGATCAAATCAATCCTCCTGGCAGCATCATATAATTAATTGTTTAGTGGGAGCTTCAGCTGATTAATTTTGCATCTCCAGTTCATTACTGGTCAATAACTGAGCAACAAAATGTAAGTAGACGTCCAGGAACAGGTTTCAACAGCTGAAAGCAACGCCACAACGCATCAAAAGGATGTCCAAGCTCATCCCACTGATTATATACATGCATTTCGTTTTTGTTTCGAGTTCATCCAAAACCCTCCTCTACAGTGATCATTACTCTCTAGCTGAAGCCATCCCTTTCGATCTTCGGTGACAAAAAATGCTACCTTTCACTATTTAAAATCTCTTCTGAGTACTGTAGTCCAGATTAGGAGGTGGACGAAGAATTTCTCGTCCATTATTTCTTAAAACTAAGAGGGGGGAAACTTAATATTTAGCTAGAATCTCTGTCCTATTGAAAATTAAAGCATATAATTTGGAGGTTTCATCTGTTCTGTCCTGCATGCCCCCGCTAACTGAGATGCACAAGCAACTCGATCATAAGAGAATCTCGACAAGGAAAAGGCTGCAGATCTCTTTCACAGCCCTACATCACACAACTATATATGTCCATTGCAACATATATGTGGGAAAAGGCTGTATCATCATAGATTCTATAGGCGATGAAAGTGACGAGGGATTTGCAAGCTTTGTTTTCTCCTGACAATGGGAAGTTGCAGGTTAATTTATGATCACTTGGATAAAGCCAGTGATAAACTAAGAAGAAACATGAAGATGTGATTGTCGATTGAAGGAGCAGATTGTTCTTGATTATACATCCCTGCTGAGATTTAATTAGTTCCCACACACCATTCACTCACTGATCAGTGGTTGAGGAGAATCTCTTTAATTACTATCAAGCTTACAATAATTTCTTTTCACTTACTAAAATCCCAATTTATATATAAACCCTTAACGCATTTGGCTCACAAAATCATGGCTCAAACACAAGCAATCAATCTCTTCTCTCCTGTTCTCCTTCTCCTTCCTCTGCTGCTTCTGATCGTCCTCAAGCACTTTAAACACAATTCATCACCACCACTTCCTCCAGGTCCATATCCATGGCCAATCTTAGGCAACATTCTCCAGCTTGGAAATAGGCCCCATATCAGCCTAACCCATTTTTCGAAAATCTATGGACCCCTCTTCTCATTAAGACTCGGGACCCAACTTGTAGTTGTGGGATCCTCTCAAGCTGCTGCCATTGCAATCCTCAAGACTCATGATAGAATTCTATCAGGGCGACATGTTCCTCATATGGCACCAAGCAAGAGTTCAGAACTCAACAAATTATCTCTGGGCTGGGTTGTTGAGTGCAATGAGAAGTGGAAGTATTTACGTACAGTATGCAAAAGTGAGCTTTTCACACTCAAAGCACTAGAGTCCCAAGCAAGAACAAGAGAGATAAAAGCCAAGGAAATGGTTGGGTTTATCAATAAAATGGAAGGGAAAGTAGTTAAAATTAGAGAAATAGCAACTGCTACTGTTTTTAACATGTTGAGCAATATTTTGGTGTCAAGGGATCTTATCAGCCTGGAGCATGAAAGTGAGGATGGAGGGATGAGCTCCGTTTTGAAAGACATTGCAAGACTGGCTTCCACTCCAAATATTTCTGACTTTTATCCCATTTTGGGTCCATTAGACCTCCAAGGTTTAAGGAAGAAGACCATGGAATTGCACAGGAGGTCTTTTAATATGTGCGAAGCGATCATCCAAGAACGAAGAGAGGGAGAGGGAAAAGGAGATGGTCCCGATGCTTCGAGACGCAGAGACTTTCTTGACACTCTTCTCCTCAATGGTTCAAGCGATGATCAGATTAACACGTTGCTAATGGTTTGATCTCTTTCTTTCCATCTCTCAACAAATCCACACACGTTCACAAACACATTAATTAATTAGATGGAACATATTAGCACCATTAGAGCTCACCAAGAGGACGAAGAATGTTTACTAATTGGGCTTCCTGGTGGGTCAAGCCTAGCCTGAAACCTTTCAAGTGGAATCGAGCATAGATATTAATCTGGCGAGCCTTAGCCCATCTATAAAACTACAGGCTTAGATTTAGTATTTAAAACCCAATATATATATTTTGGATTAAGAACTGTTTGTTTTTGGATTTTAAAAAAATATTTTATTTTTTTTATTTGCTTTCAATTAATTTTTTAATGTTTTTAGATTATTTTAAAACAAATTATTTAGATGTATTTTCAAGTAAAATGTATTTTGAAAAACTATCATTATCGTACTCACAATAACCTTCTAATTCGGTATCTAACAACTTATAATCTCCTAGAGTAATTTTTAAGTACTTCCCAATTAAAATTCATCTCTTTTGATTTTATTTTACTTGTCACTATCTCTGCATATTTTTGTCACGTATTTTACACGAACGGAAAACTGAACATCAATCTTATTTCCAATTGTTGTTTCATCGTGACATTTCAGGAGCTCCTTTCTGCCGGCACAGACACGAGTAGCTCGACCATAGAATGGACAATGGCAGAGCTGATAAAGAATCCGAGATGCCTACAGAAAGTTCAAGAAGAAATTGCAGGTGTAATAAATATGAACCGGGATACAGGATTTAAGGAATCCCATCTTCCACAGCTACCATACCTTCAGGCTTGTGTTAAAGAAACCCTCAGGCTGCACCCTCCTGGACCATTTCTTCTTCCTCACCGCGCCATCGATTCTTGCCAGGTGATGAATTACACCATTCCGAAGAACACTCAAGTGTTGGTAAATTATTGGGCTATCGGGCGAGACCCCAAGAGCTGGGAAGAACCAGTAGTTTTTAATCCAGAGAGGTTCTTGAGATCAAATTTGGATTTTAAAGGGAGTGATTTTGAGTTCATACCCTTCGGCTCGGGAAGGAGAATCTGCCCAGGCCTGCCGATGGCTGCAAAACATGTTGCGTTGATCATTGCTTATCTGATCATTTTCTTTGATTGGTCTCTTCCATGTGGGAAGAACCCTGTGGATTTAGACATGAGTGAGAGCTATGGCTTAACTTTGCGGAAGGAACAGCCTTTACTTCTAGTTCCGACAAGTAAGAAATGAATGCGAGATGATCTAGCCGTCCCTTTTGCCTTCTAATAATAAGCATGTCTTGTTTTGATGTTTGTCACAATTGCATTTTAGTTTTCAAACTATTATAATTGTCCGAGCCTGAAATCATGGCCTACTTCATTAACTTGTGCGGGTAAAAACTCAATTTATATAACCCCGGGTCAGGTTTTTTTTGGGTTTTTTCTCTAATAATCACGAGTTTGAGTTCATTCAAGTCGATGTGAGTTCTCACATGTTCATTAGTTTATTAAGACATTGCAGGTTTTAAAGTAAATTTCTTTGGATATTGCCTGCTGATTGATGAATTCAATTTCATGACTTCTCAAAATCAACTTGAATAATAAATACCAAATACATCATTTCTTGTTTAAAATAAGCTTATGAGGATGACTATTAAGACAAAACAGAGACAGGAAAGCTTTTCAGGAGAGATCACCTGTTTAGAGAGTAGACGGTTATTATTAGCAAGGAAAATCCATACTCACAGAAATATTTCCTCTTATGGCAATTTAATTCCCAGATTTCTTGCATTTCTACTAATCCTTCTACAAATAAACGAACAAGATAATAACAGGACTACAAAGAATTCATCAATACATAAAGAATCAAAGAATAAACATAAAACAGACTCTGAATTCTATGGACCGAAACTAGAAACCTGCCCTGAAAAGAACTATTGAATTCATGCGAATAGATCTTGTGCTAATTAGACTGACGAATCTTATCTGCCAACTAAAGAATGAAAGAATAATCACAGCTGCTTCTACCTACAAAGAATTTAGTGTCCTTTTCTGTATGCAAGAATGGAATGAATTGTGTTGGTTATGTATGAAAAAATCTTCAGCTTGGCTGAGAAAAAGAGGATGAACTCCCTGCAATGTCTAAAGGTTTCCACGCTGAGACTGTGTAGAGAGGCTGATCTAACCAACTTAGAGTGAGCGCCGCTCCCTCCTGCCCGTGCTTCTTAACCTGGTAGCTATCACAAGAGTACATCTTCAATAGCATCTGGCTCTGAAGCATCTCCCTCTCACTGACTGCCACGCACCGGAGGCCTCCCTGCTCCATCAAATTCTTCCACTTGTCAAACATTTCATGCCTTTCATGCCGGTCGCTTCCTTCACACGCAACGATGTTCCTAATTTCTCGAGCATACATCTCCTCTATTTTAATCCTAACCGGGCTGTCAAACGGAAGGCTAGAATCAATCGAGTCAAATAGGGCAGAGTAGAACTTCAACGAGTTGCAAACTCTTGTTTCGAAACTAGGGGCGTTGTGTTCTGCTTCTTGCTCTGCCACAAGGACAATTGCGGGGTTTGAGCTTCGGATAAGTCCCAGGAAATCCCTCAGTGCTCCTCCACTCCCATCATATAGTGTCTTGTGCATCTGGAAAACACAATTAATTGCCACACACTCCCTCTCCTTTATATGAAGCATCCACAATCTCACATCTTCTAACCTGTCCACAACTGGATGAAACTCGAATGGCAGGTTCAGTGCCTCAGCAAATCCAGCAAGCCTATCTCCTGTCTCATTGAGCTCTTGCTTAGACTCGCCTATACCAGTGATTCTAACATGGCTAGGAGGATTATTCCTGGAGGCCAAACTCTGAAACAAAGTAGGCCATTGAAGCCCTTGCTTAATGTCAAAGTCTATAATATGAACCCTATCTTTCCCTTCAAAAGCCCTCAACAACATCTCATTCGCAGTGAAATGAATGAATTTTGGAATTGGGCTCACCTGATTCAGAAGCCTCAATGCAGTCCCTGAATCATCATCAACACGATCAAGTTCCCGAGGAGCAGTTATATGAAAAATGTGAGGCCAAAGCCTTGTGACTCTAAGAGCCAAGGCCTCAGTATAATAAGCAGCAAGGCGGCTAATAGGAATTCCTTTCGGCGAAGCAAGCTCCCCCAATTCAGCTAGAATATGGTCGATCCCGGCGATGTTCTTCAACGTAATTGCTTCAACACAAGCTGTAAGTAAGCTAACTAGATCAAACCCCTGAAACTCTCTCTGGTCCGTTTCTGCTGCCTCCATCACAGCACCTTCTTGAGGATAAGGATTCCTAGAGCCATTACCCACTTCATGCTCCACTACATTCTCACTTAGCCTAAGGGCTAAGTTTTGACTCTCTGATGAATTACTTGAACCCGATGCTTCTTTTACTGGCCTTTGGCTGCTTTCTCCATCCTTTTCACCCAGGCCGGTGATCTCAGTTATAACAGAGCCCACCCATGGATTGTTAGACAACGGCATAGGCGGGGAAATCACTTCACTAGGCACAAAGCAAACCCTCTCCTCATCTCCTGAACGTGTGAAGGAGATTGGAAATTGTTGAGGGTTAAGGCCTCTAGGCACCTCCAAACTTGGTTGAAACCAAAAGTTGCCGCTCCCCAACTGACCTAAACTCAGACTATCACCACCTTCATAAAAATCATCAGGTCTAACATTATCATTGTTACCCCTTTTTCTCTTAACCCTATTAACGCAAGACTCATCAACTGTTTGCTCCGCAAACCTCTTCAAGCTCTTCCCCTTCTCCCAAAACTCATCTTTCACTGACTGATTGCTCGTTGCCAATGGTGGGAGCCTAATATTCTGCTTGAGAGAGCAACTGCTGGTCTTGGACTCAAGTGGTTTATCCACTGACAGGCCAACACCAACAGGCCTAATGGACTGCGACCGCGATGATTCTTTGCGAGAGAAAGTACATGGCAAGTCCAATCTCTGTGTGCTCATTGAAGGTAACTGAAAATGGCAAGCTTGAAACTGCGCAGGTGATTCACTCCTCAATCTATGCCTTGGTGACAGCAATGTTGAACTAGAACAACCGGCCAACATTCTCTATGCCCTTCCAATTTTCTTTTCTTTGGTTTTTGTGTGATTCACCCGCCCTATTTTCTTCTATTTTCTCTCTCCCTATCTCTCTTTGTTTCTATTACAAATCTTCAACTATGAAATGTGTGGTTTGCTTTACTGTGTATAAGTTCTACGACTTTGCACGTATATTTGAAAAGAGAAATCAAGAGAGACAATCTAACGTGAGTGTGTGAGTTTTTCTTTTGCTTTTTTTTTTGGTGAAGAAACCAATAAATAGGAATCCGATGAGTAACAACAAATGAACAAAAATCAAACAAAAGATTTTGTAAATTGTGTAAGTGTTGCTATATGAACAATATGAGTATACAACAATTTAACAAAAAGAATAAGCAAACAAAATCCCCCAACCCCAATAAAAGAATGAAAGAATTTGTAAAACTAATCAATCATACAATCCAAGTGTAAGAAAACAATCATCGGATTCCAGCACATTTAAAACAAACTCATTGAAACAAACTATCAACTCTGTTCACTTCATGAAAGGAAATGCAGAAACATACTTGCACAAACTGCTGGCTGAAATCAAAACAACTCTTTAAACCCAGATCAGCATTTGAAGTTTCCATCACAGTAGCTAAATTGAAACCAAAATCAAGAAACCCCACTTCTTTAACCATGCAGCATGATGTGATCTTACTCTTTTAGCATTCACTCACTAACCGAAGAAACCATAAACCATAAAAAGGTCGTGTTTTTATATACTAAAACTTTTGCTTCTGGTCTCTCCCTCCTTCTCTCTCTACTACTAGTCCTAGTACTATACTCCTACCTTGCTACTAGTGGTACAACTTCCATAGCTGTCTCAGTCATTGCTTTTTCTAAGACTGGCTTGGTTTTTACCAGCACTAGGGGGGGAGGAATTATGATTACTGTCAAAAAGGGTGTTCGAGAAGACTTGGGAAATTGATTTCTGGTCGTTGGATTTTGATCGGACGGTTAATATTGCAAGTTCAGGTAACCGTTGGAGTTTGTCGGTAAAATGTGACCGTTGGTGTGTACGGAGGGGGTATGTGAGTACGTGTGAACATGTTTATTTTTCTTTACTTTTTGGTATTTTGCTCTCTGACTGTCACGTAGGATGCACGTGCCTGTCCCCTTGATAGTTGATACCACTTCACTCGACCGTTGGGTTAAACTTGTATCACCGGCTCGTCTTTGCTTACCTTTGGTTGGACTTTTTTGTGTGATTATCTTTAACTTCCCATGTCATTAACAAATATATTATAACCTCCGACGTCATTAACAAATATTAACACACGTGGTGCACTGTCAGCCATAATTAGAGACTAATTATGTAGTCAAGGATAGCGTTCGGTCATCGTCACATAACAGAAAGGATAGAGACAATACAGGCAATAATATATTTGGTTAAAGAAATAAAAAGTAATTTGTTTATAAATAAATTTTTATACTTTTAAAAATGGTGTGACATCCGGATCATGTTTTAAGAAATAATATTTATTATTTTTATTATTAAAATAACCTTATAAAAAACTCAATTTTAAAATTGTCCAATCAAGATTAAAAATAATTATTATCATAATTTTTAAGGCCAATTTTGGGATTGATCTAGGACATAGCTTGGGTCATTGATCTAAGATCGAGTCATGAGTTTGATTTACTCGTGTTAATTTAAGTGTCTGTTTGGGAGCGTGGTTTAGGGTTTTTTTGAAAGTGTTTTCGTTTAAAAATGCATCAGAATGATATTTTTTTATCTTTAAAAAATTATTTTTGACATCAACACATGAAAATAATCTAAAAATACCAAAAAAAAAATAATTTAGAGTAATTTTTTTTTCAAAAACGTTTTTGAAACACAGTGTTAAACACTCATTAGGTTAATGTAAGAAAAAACATGATTAATATCATAGTTTTAAAACCCAATTTGAGGATCGATTTGAGGCAGGCCCCATGACATGAGTGAAGTTGATAATTGACCCAAATTAGCATAAGAACATATAATTATTATCATAGTTTTAAAACCTGACTCAGGAATCCACCGAGGGTAAGAGCCAGCCATATGTTAGGAGTATCAACTCGAGTTGACTCATATCTATATAAAATAAAAATAATTATTATCATAATTTTTAAACTTGATTTAATGGTCAACCCTAGGCAAAACTCTTATTATGGGTTAAGAAGGTCAACTCATGTTAACCTAAATCAATGTAAGAATAAATATTATTGTTATCATAGGTCAAAACTCTTATTTTAAAACTCAACTCGGTGGTCAATCGAGATAAGGCTCAAGTCACAGGTTGGGATAATCAACACGAATTGACATGAGTCAACATGTAGATAAAAATAATTATTATCATAGTTTAAAACTCAATTCATGAGTCAACCCGAGACAAGGTTTAAGTTGTGGGTCAAAGAGCTAACTCGGTTAGCCCAAAATTATATTTTACCTGTATTTTATTTTGAGTTAAACTAGGTTCCAATAAGACCAAATCTATTCAATCATTCCTCTATTTTTTTTAAAACAAAACAAATATGATCAATTCATGTCTCAAATCAATCAATTCAATTACGATTTTAAAATTAAATTTATTATAATATTATTATTTTTAAAACTTGATATAAATTAAAGTAAAAAAAATAATTTAAAATATATAAGTTTGATTACAATATATAAATATTTTTTATGTTTTATTTTACTCTATTCATCGTGAAAAAACATGGAATAAAAAAACAATTATTTTATCCTATACATTACTACGAATTAGAGTTTTGTCCGACCTCATTGCATGTATTATGTATTTTCTATCTTTACCATCTTTATTAAAAAAAAACTATAACGTGTGGAATAATTATTATAGCAATGAATATAGATTATTATGGATTGTAATAGTATAATTATTGTTTTGTTATTCAATTCACAAGATTTAACTCTTAGCATTGGGGGTATTTTAGATTTTTTTATGGGACTAGTCGACATTACTTGAATGTTTGGGGGTGTTTTTATTTTTTCTGTATTTTTGTAACAGCTAAACTACAACTTCACCCCTGAAAGCAAACAAAAAACGAATAATGATCAATGGTATTTGTGCTTTTTTAAATTGACCGTGTACAATAAATTAACATCTGAACCCTCTTATAAGACAAAAATATTTGATTTAATTGATTAAATAATTTTACGTGGAGTTTTTTTTTCTTTTTTCAAGAAATATTATTTTTCAATTAATTCAATATTTTTTTTAATAATTCATATATATTTTTTAACTCATTTATTAAGCATAAACATAATATATATCACTATATATATATAAAACGTGGGGTTTTACTGGAGATGATTTTGCTGTGGATTATAGCAGTGTGCTCCCAATTTTACCCCTAATGAATTCAAAACTGCATGTTATTTGTTGGGGGTTTTCATAGTTTTTCATTGCTTTTTTTTCCTGCACGTGTTTGAGTTTTTATGGTTTCAGGAGAGCTATTTCAATTGCACGGGCTAGGACAATTGCTGGAAGAGAATGTGGGTAAGTTAACGGGTATGTGGATTTAAATTGAGTTGCAGCTCTTATTTTTGTTGTTTCGAACTCTTTATTATTATTGGTTAATATTCATCAATTGCATTTGTATAATCCCTATATAGTAATATTCAACAATTGTGTCTTTCAATTGCAACTGATTATACATGTTGATTTTTAATTCAGTTTTTATTTTTTTTATTTTTGATTTACTTTGGGTTCCTTTAATTATTTTGATATGCAAGTTTTAATTTATTTTAATTGTGATCTCTAATTAAAATTTTTCATATATACTACTTTTCATTTCAGTCTTTATTCTTATAATTTTTTAACAAAATTACACTGTATTTTTTTTTAAATACCTTTATTTGTTTCGGTCCCAAGGTTTTTATTTGTTTCAATTGTGTCCTTTAATTTGAATTAATTATATATTTTATTTTAATTTATTTTAATTGTGTCCTCTAATTAAAATTAGTCATATATGCTAGTAATGCTACTTTTCATTTTGATCGTTATTCTTATAATTTTTTTAACAAAATTACACTGTAGTTTTTTTTATATATACCTTTATTTATTTCGGTCTCAAGGTTTTTATTTGTTTTAATTTTTTCATTCGATTGGAATTAATTATATATTTTGTTTTGATTTGTTTTAATTGTTTCCTTCGATTGAAATTAATCATGTATGCTACTTTTCATTTTAATCCTTAGTCTTTTAATTTTTTAACAAAATTACACTGTATTTTTTTTAAATATCTTTATTTGTTTTAGTCTCAAGTTTTTTATTTGTTTATCCTTCAATTGAAATTAATTATATATTTTATTTCTTATTTCGGTCCTTATTCTTTGAATTTTTTATTTCATATTAATTCCTTTGGATTTTTCGGTCATTCTTGGACAATGTTTATTTTTTATCCGTATTTATGCATCTATGTTTCTAGTTTTTTTTTTTAATTTTTTTCGTTGTATTTTTTATTGGGGTTTTATTTTTATTCGGTTCAGTCCTGAAATTTTAATTTATATTGATGATCATTTTAAGATTAATATTGCTCCATTTTTCACTTTGTTCTTTTTTTTTTTGTATTTTCTGTTATTTTTGCTTGTTCTTCAGATAAGATAATTTTATGATTTTATTATTTGCACAATAATAATGATAATTTTAGTTATTGTTTTTTTATTGTTTTTTGTAAGAAAAATTATTTATTTTTCAGGGCAATTTAATAATTGTAATTGTTTGGACAATAAAGTTAATAATAATTTTAACTGTTATAGTAATTAAATGACGGTAATGTAGGGATGAATTTTCAATTTATATTTTCTTCCATTTGAAGATAGAAAATTAACTACTTATTTTTTATTATTTGATTATTGCAGGTGTTTTCACAATTTATATTTTGTTTGTTGTATTTAATTTAAATTGAATTATAAAATGAACTAATCTTAATACAGTGAATTCAATAATTCAAATATCTGAATCTTATTGTTTTTTTTAATTATGATAATAATTTTATACTGATTATTTTGTTGAAACCTACTAAACAAATAAATTTATATCAATTTAAAATTCATATATTTTATAGAAAACTTACACTTCATAGAAATTCTGCATATATTTATTATTTTGTTCAAATTTATATTATAATAAAAAAAATCTCACATAATTGCTATTTTTTCATTAAAAAAATATGGTTCCGATAAAATATCACAGTACCAAAACATGGAATCCAGCCTGCGCGGGCATTCTGATTCTGATCAACTTCTTTCCTGAGCAGGAGGGACCTATTCAGAAAATCTACCCCTCTGGTCCTTCGGTTTCAAACACCAACAGTTAACGACAGCTGGAACATCCATCCCCAAAGAAAGGTGAAAGAGTCCTCTTAAAGATCAACACCTGACCTGACCTCTATAAAAGTTGATTCGGCATCGGTATTTGATACGGCAGTTTGAAGTTTTGAACTTGTTGGCATGCCATAAAACGGTAAGATTGTTGAGATACATTGCAAGTTGACTAAAAGGCGCCGCTGCCAACGGACAGCTAGTGGAGTATTCTTGCTACTGTTTCTGAAAATAAATTTTATTTGAATAAATACATTAAAATAATATTTTTGACATCAAAACATAAAAATATTTAAAAACACTAAAATTTTTAATTTTAAAATAAAATAATAAATTTTCAAAAATACTTTAGAAATGCAATGAAACCATAGATAGCTCCGATGGAGTAGGAAATGAGGTGTAGGATCTTATCTTCTTTCTACGTCCAAGACCCAACCAACAGTACAAGCTTGCCAAAACACTTCCAAGTGCCAATCAAGGGAAGCTCGTGAATACTCTAGAACGAAGTTCTATCCATCCAATATAAATAATAATATATACAAACACATTGCCTCTGATGCCGAATCATTCAGGACCCAAAATAATAAATTGCAACCATTAACCTGTTGAGCCAGATTGAACGTCTTCATCGACCCAAATTCCATGAAATATGTCCCATGCAGTTTGGATCCGAGTAAAACCAACCATACTCCACACGTATTCATTCATTTTCCTTGCAAGCAAATTTAAAACTTTCAAGTTGTATCTTTCTACAATTTGTATGGTGTTCATTCTTAGATCGACTCTAGAAACAAGGCTTCCTGTTTGCTGGTCAGGCCAAGTTCATTGAGAGTCAATGCACTCTCTCCATCACTGAAAGCACGCCTTGGGTATGGCCTCACCTGCTCAAGTAACAGAGATGTAAATCCAATTACATTTTTTTTAACCAGAAATTCTAACGTCAAAATAGAAATGGTGTAAAGTTTCAGCCATATAAGAAAATCAAGTGTGTATTTGGACATGTACACCAAAACTATCAATAATTTAGATGAATGGTTACCAATCTGTAAGTGCCAGGCTTGACCACTCTGCCAATATCGATGAAATTGAAGAAAGCCTGCAAAGTGCAATAAACAACATTGTGAAATCTGGATAATGAGAGGAGATAAACGCTGAAGCACATTACTTTGCTGGAAAAAACTCACCTGTAACTTGTCAGACTTGAGAAATCGGCGGCCACGTCGGCTGCCATCAGGCATCCGCACCAAAAGCGTCACAGCATTTTCATCACTAGATGCAGGTTCATGAGGCAGAGAAGCTTCTTTTTCTGCCAACAGGCTCTCAAACTCCTAGGAACAATTACACAAGCTGCTATATTCAATTACCAAAAGGTTTGTTAAAGTCATTGGTCTTGTCCCTTCCTAAACAAACAAGGACCTGATCAATGACTTTGAGAGACTTGCAACCATATTTACAGCTGCGAAAGGATAAAACCAAAGACAATGAACAAAAAGTAGCGAACAAGGTGACTGGCTACCTTAATGAGCATCAAAATCTCAACTCCAGTGTTACCACATTTGCCCAAACAAGAACACATATATTAACATTACAAGTTTGGAAAAAGACTTTAATCTGTCACCAGTTCCATGTCCACCCTCAGCATAAGGAAAAAATGAAAAACAATACCTGCGCTTCCTCCAATTGTCTGCGAGATTCTTCCTCTTTTCTCCTTTCTTCTTCAAGAGCAGCTTTCCTGGCCTCTTCTTCTTGTAAATGACGAGCTTCAGCTTCCTCAATGGCCTTCATCTCTTTTTCTCTGTCAGCTGCCAATGACGCAAGATACTCATCATCCTGCATCCACCAGACAATGCATGCCTTCTGCATCATGTTTATGACCCAAGAAATTAAGTTTTTTCTCCCAGTCAAAGCCCAAATGTCAAACCTGCTGTTCACGGATCAAGCGCTGAGCTTGTAAAGAAGGTGATGGAGAACGAGGAATTGGTCGAGGAGGATAGTGATTCTCATTTTGCATAAAATGGTGAGGTGCATATGGAAAGCGATATCCAGTCCCTTCAGGAATTCCACCAAACATTGCAGCCTCAAGCATGACTGCTTCATCATGTTCCTCAGAAGAGATGCCTCCCCACTTCAATTTGTCAAGTTTCAAGTGTCACGCGGGTTAGTTTACCTAGAGAATGTCAGGTGTTCTAAATTTTGAAATTAGAGTTGATAAATTATAGAATAGAATAGTGGAAGATACCTCCTCTGAAAAGGCATCTACATTGTGCAGGGGATGGCTTCCTATATTACTCCGTCCAGGACTTGATGGTGGGCTAGCCTCACCAACTCCAACTTCTGTAGCAGATTCCATAGAGCCAGAAGATATTTGTCTAGATCTATGCCTAATGAGAGGCTGCTCTTCCACATCTTCTGCTTCATCGTGAATGGATGAGCTTCCGGCCTCCTGCCTGTGTTGAGTCAACAGACCATTGTAAGATTCCTCACTATAACCCCAGAAGTATAATCTAACACACTATGTTGACCTTGTTTTTTTATGATTGTGCAATGATGTTTTAGGATGCATTTCAAGTTTTTTTCTAAAATAATACATTCATGGTGTGCTAAATGAACATGGTTATCATAGACAGCACAGATACTTTGTTGTCCTTTGTTTGGCCATTGTGTCAGAAGAACATCACATCAGTTGCATATAGAGACCAACATAATGTGATTATATGTATTAATGAGCAATCAAGAATAATTACCTTCCATTTGATGCAGCTATCTCCCCTTTCTCTGCCTCAACAGCACTGCTTCCTACTTCTGAAGCTTTCCCCTGCTCACGCAAAGCTTTCCCCCTCTGCTCGCGCAAAGCTTTCTCTTGCTCTGCTGCCTGGATTCAGTTTGTGTTAAACAAGACCAAGATATGCCTATAAGCAAAGCAATGTATAAAGGGAACACAAACCTTTAAGGATAATGAAACCACATGTTCAAGTTCAGCATCCTCCACCAGAGGTTGCCTTTGCTGAGGTCCAGTTTCAGGTAGCTCCTACATCATAATGCATATGATCAATTAAAAATATATGCATTTTAAACTTAAAAGGCATAAAGAGACCACCTTAACAAAAAACTAGTCCAACCTTTAAAAGATATGATTTTAGACTGCAACTGATCAAATTATATATTTTTTTATTTGAAGAACCTTGTTTTTAGAAGTTCTTGTCATGTAACTCAAATTGAAATTACAAATGAAAAGAAAGCATCCAAGCCAAACAATTGAATGCTACAAGGGGCTCCAAATCAAAGTTCTGAGGTTCATGAGGTCTGCTTCAAATTGGTTCCCAGTTTTAAAAGTACCCATATCATGAGTACAGAGCAGAAACTACCCAAGAGAACAAGTCAGATAATGCATGCACCAACCATTGGCTTGGTTAGCTTACCTGAACCTCTCGTTTTGAAGCCTCAATTGCAGCCCGAACCATTTCTTCTTCTATGTCATTGTTATAGTAAGGCAAGTTAACAAATTCAGGAGCACTAGGTCTAAAATGCCCCGCACTAGAACTATCCTGTTTGGTAGCCCGTGCATTTAAGTCAGTTGAAATATAATCATTTTCATCATCCTCAATTATGACAGGTCCCTGGATATCAGGACCTTGTGGATGTTCAGTTCCAGTTACATCTTCAATGATCGGAGCGTGACCAGAATAGCCAGGTGCTTCACTACCATCCTTGACTTCTATAGGTATCTCCCTTACTTCTCTTGGTTGAGAAACAAATGGTGCCTGGTTCGTGAAATCAGAACCAGTACCAAGTAGACCTCTTTGAAAACGTGGATCAAGAAGTGAGAATGGATCCATGGCAACACTCTCAGATAGAAGTGATAGAGGATTTCTCCTAGGAGGTGGTGCAACTTCAATTGGATCATCATCTATATCCATGAGATCATTTAGAGGAGCAGGAATTGAAGGTCCTCTTATGCTGGGGAAAAAAATGGCAACATGAGTGTTCAAAAACATGTCACCAGAACTGTACAGAATATATGTTTGCTACCAGAGGATAGGAAAGCAACAACTAATAAACAACGGATGACAAAATGGAGGAAGTGACTAACGCGCTTCTGTCTCCTTCACTGAAATGCGCATTGACAGCTGCATTGAGGTCACCACCATGCTCCTAATTGCAATCAAGAGTTTGAAAAGGGAAAAGTAAATTAGAGGCACAAAAACTCTCAACTGAGTCTAAAATCCGCATAATTAAACATATTATAGCAAAATATAAATATATCCCTTCGAAATTTTGAGCATCTATTGCATCAAATATTTTGATTATTATCAGCTAAATTAGCCAAAAAGAAACCCCTAAATAGCTTGAATTAGGAATAAATAGCGATCAACGAACTCCAGTGAACTTTATTGATTACTTAACCAACAATGCTACCCCTAATAACACACCGATTACAAAATCCAGCAATCACGGCCTGAAATTAACTCGCAATTTCACTCAGTTATTTCAAGATTACAATCTGATTAGCTATTAAAGAGCGAGAAAAAAAGTAACCTCGAGTTTTAGCACCGCTGCATCTTCTGTGACGCCTGTGATGCTGATGAATGTATCGATTGCTTCTTGATTAGGTCTGGCCATCTCCTTTGATTTTGATTAGTTTTCACAGTCGTGTTTTTAATATAAGTTTCTAAATTGGAAAGAGGAGAAAGAGAAATAGCAGATATTTATGAGGTGTAAGGAATCTGAAGAGAAGGGATTGTTTGCTTGGGGAGGACAGATGGAGGGGTTTGGTATTTTTATTTTTTTATTCTACGCTTCTTGTTGAGTCTTGCTCTAAGTCTAGTTTTCTTCTCTATAAAATACTGCCTTTCCTTCTCTTGGATTTGGGAGCAAGAAATGTAGCGTGCCTCGCGTTGTTGAGGGTTGGGGAGATACGGGCTGTGGATATAGTTTTATTTTTATTTTTGTGTAATTTTGTTTTAAATTAGTTTTTTTAATATTTTGATGTTATTTTTGATGTGTTGATCTCAAAAATAATTTTTTATAAATAAAAAATATTTTAAAAAATAATTTTAACCATAATACCAATCATATCCTAAATCAATTGACAACAGAATAGGTGAAACAAAACATTAATAATTTGTTTAACCATATATTTTCATTAAAAAAAGTTGTTGAAAAAGGATGCATGATTACTTTAGAAGTATGATTTATATTGTTTTTGAAAGTATTTTTTATTCAAAAATATATTAAAATAATATTTTTTATATTTTTTAAAAGTTATTTTTTACATCAGCACATGAAAATGATTTAAAAATATCAAATAAATTTAATTTAAAATTAAAAATTAAAAAAAAAACAATTGTTAATCGTATTTCCAGACACCTTGTACTTCCTTGGAAATATATTCCCATCCATGCATTGTTGTTGCTCATTGTCAACTCACCATGATTTTGGTCACATGGATAGAGAGCAAATAGCGAGAGCTCCTAGTGTTCATGCTCCGCTTAAAAGCATCTCCGAGCTACTTAAAACAGCCAAATTAATATATGGTTTTTTAATAATATAAATGTGACTTTTTTTTTATATTCTCTCCAGTAAAAGAAAACTATTTTAACAGCCATTTATATTATAATATATTCAATATTAATATTTTTAGTTTTTCTCTAGAAAATCAGTAGAGAAAATTTTAAAAAATAAAGGGTAAATTCTATGATGGTTGTTGCTGAGGACCAAGGGCAATTCAGGTATTGGTTGACCAAACTTTAAAAATAAAGGGTAAGACCATCATTTTCTACAGAGGCCAAAGCTTGTTTTTTTCCTGTTAATTATCGCTACAGAGGCCAAAGCATGCACTTGAATGCATGCTTCCTCGTTTACAAATACAAATATTAGCCACTTGTCGTCTTAATAGACGGACATGTTTCGTAACATAGTTTCTTTTTCAGTTTCTTTTTTTTTTTCAATAATAAAAAATTAGAAAATGTGTTTATCTGCTGGGAACAGAAAATGGATTTTTTTAAACTGAAAATTAAAATGACGAGTATTTTCAGAAAGAATCAAGATTACGATTTATAATAGTCATCTTAATAATTTTTATTCGCGATAATCTAGATGCTGATTTTATTTTATTATAATTAAAAATGTTCAAGAAAGTCGTATACTGTCAGCTAAAAAATAAAATCTTCATGTTAGATTTATAATGATAATTAAATCTACAGAACTATCTAAATATAAAAATATATAGCTAGAAAACACTTTTATACAGAAAAAAAAAATATATATTTTCATATAAAAATATAGACATTGTAAATTAATCAACATGTAGTTTGTTGATTAAATAGTTAAGTAACAGCCTTTCCTGTTCTCTCTACACGAGCCTATATTTTATTACATAAAAATAATATCTAGGTGACGTTTTATTCTTAAAAAAAAAACTACTTGGTTTATATCCCTGATGATCCTTAATAAATTAGTTTTATTTTAACTAAATAAAAATATAGCAACAAACTAACAATTATAAAAAAAAACATGATGACTTGGAAAAATAAACTCATGAAACATGTAAATAGATAAAATATAGAGAGGAAAAATTCAGCTCGAGTCAGCTCGGAATAGCTTGATAAACACATGACTTGGATAATAAAAAACAAGTCAATCCGGGTTAACAGGTAAAAATTGTACCTCAAGTTATGAGATTGAAATAATTTAATAAAAAAAATAAAGATTACCACAAACTATTTAAAAAAAATAGTGCTAAACAATAAAATTGAAAAAGAAAATAAGCAAAAAAAAGAGGGTCTCAAACCCCATTAACTTTCTAAATTTATGATTTAGGTTGTTGAATCAAAAGAACTATACATGAAAAAATTATGAAGCTCCAATACCAACACAATATATATTGATAAATAAAATCAAGAAAAAACATCAATTGCACAAAGGGATATGACATAAAAAATCAATGAAAATAATTAGGGTGAAAACTAAAATAAATAAGAGAGCAGTAATTTTGCACGTGTTAGCTTGTTTATTATGAGATTTTATTGTAAATATTAAAATAATAATATATTAGAATAATTCGAGTCAATTTATAAGTTTGTATGTCAAGTCATATGACTATTAACAAATAACTAAAAGAATACGAAAATCACTGTTCATTAATGTTCACACACTCTAAAATCACTGTGGACGCGAGCTTTTTCATCCGTGTGTCGTGCGAG